>CM030358.1:200796328-201223828 GCA_017893485.1 Hemerocallis citrina
TGAACCATGTCCAAGTATATACACTTTCTCCATTAACTATTGCAAAAGCAAATGGAAATAAGCTATCGTTTGCGTCCGATGAAACTGCAATTAACAAACTTCGCTTATATTTTCCATACAAGTGTGTTCCATCAATGCTTATAATAGGTCTGCAAGACTTGAACCCTTCAATCGAAGCACCAAAGCCCAAAATACTCCTTTGAATGTTTCCTTGCCGGGACTGGACTCATACTTATCCCAATGGACAATAGTTCCTGGATTTGCTGCTTGTATTGCTAATAGTAGATAAGGCAACTTAGTATATGCTTCTTTAAAGGTACCAAATAACCTCTCAATAGCCTTTTGTTTTGCAATCCAAGTCTTTCTATACGAAATCTAATAATTGAACTGTAGTTTGACTATCTCAATAATGGCCCACTGTGTTATTCCTATCTCAGCCTTAACGACATTCATAATCAAATTGCATACAAGTTTACCGTCAACTTTATGGTGGTCTTGATTCAACATGGGATTCAAACATGTATGCGGCCCTACAATTTTCTACACCACGAAATTTGTCCCACCCTTTGGAATGATTGCACGTAATCTCCATGGGCAACCGCCCTCACTTACGACTGGTGGGATTTGCACCATCTCCTCAATGGTACGTTTCCTAGGTGCCAATTTTTATTTCACGGTATATAGGGTGGGTGTAGATTTCAACGTGATAAATTCCCGATGTTTCTTGATGGAGTATAGCTTCACCGCATGCTGGATCGATTCTTTACTTTGAAACTGATCCCAATGTACAATTCGTCGACGTTCGATGAACCGGATGACTCTTGTGGAACTTGATTTACTCTAGCACTTTGTGACATCTCCTCGGTAACATGAATATTAATATTAACATTATTAAAGGCATCAGTAACGTTCACGTCATCATCATTTCTTTCATTTAGATTAACATTTACATATTCATCTTCTTCCACTTCGTCATCAATTTTTACATTCTCATCAACTTCATCGTCGGTTTCTTCATCTTCTTCATCATCATCTAATAATTCATTGTTGATGGTAGCATTTTGAAATATCCTATAGACATTGGTTGATTGAACATAATCATGAACCAAACTAGGTTGACATGGTAACTCAACTTCTGTCGGATTCGGACTTGTTGTATTTGTGAATGTGTTTTCTTGTGGGACGGTAGGATTGCATGTGATATTTGAACTGGGTTAGAACTCATTACATGTGTCGGTACTTCTCGTACGAAGCTTGAACTAGGATTAGCATGTGGCTGGGTATTAGTAATTTGGATTTGCTGAATATATAATTCCAATACGCACAAACTATAATTTGGATCAACTGTCCTAGAAATAATGGACTTCAGAGCGTTGTCATTTACTACGGGCACAGTCATAAAATATTGACCTTCACCTTTACCCGCTACATATTGAGCTAAAATTTTAAAATACCGTTATCTCTAGCCCAATTAGTAACCTCATAAATTTTCTCGACTAATTCTGTCATTGTAATTGTACGGGGTGCCCAAATTATTTCAGGACTATAACAACAACCCATCTTCACGTCTCGAATAATTTCACCACCAAAATAAATCCATATAGAAATATCATAATCCATACCTGTACATATTTATACAAAAATGAGACACATAATCTAATCTACCAAGTGTACAATATAAAAGGTTATACAAATAATACCTCCGAATCTATGATCATGAATATTGAGTAATTCGGGATCTTCGATGATGGGTTTAGGGTATTGAGAGTGGGAGTAGAGAGGGCGGTGAATGCGGAATTGGATCTCAAAAAAATTTGGACAGATTTTGTTGGTGAAATAACGAATCTGGGAGGCTAGGGTTTGTTTGTTTTGGGTTTCTTTTGGAGTTAGAGAAAGAATGGAAAGATAGAAGTGGGGAAGAGCGAAGCTGCATCTATAAAAATTTCCCTATCGACGCTCGCTATCTCAGTTAGCGAGTTTAGTAGAAAAGTCTCGCTGACTAAGATAGCGAGTTTAGATTCAGGAAATTTTCTTCAACACCTTACAACTCGCTCTCCCAGTTAGCGAGTTTGGTAAAAACATACTCGCTATCTGGGATAGCGATGGTCGATTAAGGAATTTTCTATACAACCATAAACTCGCTATCTGAGATAGCGAGTTCAGTACAAACACACTCGCTATCTGAGATCGCGAGTATATACTTGATGTTTTCTTCAAACACAAAACCATACACTCGCTATCTCAGATAGTGATGAGTTTTAAACCAAACTCGCTATGTTTTGGTAAATACTTTCAAAAGTGGGTCAGTTTGGTAAATACTTTCAAAAATTGGGTCATTTTGGTAAAAAATTCAAATTTCATACCATATTCAGTTTTACAAGTTTGGCAAATAATCATACTGAATTTATTTTTGGGCATAAAGCTCTACTTAAGTTTTTTCTGTTAGGCATTATGGCATACTCCATCTATTTTGGGGGAGTTTGTTCGATCACGTGCAAGCACGTGCTATTGTTTCTACCTTTTAATGATCAAATTACCCTTATTATTATTTATTATTTTTATTTTTTTTATATTTGGATATAATTAGAATATAAATACCCTGAATTGATGGAAATAAGAGATTGGATTGAGGAGAAAGAGAAGGGGGGGGGGGGGGGGGGTTGGGTGGGAGGTGAGAGATTCGAGAGAGGATAAGGTGGTGGTGGTGGGAGTTGTTTGGGTTTCAAAATTTTTAATAGAGAGAGGTAGGCGATGACGGTAGTGGTGGGTCGGAGGTAGTGCGAGGTGAAGGATTTGAGGTAGAAGAATGTGTGTGTGTGTGTGGTGTGGGGGGGGGGGGGGGGGTTGGTCGGATTTGAGGGAGGATGAGGAGGTGGTGGTGGTGGTAGGAGGGGTGTTGGATTTGAGGAAGGAGAAGGAGGAGGAGGTGGTTGTTGGTCGGACGGGGGGGAGATTCGAGAAGGTGTTTGTGGTTGATAGAGGAGAAGGTGTATTGGTCGGACGGGGGGGAGATTCGAGAAGGTGTTTGTGGTTGATAGAGGAGAAGGTGTATTGGTCGGAGGTGGTCATAGTTGGTCGGATGGGTAAGGAGAATTAAAATTAATTTAATTATAAAATTAATATTAATAATGTGATTAAAATTAAAATTAATTCATATAATTAAAAACAAAGATGAGATTAAAATTCAAATTAATGTTGTGATTGAAATTAATCATGAAATTAAAATTAATAAATGAGAGAAAGTTGATGATGATGGACTGGTAATTTAGTAATTAAACTGAACTGATAGGGATATTTTAGATATTTTACACAATAGTTAATGGCGCCATAACAAAATAAGCCATAACGCCAAAAAAACTGACGACGGTAGGGTTTAGTACCAAAAAAAAAGTTGGGTATGGTTATCTGCCAAATATGTAAAACTTAGTAGGGTTAACTGAATTTACTCTTTCTTTAATGTTCTGAGTTTGATTTTCTTTGTTGGTCGATTTTATTTCGTTATTTTTTTTGGAACTTTTTTGGAGGAGCATTGTAACGATGTTGTTGCTAGTACTTGATTTCTTTAGCTAGAATTAAACAATTTTTTACCTTAGATTTTTATTCTTTCGAATTATGCAACTTTTTCAAACTATTTTTGAAAATGATAGTTGGTCGGATGAGGAGGGAGAATTAAAATTAGTTTAATTCTAAAATTAATATTAATAATGTGATTAAAATTAAAATTAATAATGAAATTAAAATCAATTCATATAATTAAAAAATAAAAATGAGATTAAAATTCAAATCAATGTTGTGATTGAAATTAATCATGAAATTAAAATTAATAAATGAGAGAAATATGATGATGATAGAAAGTGATGATGGACTGGTAATTTAATAATTAAACTGAGCTAATAGGAATATTTTAGATATTTCACACAAAAGTTAATGGCGCCATAAAAAAATAAGCCATAATGCCAAAAAAGATGACGACGGTAGGGTTTAGTACCACAAAAAAAAAGTTAGGTATAGTTATTTGCCAAACATGTAAAACTTAGTAGGGTTAACTGAAATTTACTCTTTCTTTAATGTTATGAGTTTGATTTTCCCTGAATTTGGTGGATTTTATTTCGTTATTTTTTTTGGAATTTTTTTGGAGGGGCATTGTAACGATGTTGTTGCTAGTACTTGATTTCTTTAGCTAGAATTAAACAATTTTTTACCTTAGATTTTTATTTCTTCCGAATTATGCAACTTTTTCAACTATTTGTGGAAATAAGACGCTTGTCAAACAATTTGTAGATATGGACAAAAGTTAGCCACGTCAGCAAGGCTCTTAGTTTCCAACTGCGCTCTAGGCTCTTTTGAGCCCACATTTGGGAGCTGCGGGTCTAGTCAGAACTTTTTTGTATACACTAACTATTGGGAACTGTGGGTCTATTTTAAAATTCTTAAACTAGACTCGCAGTTTCCAACTGCGGGGATCTTTATGCTAGGGTCGCAGTTGAAACTATGAGTCTAATTCATTCAAGCCCGCATGCGGGAACACTGGGCTCTTCTTCGAGATTTTTTTCAACAATTTTCTAAGTTCCAACCAGAGAATTCACTCCCTATAAGATTTCGAGCCACATGTCATCAAATTTTCTATTAGACCCGCAGTTGGGAATTGCGGGTTTAGTTCATTCGAGGTTGGATACTGCCAGTCTAGTTTGAGAATTTTGAACTACACTTGCAATTTCCAACTGCAAGTGTATACAAAAAAAATTCTTACTGCGGGCTCGAAAGAGCTTAGGGCGCAGTTGAAAACAACGAACCTTGTTGACGTCAATTTTTGTCCATACTTGCAAATAGTTTGGTAAGTGTAATATTTCTGCAAATACTTTAAAAAGGTGGCATAAATCGAAAAAAAAAAAATTAGAAAATTTTCTGCTTATGACATGCTTTCTCACTTCGTGTATATGATTTCTGCTTAGGAAGATGTCGTGGTTGCTAGTGTGATGAGGGAGGTCATAGAGGTGTTTGAGGATTGTAGGTGGGGTGGCGAGGAGTTTTCTTTGGGTTCAATATTACTATCAGATGCACATTTTATCATGAAAATATATTTTGAACGGCATGACATTAAAATCCATGAGGTTTTAGAACCAAGTCCTGTGTAATTTGTAATAAGAGCATTCATTTAATTAGAGTTGGCCTAGCTCGATGTTCTGAGAGAGCGAGGGAAATTAATTCAGAAAGGGCCGCATAAAGCAATCAAAAAATACGTACGTTATTTTCTGATTTGGCCAAAAGTTGTGAATCGTGAGATGTGAATTTTTTTTATCTCTAATCTCTAAAACATTATAATGGAAGAAGGCCTTAGTGTCATTTGTAAATCTACCAACATGTGTAATGCACGTATATAACTAATATAAAGGAGGTTTCAGGTTCGAGTTCTCCTTACGTTGAGTTTTATATTTTATTTTTAAAAATTATTAAAATGTGCATCGCACGTGTAAATTACTAGTAGCATAAGCTGAATAGTTTGGTAGAGTTCGTTAGTATTGATTTACTGGATTTAGATCCTCGGATTTTATTTTATTTTATAAGACACTTTCCAAAACTATTTACAGAAAAAGGACAGTTCTCAAAGTATTTGTGCTCATGGATTCAACAACTAAACTCACCGTTCCCAACGGCGAATTTAGTTGTTTCATGCTCGCCGTTGGTACACGGCGAGTTTAGTGCTATTTTTTTTTTTTGAAAAACTCGTCGTTCCCAACGGCGAGTTCAATTCTAAATTTTCATTGAAGACTCGTCATTCCCAACGGTGAGGACATTTATACTACACTCACTGTTGGGAACAACGAGTTTAGTTCAAAATTTTTAAAGAAGACTCGATGTTCTCAACGCAAGGACATTTATACTAGACTCGCTGTTGGGAACGGCGAGGATGTAGGAATTTTTACAGAGAGTGAAACATTCTGTTGGACTTAGTGAATTTTCACAAAAAAAACTCCATAGAATTATTTTTTTAAACTAAACTCGTCATTCCCAACAGTGAGTCTAGTGTAAATGTCCTCGCCGTTGGGAACAGCGAGTCTTCATTGAAAATTTTGAACTAAACTCGTTGTTCCCAACAACGAGTCTATTATAAATGTCATCGCCGTAGGGCGAGTCTTCTTTGAAAATTTTGAACTAAAAATTAGCACTAAACACGCCGTGTTCCTACAACGAGGATGAAACAACTAAACTTGTCATTTGGAACGGAGAATTTAGTTGTTGAGTTCATGAGCGCAAATACTTTGGTAACTGTCCTATAAGTGCAAATAGTTTTAAAAATTGATATATAAAAAAATCTAGATCCTCTACAATAGTTTTTATATTGTAGAGGTACAATACTTCTTTTCCCAACTGTTGGATAACATCCAATATTTGGTTTTGTGTCACTTAACAGAATAAGTATTGGCTAAAATTGAAAAAACCCCCAGGATCTATTCCCTATATGCAGAAAACCTCACTCACTTTTTTTTATGCAGAAAACAGCACTCAACTATGATTGCGAAAAACCACACTCTGATTCTGTTAGGCTTCTGTTTGTTTTTGGTCACGTGCAACGCATGTGACTTAAAAAAGGCCGAAATTACCCCCCGACTGTTTCTTCTTCTCTTCTTCTTTTCTTCCTCCTTTATTCAGAACCCATTTTTTTTCTTTCTCCCTCTAAAACAAACCCTAATCCCAAATCAGGCCCCTTATCTACACACTCCAACTCCCAAATCAACCTAATCAATCCCAAATCCTTCTTCTTCCCCATCGACGACGCCATCGAGTCGACGACGCCATCTAGTCGACGAAGCCATCGAGTCGCTAATGCCATCAAGTCGAAGTCACTGACGCCATCCAGTCGAAAGATCCAATGTCAGGTGATATGTTCACACCACTCTCTTATATTTGAGCTCGATCCGATTTCGTTCTCTCTTATAATTGTTTAATTGATTATTTTGATGTATGCATATATGTACACGCAGATTTGACAACCTCCAAAGCTTCAAGGAGGAACTCGCGTAATAGTTGCGATGAAGGTGGAACCCTAGTGTGTTATCACAAAGATCCTGCAGCTGTGAAGCTAGCAGGCACTGCTGCAAATGCTGGAAGATACTTTGCGGGTTGTCCAAATTGACAAGTAGACAATTGCTGATTTTTTCTTTGGGTTGAATTTGTGGGAGGAGCCGAGAAGGGGGAAAAATCTTACTCAGAACTGAAGATGGAGAATGCAAAATTGAAGCTGGTAGTTGATGAAGCAAGTGAGATGGAAAATAAACTTGATGCCACTGTCGTAAATTTAAAGAAGCGGAAGCATGAGTTGGAAGCCTAATGTAATTTGTTGAGAAAAAAAGTGCTGGAGTTGAAAGTTAGAGAGGGATCTATGAAGGGATTTACAGGGTGTTTGCTTTTGCTTTTCTTGGTTATTTTGTTGTTACTTATTGTGAACTAGAAATGGAAATGAGAGAATTGCTGAAGTTGTATTAGCTCTTAAGAATGGAATGGATTTGTTAGTTTGTGCATCGTTGTAGTTGAGAATGGAATGGATTTTTTAGTTTGTGCATTGTTGTAGTTGAGAATTGAATGAATTTGTTATTTTGTGCATCGTTGTAGTTGAGAATGGAAATGGATTTGTTATTTTGTGCATCGTTGTAGTTGAGAATGGAATAGATTTGTTAGTGTTGCCGCTGAATTCGGGTGTGGGAGCAATAGATGAGATTTGTAGGTTCGTGAGGAACTCACAAAGATTGACCCCTTCTTCTTCCTTGAAAATTGGTTGGCTCCTTGGTGTTCCCTTGCGACCTGCACAAACGTTCGCGACACCGGGATGGATCCCGGCAACGAACCCTCCGACGATTAAGTCAATACAAAGAAAAAGACAAGGGAAAAAGCTCAAGTGTTCCAAGTGTGATCACCTTTAACAGTAGGAGGTCAGAGGGGTTTTATAGTCGCCATGGGGATCCTTTTCAGGATGAGAGTAGATCCCTATTTCCCGGTGTGGCTGGTTGGGGTTGGTTACAACCATCCCTATAAGATAGGGACAAACTAGGATTTGTTCCTATCCTATTGGACTGGTCCCTAGCGGGTTGAGACCCCCTCTCAACTAGTCGGATCTGTTCATGGGTTAGCAGGTCCAGGAGGAGGGACCCGGTTCCCAATTCGGACCCGTCTGTAGGCGAGATTACCATCTTGCCCCTGGGACTTTGAGATTCCTGCCCACTTTGAATAGTTTCGATTTATCCACATTTTTAGCCATATCACGAGCCTCCCACTCCCAAAGACTGTGTGTTACGGCCTTTGGGGAGTAGTTTTGTTGTTTCAATGGCGTATAGGCCTTTATCGGAGTTCTCAACGGGTGCTCGAATCTCGTCTGAGGGGTGGTGGTGCTTTCCTGAGCTGGTAGCATGCTCAGAGAGGCTTCTATGTTGCTCTGGATCTTTGGTGATTTTTTCCCGATTTTTATATCATTCGTTCGAACCATTTATTCAATTTTGCAAGACAATGATTTACTTTCCAGGAGCACTAATTAATCATTCTGGACAAGAATTATTTATCCCGAGAATCAAAAATGTTCTCCTGGATTTATAATTATTTTTTAGAATTTTTAATTAATTTTCCAGGA
The DNA here is from genome assembly GCA_017893485.1 of Hemerocallis citrina. Taxonomy (NCBI): domain Eukaryota; kingdom Viridiplantae; phylum Streptophyta; class Magnoliopsida; order Asparagales; family Asphodelaceae; genus Hemerocallis; species Hemerocallis citrina. The sequence continues at coordinate 200,804,949 of CM030358.1, forward strand.
TTTTTAATCATTTTTCGCAATTTTTAAATAAATAGTCCGAATTAATAAAATAGAAAAAAGGATTAATCACCGTATTTATGGTGTGGCCAAATCTGAACCCTTGATCATGCACCGGCAAGGAATTCTGGGTGATCGGACGGCCAAGAGAAAAGGGGCTCCTCCCCGGAATTACGCCTGCACGGCGATCTGGGCGTACGGTAAGGCGAACGCGCCGAACGGGGCACCGAGCTTGGAGGATGGTGCGCAAAACACGGCGAACATTATGTGGAGTTTGGCGAACAATAGGGAGGCATTGACTGGTCAACGCTATTTTAGGTGTTTTCAGCTCGGAAACACGCCTGCTCAGATGTGACGGCCAAGCTTGGTGAACAAAACGGCGTGCTCGAAGAGCGTTGGCTGGTCAACGCTATTTTTGGTGTTTTCAGCTCGGAAACACGTCTACTCTGATATGATGGTGAGCTTGGCGAACGGGGTGTCGAGCTTGGCGAACGAAACGGCGAGCTTGAAGAGCATTGACTGGTCAACGCTATTTTGGTGTTTTTAGCTCAGTAACACGTCTGCTCGGATGTGACGGCGAGCTTGGCGAACGGGGTGTCGATCTTGGTGAACGAAACGGCGAGCTCGAAGAGCGTTGATTGGTTAACGCTATTTTTGGTGTTTTCAGCTCGGAAACACGTCTGCTCGGATACGTTGGCGAGCATGGCGAACGCTGTGTCAAGCTTGACAAATGAAATGGCGAGCTCGAAGGGCGTTGACTGGTTAATGCCTTTTTGGTGTTTTCAGCTCTGAAACATGTCTGCTTGGATGTGACGGCGGGCATGGCAAACACTGTGTCGAGCGATTCAGACGAAGCGGCAAACTGGAAGGGCATTGACTGGTCAATACATTTTTGGGTGTTTTCAGCTCGGAAACATGTCTGCTCGGATATGACGGCGAGCTTGGCGAACGGTGTGTCGAGCGATTCAGACGAAGCGGCGAATTGGAAGGCATTGACTGGTCAACACATTTTTTGGTGTTTTCAGCTCGAAAACACGTCTACTCGGATATAACGGCGAGCTTGGCGAACGGTGTGTCGAGCGATTCAGACGAAGCGGCGAACTGGAAGGGCGTTGACTGGTCAACAGGTTCGAGCTGCTTCTGGTTGCTTTTTTTTTTTGTTGTTTCGTATTCCGACGGCTTAGACTTTCGCGCTTGTTGGGCCGCCTAAGCTGTACGGACCAAGCCCATCAAATTTTACTATAAGTCCCTACCCCCTCTCTTTTCACCTCACTTTCTTACTTTCACTTCACCTGAGATTTCTTCTCTTCATGGAGCTTCCGGTGTCTTTTTCGTTCTCCGACGATCATTCCGACCGTAGTTGTCACTTCAGGTAATTTATTTTAATTTTAAGAGTTGTCTAGGGTGTCTTCTGGCAAAGAGGCCTCCTCTTTGAGTCAGCTCGAGGTAGCCCCCCGGTCCACTCCTTCTTCGGTCGATAAGGGAAAGGCCCCCATTGTCCTGTCCTGTCCGGAAGTGGAAGAAAATCTCATCGTCGAAGGCGGAGGCGGCGAGGCAGCTCTCTCTTCATCAGTAGTGGAAACGAAAGTGGAGAGAGATCGGAGGATGGGTGCGTTTGGGAGGCATTCGATCGCCGTGCCTACCCTTGGGGGGACCCATTATTATGGTGCGGAGGAGTTAAGGTGAACAGAGCAAGGGTTAGCGCAGTTTTATGAGGAGAACGATCCGAGGGAGCGCACAGAGGCGAACAAAATCGTTAGCATCCTGAAGGAGTCGGATCTGTGAATCATCCGGATGTGCTTCATGATCCCTCCGGAGTTCGAACTCGTCGTCCCTGGGCTAGGAATCAGGTCTTGTTCTTCTTTCCCCTCCGATACTTGTATTTTTCCGTACGACGCTTTCTATGTGGGGCTACGCCTCCCTCGACACCCTTTCATAAGGGGACTGCTGCAATGGTATGGGGTATGCCCTATTCAGCTGATGCTGAACATTTGGAGGCATATCACGGGGTTCGTTCTCCATTGCCAGGCAGCCGGGATCGAACATAGGATCAGCGTACTTCGTCATCTGTACAAGATCCATCAAAAGACGAGGACGGAGTACTGTTTCTACCTCACTGCTCGGAAGGGCATTAAGTTGGTCGACAACCCTGACTCTGTGAAGTGTTGGCGAGAAAAAGACTTCCTTGTTCGGGGTAAAAAGTCGTGGGACATTCCCACGGTATGGAGGGAGGACGTGCCGAAGAGGGCGAAGATGGAACCGTCCTTGAGTCCGGAGGAGGACAAGATGGTCGGCATCCTCTTGGATCGACCTACTCTGCATTGGAAGGAAATCTCCGAGGAGAGCCTCTTTGGGGGAGGCCTTAGCCTGATGGACCCTAGTACGGGTTCTCTTTCATCGATCGTATTCCAAGTACTTTAGTAGTAACAAAATTCTGATCTCTCTCTTTTTTTTCTATATTTTTTTGCAGGATCTACTGCCATGGACTTTGAAGACATCATGAACAGGCGATTGGCACTGAGTGGCAAGCGAGTTGAGGAGAAGAAGAAGAAGCGTGCTGTTGCTCGGCCAACTCCGTCGAAGGCAGCTCGAGTTGAGAGTGCCGCCTCCCCCATCATGGACTTGGAGGCTGTTCCTTCTCCCGTTGCTCCGTCGGTGAAGGAGCTCGACTGTTCGGCTACTCTCGCCCTGCCAGCTCCGCCTCGTATGGTGCAGTCGAGGTGATACTGACGGACGAGCTGAAGAGGATCTTCGTGCCGGATTGGCAGGTTCCTAGGCACGACGATTTCCTCGGAGACTCGACGAATTGCATGGACGTCGTCCGCAGTCTCACCACGCCCAAGGACAAGGCGGCGATGGAGCATGGGACAGTGGGTGACTCAGCCTTGGAGATTGCCAAAGCGCAGATGACGGTAAGCCTCGACCTTCCGCTCGACCTCTGCCCCCTTCTTTGTGTCCCACTCTTAAACCACTGCCTTTTTCGCAGGCGATCTGCCATTTTAGCCACTTGTTGAAGCGAATGGCAGAGCAGGAGAAAGAGCTAAAGGCTCTGCAGGATCGGGAGAGGTTGGAGCGCTCGAAGGCCAAGAGAGAGATAAAGACGGCCGCTCTCAAGGTAGAGATGCAAGCCACTGAGATCAGGCTACTAGAGGAGGCGCTGGCGAAGGCAAAGGACTTCGCCACTGTGGAGAAGGAGGAGATGGCTCGGAAGAGGGTGACTGAGAAGAAGAAGGCTGCGTTCGAGATGGACATGGCGGTGAAAGAGGCCAAGGCCGCGGCAGGGAAGGAGGCAATCGACTATTTGGAGCAGAACATGCGCAAGGCCTACGCCAAGGCGCTGAAGGATGTCGGCGAGCGTATCCTCGAGTTTGATTGTTCGGGGTATTTCTTGTTCCCCGACGAGGAAGGGGCAGAGGCTGAAGGAAGAGACGACGCTACCGATAAGGAGGACGTAGTGACCGAGCCTCCGTTGGCGATGGAGCCGGCGACAGAGACAGTTGGGGGCGGCGAAGGCGCCTTAGTGCTTGTGGATCCATCCTTTGAAGTGGATGCTCAACTCCCTTAGTATTTCTTTTGTACTTCAGCGATAGTTTTTCATCTAGGGTCTTTTTATATCAATGCCTAATAGCGGACTGGCCACCGCTTTCTTTTGTACTCTTTTGAACTTCAATGAATGCGAAGAACTTTTGAGATTTTGGCCCAAGTGTTTACAATCAACTAGCTTTGAAACTTTGGCTAAGTGTTCAAAACAACTTGCTCTGAAATTTGGCTAAGTGTCGGGGCTTGAGTTGTTTCATATATAAGCTAACTTTGGCTAAGTATTTGAAATTTGGCTAAGTGTTTCTCGAGCTCAGCGTTGTTGTGTTCTTTCTTTTCAGATCGTCGAGTTGTTTCAATGAGTCGAGGCATCGCCGAACATGGTAGCGGCTGAGGCCTCTCGTCTTCGAATTGACTTAGGAGTGACGAAGTTGGCCCTTTCTCGTAGTCGAGAGAGTTTTCTCAAGAGCGAGGCAGAACTAGGTCATCTCAAACTAACGCTGGCGCGACGCAACTCCGAGTTGAAGCGACTAAAGAAACGAGCTCGAGAAGCCTCCCCTGAAGGGGAGGCGGAGTCACTTCGGCAGACCCTATTCGACGTCAATGTAGTGAGAGATGGTCTGAAGAATGTGGTGCTCGAGAAGAGCCTGGAGACGACGCAGCTTCGGCGAACTATCATTAAAGCTTCTCATGTGGGTAGTACGAGCAGAATTCCTTGCCTACAAGTCAAGGTAACGGATGATTCGCTAAAGGAGCGCATCGTTGAGTTAGAGACGGAGGTTCACCGACTAAGACGTTTTTCGGAGGGGAGCAACGTCAGGACCACGTCTTGCTCTCGAGATGAGTACTCACAGGGACGATCGTTTCACGAGCTAGCACCACGTTCGCCTCCCATCCTAGGGCATCCTGGGGACGCTCAAAGCGGAGTTGCTGGTTCGTCAAGTGGAGCCTCAACCGGCGCAACGCTCAGAGACACAACTAGGCTCGCCGGCTTGGGGACCTCAACGGGTGCGGGATCGCAGCGACAAAATGTTCGCCGTTCTCGTTTGTCACGCAAGAGGAGTATCCCACTTCCTAGGAGGCGTTGAAGTAGTCTTGTAATTTTGGCTTCTCAAGTTTTGTAATTCGTCGTAAAGACGAGGAGTTGGTCTAGTAATTTGCCTTGTTCCTCAAACTTTGTAGAAATAATACTTGTTTTCTTTTTTACACTTGTGTGTTTTGTTAGCATCTATGGTTGTCGATAGTTGTAGGAGCACTCCTGAATGTCGAGCCACTTGTTACTTGCTTATGAGCAAGTATTAAAAGCGGAGTCGAGCCAAGTGTTGGACTCTGAACTTCATCGTTTAAGAGAGAGTCAACGGTTGTAGGAGCAATTCCGAATGGCGAACCACTTCTTACTCGCTTATGAGCGAGTAATAGAAGCAGAATCGAGCCAAGTGTTGGACTCCGAACTTCATCGTTTAAGAGAGAGTCAACAGTTGTGGGAGCAATTCCGAATGGCAAACCACTTCTTACTCGCTTATGAGCGAGTAATAGAAGCGGAATCGAGCCAAGTGTTGGACTCCAAACTTCGTCGTTTAAGAGAGAGTCAACGGTTGTGGGAGCAATTTCGAATGGCGAACCACTTCTTACTCGCTTATAAGCGAGTAATAGAAGCGGAATCGAGCCAAGTGTTGGACTCCGAACTTTGTCGTTTAAAAGAGAGTCAACGGTTGTGGGAGCAATTCCGAATAGCGAACCACTTCTTACTCGCTTATGTGCGAGTAGTAGAAGCGGAATCGAGCCAAGTGTTGGACTCCGAACTCGTCGTTTAAAAGAGACTTTTTTTGCATGTAGAGTTAGACTACCCCAAAAATAGAGAATTTGCTAGGTGGAGTTAGTTTACTCAAAAGATAGGGAAGTTGTGAGAAGAAATTTCTCTTTATTGGAAATAACCGGGTGGCCGCTTCTAAGTTGCAGACCGCCTTTACATTTTGATTAAAAAGATACAAGTAAAGTTTTCGCAATCCTGGGGAAGTTGCTAGGAGCGGCGTTTAGACATCCTCTCGGTACTTCATCAGGTGCTCGGCTTTCCAAGTCCTTGGCATCTTCCTGCCCCCCGGGTCTTCGAGTTAATACGCGCCCAGGCGTATAACTCTGGAGACCTTATATGGTCCTTCCCAATTTGGTGCTAGCTTGCCTCTTTTGCTTGGATCTGAAATTGATAACTTTCTCAGCACTAAGTCCCCTTCCTTTAGATTGGTCGGTCGTACCCTCTTGTTGCAAGCTTGAGTGATCCTACGACGGTAGGTCTCCTGGCGGATTGCGGCTCTCTTGCGGTTCTCGTCAATGAAGTCTAGGCAGTTGCAAAGCTGGTCCGCATTCTGCACCTCGTTGTAAGCTATGAGTTGAGGTGAAGGCAGACCCACCTCCAAAGGGATAAGAGCTTCTAATCCGTATGTGAGGTTGAAAGGGGATTCACCCGTCAGAGTTCTTTTGGTGGTGCGATAGCACCAAAGCACATTGGGGAGTTGTTCAACCCATAGCCCTTTGGTGGACTTGTCGAGCCTCTTCTTCAAACCTGAGAGGATTTGTTGGTTCGCATTCTCCGCTTGGCCATTGGACTGGGGGTGCGCTACTGAAGAGAACTGCTATTGAATCCCAAGATCGGTGCAGAAGTCGTGGATGGCAGCTCCTGTAAATTTGGTCCCTGTTGTCGGTTACGAGAATGCGAGGTACCCCGAACCGACAGACAATGTTCTTCCAAAAGAACTTCTGCACCTTTTTCTCGGTGATCGTTGAGAGAGATTCAGCCTCTATCCATTTGGAGAAGTAGTCTATTGCTACCACCAAGAACTTCAGCTGGCCTGGTGCCGGAGGGAAAGGTCCGAGCAAATCCATCCCCCATATTACGAAAGGAATTGGACTTGTCAGGGAGGCAAGTTGCGCTTGGGGCAGGCGACGGATTGGGGCGAACTTCTGGCAGGAATTGCACTGGAGGACATACTTCTCGGAGTCACTTAATAGTGTAGGCCAAAAGTACCCGTAGTTTAAAAGCTTCCGGGCAAGGGATCTTGCTCCCAAGTGTGCACCACATAGACCTTCATGGGCTTCCCTTAGGGTGTAGAGGGCCTCTTCTGAGGAGAGGCATCTCAGATAGGGCCGACCATCGACCTGGGTGTAGGAGCGTTTGTACATGACCCCGTCCAGGACTATGTACCGCTCTGCTCGTGTCCTGATCCTCCTTGCTTCTTTCGGATCTTTGGGGAGGACTCTGTCTCGAAGATACTCGAGGAGGGGCTTCATCCAGGTTTCCCCAAGTGTTAGGGGGTAGGCTTCCATTGGCTCCGAGCCATCTTCGTCGATGCTAGGTTTGCGAAGGACTTCTATTAGGACAGTCCGTTCTAGACCTTGGAGGGACTAGGAGGCGAGCTTAGAGAGGGCATCCGCTTGCGCGTTTTCCTCTCGGGGAACCCACTGGAGTTGAACATCTCTGAATAGAGCTAGAAGCTCCCTCACTTTTGCCAAGTACCTAGCCATTTGGTCATCTCTCGCCTCGTACTTCCTGGACACTTGATTGACCACTAACTGAGAGTCGCTGAAGACCCTTACTTGTTCGGCACCCGCCTTGCGAGCCAAGCAGAGCCCCACAATTAGGGCTTCATATTCTGCCTCATTGTTTGATGTCGGAAAGTTGAGGCGGAGGGAGTACTGGAGGACGAAAGCATCGGGGCCAGTTAGGATGACGCCGGCCCTGCTTCCATCGGCACAGGAGGGCCCATCCACATAGATGGTCCAGACGGAGGGGTCGATAGGCGACTCACATGAGTCGGGGATGGTGTTCTCCACGATAAACTTGGCCAGAGCTTGGGCCTTTATTACCGTCCTGGGCTGGTAGCTGATGTCGTGCTGACTCAGCTCGATAGACCACTTCATGAGCCATGCAGAAGTCTCTGGCTTGTGGAGAACCTGTTTCAGCGATTGGTCGGTAAGGACGACCACCGAGTGGGATTGGAAGTAAGGGCGAAGCTTTCGGGCTGCTATGACCAAGGTGAGTGCCATCTTTTCCAGTTTCGGATAACGGAGTTCGGCGTCATGGAGAACCTTACTCACGTAATAGGTTGGCTTTTGCATCTTATATTCTTCCCTTACGAGGACCGCGCTGAGCATTTGCTCCGAAGCTGCGAGGTAGAGGTAGAGGACCTCTCCAGGTGCCGGCTTATTCAGGAGAGGGGGGTTGAACAAATACTTTTTGAGCTTGTCAAAGGACTCCTGTTACTGCGGCCCCCACTCGAAGCCTTTAGCCTCCCCTGAGGGCTTTGAAGAAGGGTAGGCACTTCTCTCCAGACTTGGAGAGGAATCGCCCGATTGCGGCGAGGCGCCCCGTGAGCCTCTGCACCTCTTTGACGTTGGAGGGGGGGAGCCATTTTGAGAATGACTTGGATCTTTTCGGGGTTGGCCTCTATGCCTTTCTGGATGACCATAAACCCCAGAAATTTTCCCGACGATACACCGAACGCACACTTGTTCGGGTTTAGTCTCATATTGTGCCTCCTGAGCACATTGAAGGATTCTTGAAGGTCGAGGGTGTGCTCCTGCCCTCGAGTGCTCTTGACCAACATGTCGTCGACGTAGACCTCCATGTTTCGGCCGGTCTCAAAAGACCTTGTTCACCAGGCGCTGATAGGTAGCCCCCGCGTTTTTCAAGCCGTAAGGCATAACACGGTAGCAGTAGAGGCCTTAGTTCGTCACGAATGAGGTCTTCGGAATGTCCGGAGGGAACATCCTGATTTGGTTGTATCCTGAGAAGGCATCCATAAAACTAAGGAGCTCTTGCCCGGAAGTCACATTGATGAGGGCGTCGATGCTAGGAAGAGGGAAGGGGTCCTTCGGGCATGCCTTGTTGAGATCAGTGAAGTCAATGCATATCCTCCAACTTCCATTGGCCTTCTTGACCATTACCATGTTGGAGAGCCACTCAGGGTAGTTCACCTCCTGAATGAAGCGGGCGTTGAGGAGTTTCTCAACCTCCTCTTTGATCTCCTGTTGCCTCTCGGGGGCAAACTTTCGCCTCTTCTGCTGGACAGGCTTGACCCCAGGGGTGACGCTCAGATGGTGCATTGAGAGTTCTTCTGAGATCCCGGGCATGTCTGCTACAGTCAATGCGAAGAGGTCGCGATTCTCCCGTATGCATCGGAGATATCTTGCTTTATGGAGGGGGAGAGAGCTTTGCTGACGCGGAACGTCTTAGTGGTGTCTTCTTCGGAGAAGGCCACTTCTTCCAACTCGTCGACAGGCTCGGAGATAGTTTAGCCTCCTTCCTGAGGAAGTTCGAGCGCTTCTGAAGAGAGAACCGGACCCCCCATCGAGGTCATGTAGCACTTCTGAGCTGCTTCTTGGCTTCCCCTCACTTCTCCCACTCCTGAGGGGGTGGGAAACTTCATCTTCATATGGTAGGCTGAAGGGATGGCTTGAAGCGCGGCCAAACCTGGTCTACCCAGGATAACATTATAAGCGGCCTTGACGTCGACCACCAAGAAGTCCATTTGCTCTGTACGAGTTGTCGGGGCCTTTCCAGCCGTTACGTCGAGGGTTATAATTCCCTTGACCGTAACCGGGATCCCTGTGAACCCGTGGAGAGTGTAGCCTGCGGGCTTAAGCCGGTCCCTGGACAGCGGGAGGCCTTTGAAGGCTTCCAAGAAAAGGATGTTGACGGAGCTGCCGTTATCTACCAAGACGCGATGAACTTCGAAGTTCACCATGCAGAGATTGATGACGAGGGCATCGCAGTGGGGCATGCGGATGCCCTCCAGGTCTCTATCGGAGAACGTCACCGGGACTCCGAGGCCCTTTGGGGGAGGATGGATCTGCACGGAGTTGACCTCCCTTACGAAGGCTTTTCGGGAGGAGTTGGAATCTCCCCCTATTGGGCCCCCATGTATCAGGTGCAAGATGCCCTCTACTTCGGCCTCCGGAGTCTCGGTGCGCTGCTCATTTCGCCTGTTAGGCCCCCGATGCGGCAGGGGCGGATCGGCTCAGTCCCATTTTACGAACCGATTGAGTTGCCCTCTCTGAATGAGGGCCTCGATTTCATCCTTCAAGGCCTGACATTCGTCTGTGTCGTGCCCGTGGTCCCGATGGAAACGGCACCACTTACTCCAGTCCCTCTTTTTTGCCGAGGTGTTCATCCTTGGGGGAGGCGGTAGGAAGCCATCGTTCCCTATCTCCATGAGGATGGCAGATACACTCGCGTTAAGCAGAGTGAATTTCTCGAACCAAGGAGGAGGATGCCGCTGACCCCCATTGTCCTTTTGGAACTTTTTAGCTCCTTCTTCTTCTGCACCCTTCCGCTTGTTCCCGGAAGATGAGGCCTCGAAGGTGGGGCGGCGGACGGCTTCTTCTGCTCAGATATATTTCTTGCTCCGAAGTAAGAGCTCTGAAAAGTTTCGAGGGGGCTTTTTGGCGGGGGACGCCCTGAGGTCAGCATTAAGGACGTTGGACTGGAAGGCGATGGTGGTGACCGAGGGTTCCAAAGAAGCAATGTACCTAGCCTCGGCAGTGAAGCGTTTCACATAATCCCTTAGTCGTTCGGCCTTCTTTTGGTTGAGGAACAATAGGGTTTCGCTCATCTTTTCGGCGCGCCAACTGCTCACGAAATGCGTGAGGAAAAGACCATCGAACTGGTTGAAGGAGAAGATAGATGCCGGCGCAAGCCGAGAGTACCATTCCCGAGCCGGCCCCTTGAGTGTGGCCGAGAAGGTCTTGCAAAGGAGGGAGTCGGATGCATGGTGGATCATCATGAGAGTTTTAAAACTCTCAATGTGATCTGCGGGGTCCGACTCCCTGGTATAGGTCTCGAAATGTGGAGGCGTGAAGTTGTCAGGAACTGGAGCCTCCATAATGGTACGGGAGAATGGGGGCCTGCTCGGACGAAGGTCTCTTGCAAGTTGCCCCTCGTCTTGGTCGAGCTGGCCGAGGCGCCTCTCCATCTCGTGGAGACGGCGGTAGACCGAGTCCTCCCTTTGGTCCTGTCTGGCCAAACCCCAGGACTTGTTCCCATGTCAAGGAGGGCTGGGGCAGCGCCGGTGATGGCTCAGAGTAGGAGGTGGACTGACGAGAGACAAGGGTGACTTGGGGTAGGGCGTGGACTACGAGAGCGGCGGTGGTGATCGGGAGAGGGACGGCGATGGCTTGCAGCTTGCCTAGGACTTCGGGAGCGGTGAGGATTGTGTGGAGCCGGACGAGGACTACGGGATCGGCGAGGGTGGTACGGAGCTGGTCGAGGACTGCGGGATCAGCGAGGATGGTGAGGAGCCGGTCGAGAACTACGGGATCGGCGAGGATGGTAAGGAGCTGGCGGAGGACTGGGAGCCCTACGGCCATTGTTAGGGGCAGCATTGAGAGCCCGAAGGACCGCCTCCTGAAATTGCTGGAATTTCGCCCTTGTGACGGGGCCTCCTGCTCATGATGGTCCCGAGGTGCATGTCGACCTGTCGGGGAACGACTCCGTCTTGGGCGATGTTGGGGTGACTCTCTTCGTTTACGGGGAGAGTTGGACGCCCCCCCCCCAGTTGGATCGGGGTGCTGAACGGTCCCTGGCCTGCTCGCGACGAGGGTTCGACCTTTGAGCCTGCCTCTCCTCCAGATGGGTACGGAGAACGGGTCCATGCTCGGTCTACCGATTGTTGATCACGTTTCGCAGATTCTTTGGAGTGGGGGGAGTATAGGAGGCCATGGAATCGGTGTCGGTATTATGGATGGAGACTCGAACCTAATGGCCAGGTTGCTTGTGGCGACTCCATCGAGAGGGTTCCCCACTGCAGCCTGGGGTCCCGAAGGTTTCTGGATGGACTGTGGAGCCCGAAGATCGAGCTGCTGGGTTGGTTGGTTGGGAGAAGGGAGATCCCCTTACGCAGGAGGAGGAGGAGGGTGAGAGGAGGTTGTCCTTCAGTTGGAGTTTGCAGGTCTCTTCTTGGGAGGCATGGCTAGGAGTTACGTGGGTTGAAGGAGGAAGACGAGATTGCTTGTCAAGTGAAGCTTCTCACAGACGGCGCCAATTTGTTGCTGCTGAATTCGGGTGTGGGGGCAATGGATGAGATTTGTAGGTTCGTGAGGAACTCATAAAGATCGTCCCCTTCTTCTTACTTACAAATTGGTTGGCTCCTTGGTGCTCCCTTGCGACCTGCACAAACGTTCGAGACACCGGGATGGATCCTGGCGACGAACCCTCTGACGATCAAGTCAATACACAGAAAAAGACAAGGGAAAAAGCTCAAGTGTGCAAAGTGTGATCACCTTTAACAATAGGAGGTCAGGAAGGTTTTATAGTCGCCATGGGGATCCTTTTCAGGATGAGAGTAGATCCCTATTTCCCGGTGTGGCTGGTTGGGGTTGGTTACAACCACCCCATAAGATAGGGACAAACTAGGATTTGTTCCTATCCTGTTGGACTGGTCCCTAGCGGGTTGAAACCCGCTCTCAACTGGTCGGATCCGTTCATGGGTTAGAGGGTCCAGGAGGAGGGACCCGGTTCCCAATTCGGATCCGTCTGTAGGTGAGATTACCATCTTGTCCCTGGGACTTTGAGATTCGTGCCCGCTTTGAATGGTTCTGATTTACCCCCATTTTTAGCCATATCAGTTAGTTTGTGCAGTGTTGTAGTTGAGAATGGAAATGGATTTGTTATTTTGTGTATCGTTGTAATTGAAATATGAGTATTGGCTCAGAAATACTTATCTTAATTTGTAGATTGTGGTAGCTTACCACATTCAACTATCTATATTGGTGAGTAAAAGCTCATCTATCTTTTTCCTATATGATAAAAAACCCGACTAAAATATCATGTTTTGATCAAAAAACATCATTCAACTTTGGTTTTTATTCAGTAACCTCATACAGCAAGAGGAAATATCTTGATAATATAAGCAACCTCATTCAGTAACAATTCATTCATATAAGCAAAAAAAACATGCACTTGCACTTGTAACAATTCATTCATCAATAATTTAGTTACTGATAGTTACACAAAACATTTCATTCATGCAACAATTCATAGCTGATAGTTGCAACAATTCATGCAAAAATTCATTCATCACTTGCAAAAAAAACCCAAAAGCTGATGCTACACAAAACACATTACACTTTCACTTGCTGCTACACATTACAACATGATAGTTATTGAATACACATTACACTGATGCTACATAAAAACTGATGCATGTGAGAAGGCGGAAGTACTTGTATGCTGATAGTTATTGAATACACATTACATTACAACATGATAGTTACTGAGAAGGCAGCAGCTGTACTTGTATGCTGCGCAGATGAGGCAGCACTATGTGAGAAGTGTGATGTCGAGATTCATGCAGCAAACAAACTGGCAAGAAAGCACTAAAGGCTCCTCCTCCACTCTGTCTCCAACCACCTCCCTCACTGCAATATCTGCCAAGTAATTCAAACATAGAGATAAATAATTTTTAGTCTGCTTATTTTGTACGAGAAATTTGTTCTTTTCTGCAGTATCAGTTCATATTCTTTTGTTGTGTAAGGTGAAAGTATAAGGTATGAATCATGACATGCAGGAACATGTTGAATAGTTCCTGGATGATTAAGTATAAATTATAAACTGACTATATATAATAATAGTTTGAGCAAGGCAAGTGGAAGATTTTAACAGTGATGAATACAGAAACTATCAAATAGTTTGAGCAAGGCAAGTACAGAAACTATCAAATAGTTTGAGCAAGGCAAGTACAGAAACTAAGGACTACAGGAGACTTCTCTTTTCTCAATTTTCTTTGCTTTGGTTAATTTCTAAACAACCTTGTTTAACAAAAGAATTTAAAAGTGATGAATACACAGAGGTGGGTAAACTATCAAAAAGCCATATGCTTAACAACCATATGCTTACTAAATGTTAAAAAGTGTATACCTGCATACAAGTGTATACCTCCACAAAATTTGCTCATTCTATGTATACTGTATACCTGCACAAAAAGTGTATATCTACACAAAAAGTGTCCAAAATTGATCTTTGAATATTGTATACAACTGTATACCTGCACAAAGTAGCTTGCACAAAAAATGTTGGAATGTGATAGCTGCACAAAATAGATTGCATACCATAACTTGCACATCATCCCAAAACACAAAATAGCTGCACAAAATAGCACATCATCCCAAAACAGAAAATAGCACTTGAATACCTGCACAAAGTAGCACAAAATAGCTCTACCATCAAATCGCACATCATCCCAAAACTTAAAATAAGTAATTGTAGTTAGTGCATTACCATCAACTATTTGCATGCTGACTTCCACCTCCACCTTCACCAGGACTGTCATTAGAGCTGTTCACCTATATTAAGGCAAAAATGATGAATATCCTTACAGGTTGCTGTAAAATGAAATTAATTTTTTGTAACAATTTACCTTGGACTTCTTAGAATTAACCCCTCCCATATATGGTTCTTTCTCCTTTCTTTTCCTCCCACATTTGGTAGTGCCTCTCTCAAACCCAAGGGCCTCCTCTGTTATGGAGTGTAGTCCTACTCTTAGGCTATCCCTCTCTCTATCACCATGAATATCACTTTGAATCTCACCCAAAGTTTGCCTCACGCTTCTCACAACTTCATCGGTTCTTTGACCCTTTGGCCTCCCTCCTTTGTTGGTTGATCTTTGCTTTGGTGGAGCTGGTTCGTTTTTGTAATTTCTGATGTTGTGACCTACTTGGTGACACCTCCTACACTTCATGGAAATTCCCACTTTACTAGCTTTTTGACACCCAGTTGGATTCTTACACTTACTCTCACTCGGATCCTTCTTTTTAGCCTTAGGTGGTCTTCCAAGAGCTCTACTCAAACATGGCAGAAGGATCTTCTCATAGTCCAACTTATCCCAAAGAGATAAATTTGGGACTGGTTCAATGATTCCTATATTATGACACAGTTGTAAGAAGAAAAGTTAATGATGGTGCAAATTGCAAATTGTAAAGAAAAGTTAATGATGGTGCAAATTGCAAATTGTAAAGAAAAGTTAATGATGGTGAAAATTGGAGATAAAACAAGTTACCTTCGTAGACTTTCATATATGTGGCCTTACTATAGCTGCTGTCACAGTAGTCCTCTACTATCTTCCTTCTATTTGTTAGAGATACTAGTGCATGTTTGCACACTACTCCAGAAACTTGCCACTCTCTACAATCATAAGTTCTCTCAATCAAGTCCACACAGTAGTTAACCCCATGCTCCAATATCTCATACTTGTTATCATCAGATTTCCAAATAAAACAATGTCTAGACTTCTCATAGGACTTCTTTAATTTCAATTGGATTTTGGGGGTGACAACCCCACTCGACCTACAAATCATCTCTCTTCTTCTGCAACCTCACCATCACCATTCTCCTAATCATCTTCAACATTGTTATGATTGGGCGATCCCTTGCTTGCAATATATATTTGTTCCACGCTTCACATATATTATTGCAAAGCAAATCGCACTTGATTGATTCATCAAAGTGTGACCTGGACCACTTCTCAGGGCTGACATCCATCCACCATTGTGCAGCTTCCTCAGATATATCCTTCATTCTATTCATTGAGAACTCCCACTTTTGACGAGTATATGCAGTTGCTGCCCTCCATACTTCTCCTTGCAAGTCTAAACCCTTAAACTTCTTGACAAAGTTTGCGTACAAGTGTCTCACACAGTATCGGACATGAGCTTTAGGTACAAGTTCTTTAAATGTCTCCAACAACCCCTACAACCATGTCGAAATTGAAAGGTTAACCCAAAGAAGTTGTGGGAAAAAACCTACAAGTAATTAATATCAATATTTAATTAATCATTGTCTGAATTGGTACCTTCTGTCGGTCTGAAATAAAGGTCCACCCTACCAAATTTGATACACATATTTCCTCCATCAAAAGTGTTAAGAACCAATTCCATGTTTCTTTGTTTTCAACACCTATGACTGCCCATGTTATTGGCCACATCTGGTTGTTTGTGTCCCTTGAACATGCAGTCAACAATACACCCCCAGCAGATGTCTTCAAATGTAACCCATCCATGCCAATAATCTTCCGGCAACCATTCAACATACCCTTCACTAATGCACCAAAGCATACGAACACACCTTTGAATCTCTTCTGATCGCAACCATCTATATTTCCAGTCTTGATAATGGCCATAGTATCAGGCATTTTCTTCATCATGGCATTTGCATAATTCCACAACTGACTGTATTGCTCGACATGCTTCCCATCAGCCTCATCTTGAGCCATTCTTCTAGCTCTGGAATCTACATTTCTGCTAACTACAACCCCGTAATCTCTATTAACTGTAGAAATGAAAGCTGGAAAACTCCAATTAGGCTCATTTCTGAAATGTTCTAGGTACTTGATTGCCAACCAACTAGCCGTAACTTGATTGTTTTCGACAGCCATCTCACAAGTGTGTTCTATTCGGAGTGATACAATTCTGAAGACTCTTTCGGATTTTTTCCAAGAAGCCCCTACATAGAAAGGACAATCACATTCTGACATACACTAAATTGTGCACCTCTTCGCATCATTCCTCCTCCAAAATAGGTCATATCCATTCCTAATAGCCCATTCTCGTAAGTTCTAAATTCACCAGCATTTGAAAATTCCATCCCTATTACAATAATTGGTTCCTCACTATGCTTGTCTTTGTTGTACTACACATTCGTCTCACATTCCTCCCCATCTGATACTGAAAGTGGCCCCAATATATCACCGTCTTCATAATCTGTATCAACTACTTCTACATCACAGTCATCCCTACACCATTTTTTCGGGTTCCCTCCTCCTCGATTTTGGCCTACCTCCCAATTTTTTAGAAATTACTTTTTTGCTTTTGGCCGTCTCTTGAGTTACTACCTTCTTTGTTTGGGAAGGGCCTTCATCCACAAAATACTGAGTTGTAGGAATTGCCTCATCTGTCTCCTCCTCCAGTTTTAAACCACCCACAACAGTCTCTACTTCGGCTTTGCAACAATCACCATCTAATCCAGATTTTGTTAGAATGTATTCTACATCGGAATCTTCATTGGAGTCTCCAAACATTACATGTGCATCTTCGAACTGTGATTGTGTGCCTTGTTGATTGGGTCCTGACTGAAACACTTGTGACTGCAATCCTCCCACTTTTGACTGAAATACTTGTGACTGGATGCCTAGCTGATCAAGAGCTTGAGACATTAGCTCATCTGGGATCGCATCTGCATCCGAATTAAAATAACGAATTGTATTATAGTCAAACAATGTAATATCGTATCAAAAAGTAACAACATATTTTATCATTACAAAGTAATAAACTAACAAAAAATACCATCAATTGAGCTTTCTTCCCTTTTCTGATACCCTTGCTGATCCACCAGGATCTCTCTTACTGATCTCTTGCTGATCTCTCTTGGAGGGAGAACTATCTTATCAATGCGAACACCATTGTCCACAATCTTCACATACCCCGGAGGATAACCCCAATCCCCATCTCCACAAAGCCCTTCCACACCTTTGGTTCCATCAAGGTACAAATATACATACGTTATGAGCTTCCTACATATGTTTCGTTGACGTTTGGTCATTCACCAAATGAAAATTCTCTGCCAATTCCCCCTCCCCTAATCTGTAGTAGATGCCAACTTCTTCAGTGTAGATGCCATATCTGGTTAAAATGGTTTTCAACGATTCCCAACCATGCAACTCCGGAAGTATAAACCGATATAATCTCCTTTTTCCACCAATGTATACCCACTTCTTGGAATGTTTCTAAAAGTATCCATCCCAATGAACCCACACTGCTAACACCATCCTGCTATTGAAGAATATTAAACAAGTGGACTTGAGTAATACTTACACCCTTGAAATAAGCTAAAGTAATTCTTACAAAGAAGTGATGTCATGGTATAGAGTCAAGCTCAGTACAGCGGAAATAAAGCATGCATGCAGTATCTCAAAGCATAAGAAAAGTAACATACAACTTCCATAAAAATGATCAAAAAGAGAAAATAAAACTAAATTCTTCAGCTAACAAGTGAACTTCAGAAGTTGATTGAAAATTCAATGAGAACACAAAGTTGCCAACTTTGATTCAGTTGGGCAATCAAATGTATGGTTCTTATCAATTAGGTTTTCATATCTAATACTTCATGTTATTGATGACAAGGCTAGAAAAGTTGGTTAGGTTTTAACTTTTAGAGCATATACAGATAGAATTCTTAGTGAAGCCTATTAGCTAGTAGTACAGATATAACATGCTAAAATTACCCTAACCTACTACTGCTACACAACACATCAATGAATGCAATCTCTATTTGGATAGTTGTCCAAATCCTAAGCCCATCGCATCCCATATTCAGGGGTCCCCCCCCCACATTTGTTTAAGATTCCCGACACCACAAGAAAAATATTTGTTTAGTTTTCCCGACACCACAAACAGGGCATCTGTTTAAGACTACCGAAACCACTAACGCATCTCCATAAGTAGCCACAAAGGAAGAAGGAAAGATAATAGGAACTCACTTAATCCAAATTGAATGGCGTCACTGACTTCGACTAGATGGAGAGAAACTTCGACAGGATCTTCTCAGTGACTTCGACTAGATGGCGTCGTTGACTTGATGGCGTCGTCGATGGGGAAGAAGAAGGATTTGGGATTGATTAGGTTGATTTGGGAGTTGGAAAGTGTAGATAGGGGGCCTGATTTGGGATTAGGGTTTGTTTTTGGGGGAGAAAGAAAAAAATGGGTTCTGAATAAAAGAGGAAAAAAAGAAGAAGAGAAGAAACAGTCGGAGGGTAATTTCGTCCTTTTTTAAGTCACGTGCATTGCACGTGACTAAAAACGAACAGAACCCTAACAGTGTCCGAGTGTGATTTTTCACAATCATAGTTGAATGTGGTTTTCTGCATAAAAAAAGGTGAGTGAGGTTTTCCGCATATAGGGGATAGTTCAAGGTTTTTTTTTCTTTTTTTTTCTTTTTTTTTTTCAATTTTAGCCAATAAGTATTTGAGCATAATGTTGAGGAAAAAACAGGTTTGAATTTGCCAAAATCCTTACAAATTCAATACTATTTTTTATAATACCGTATATAGGGTTGGTATTCAGGTCGACTGGGTCGGGTCAGGTCGGACCCGCGCGGGTTGCAGTCATACTTGGGTGGGTTCGGGTCGGGTCGGTACGTTAAACGGGCCGGGTTCAAAAATGGAAAATTTGACCCGGTCGACCCGCGAACTTGTTTCGGGTCGGGTCGGGTAGCGGGTTGGCCCGTTTTTAAATTAATTTTTTTATAACAACTTCACTATAAAAAAAATACAATAAGTATAACCTTATAAGAAAGAAATTTTAGATTGAATTAAGGGGGTATTTATAGGGGGAAACACAAACAAAAAAAAGAAAGAAAACAAAAAACAACCAGCCCAACGGCTCTGCCAACCGTTCGACCCGCGCAGGTCGAACGTTTGACCCGTTCGGGTCGACCCGCGGGTTGGCGGACGGGTTTGACTTGGTCAACGGGTCGAGCGGGCCGGGTCGAGCGGGTTTGGTTTACGACTTTCTCGACATGGGTAGACCCACGGGTTTGACCCGACCAGAACCGCATAATTGCGGGCCGGGTTCGTGTGGGCGGGTCGCGAGTCAACCCAGCCCCGACCCGACCCGAACCGCATAATTGTGGGCCGGGTTCGTGTGGGCGGGTTGCGGGCGAGTCGCGAGTCAACCCAGCTCGTTTGCCATCCCTAACCGTATACAACTCCTTTTTTTTTTTTTTTTTTTCCAGTAATGTAATTCTCAGCATTGGATGTTATCCAACGGCTGAGAAATGAAGTATTTTACCTCAATAGTAAAACTATTGTAGAGGATAGGAATCAGGATTTGATAGGCTAAATTAGGGGATTAGCTACATTTTGTAATTGAATAAGAGTTGTCACTCATGCTTAAATTTCTAAAATTGGTGTAATGTGCAAGGTAATATGAGATCTCTTCGTGGATTACACAATTTGGTAAGACGCAAACAATTGCTAAAAAATTTAAATAAATATTTAAAATAAAATAATCCCTATAATAGGGTACCAAACACCTAAATGCAGAATGCATTATTTTTTTTTTTAAATATGCGCAGAATAGCAGATCATGCATTTGGGTTTTGGCTCTATTATTGAATTACATAAAAATTTTATGATATAATTTCTAGAATTACAAAATTTCGAAGAGATTGAAAAAAAGGGAAAAAAAGGTAATCATCGCCAAATATATCATTCCTTCAGAAAGCATAATTTACAATTCTATTAAGAAGTTTTTTTAAATTTATTTTCCCACTTAAATTGATGGTGTTTCAACGTAAATGCCGAATGAGATGTTGGAGAAAATTAAAATTTTGTTTATAAGAAATTCAAATTATATTGACAAGTTTTTGAAAACAAGATAAATTAGTATTGGACGGAGTAGCGATGGTTGATTCATCCATCAAATGAATATCTTTGAAAATGATGGGGGGTAAAATCAGCAAATGATCTGCACCGCTCGATTCTGGCGAGAATTTCAAAGTCACCTTGCTTCTCCTTATGGGCCGACCACGGGCCCGTCACCCAGATCCTGCCCAGTGTGGGCCGGGTCACACCTCCTAATCAGGGGACCTGGAGATCCCCTCTAATCAGGCTCTTACACCCATAAATACAACCCTACCTCTTCAGTAACCAAATAATCGCAGTTTCCAGTATTTAAGCTTTCCTTAATACTCAGGTTGTTGACTTGAGTGTCGGAGGACCGGTCTTCGGGAGTCCTCCCAGTGTCTCAGACTTTTTTGCAGGTATCCGATGCCCGCCTAGCCATCTAGATCCACCACATCCACCACATTAGCCTTAAAATAGAGTCAGATCGGAGGTCGAGATATGAGTTTCCCCTTCCTCAAAAGAACTCACATTATCTGTTGCTCCCACACCAAAAAACAAGCAGCGTCAGATTGACACCCAGAAACAAGAAGCATCCGAGCCCTTTTTCCAAATTCTATTTTGTGATAGACGATCCCTATGGCTCCTAAGGCCTAGAAGACTCCACCCAGGGGTCAGCTGTACGGCCCCCCACTTCCTCCACGTCTGACACGAAGTCAAGCGGAAGGCAGTCTGAACAAGGACTGCAGGACCAAGGACTTCAGGACTTCATGAAATGCTCAGATCGTGAGGCAGTCTGAACAGATATACGGCCCGATCAAGCTGCCATTCTCCTCCCATATTCTCGACGTGCCCGTCTCGAGGAGATTCAAGCCTCCGACGTTCGAAACCTACAACGGAGAAACTAATCATGCTGATCACATCGAGGGCTTCAAAACCCTTATGATGATTCACAGTGCCTCAAATCTCTTTCTCTGCCGTGCGTTCTCGGCCACTCTGAGGCCCCACACGGGAGTGGTTCACCAAACTTGCTCCCGGTTTGATCTACTCCTTCGACCAGCTCGAGGAGAGCTTCCTCACTTACTTCGTGACCAGCCGAAAGGCTAAGAAGACGAGCGCATCACTGTTCAACCTCAGACATACGAACAGGGAATCCCTCCAAAACTTTGTCCAGAGGTTCACGGCCGAGGCTCGATCGATCTCCTCCCTCGGTTCTAGGGTAGTAGCGGCAGCTTTCCGACACAATGTCTGACATGACTCACTGAAGGCCTCCTTGGCCAAGAAGCCCCCAACCGACCTTTCCGACCTTCTCGATTGATGTGAAAAGTATATCATGGACGAGGAAGGCCTCCATCCCGAAGGTCAGAAAGGATCCCCCACCAATGGAAAGAGGAAAACAAACAGCTCCGACCCCGCCAAGAAGACCCAGAAGGATGCCTCCGCTAGGGGCATTTCCCCCCACCTCCGTGGTTTGACAAGTTTACCCCGCTCAACGTGAGCGTGTTTGCCATCCTGATGGAAATCGAGGGCGATGACATACTCCAGCACCCCCTCGGTCCAATAATCCCAATAGGAAGATGGACATGAGGTACTACTACCATTTCCATCGGGACCATGGCCATGACACCGACAATTGCCGTGCTATGAAGGATGAAATTGAGGCCCTCATTCGGAGAGGGTACCTTTCCAAATTTACTGGGAATGGCCCGAGAGCTTCTCCTCTCCCTCGCGGGGTGAATAGATGTACGGAACTGGAGCCTGAACCACAAGACACCGATAACCTGGCTATTCTCCACTGCATCCATGGTGGGCCCATAGGGGGAGAGTCTAGCTCCTCTTGCAAGGCCTTCATCCGAGAGGTAAACTTCGTTTACAACTGTCCCCCTCCCTGAGGTCCTGGATTGGCTGTCTCTTTCTTGGATGAGGATCTCGAAGGCATTCGGGTCCTGCACTATGACGACTTGGTCATAAGCCTTGCATTTACCAACCACGAGGTGCGTCACATCCTTGTTGACAATGGAAGTTCAGAGTATCATGTTCCTAGCCGCCTTCGAAGGCTTGAAACTCCACCAAGATAGGCTGAAGCCGATAGGGTACAACCTCCATGGCTTCTCTGGCGCTCCGGTCCAGATTGAGGGAGTCGTTACATTGGACGTCACCACCGGGAGGGTCCTGACCTCCCAAATGGAATTGATGAACTTCATGGTGGTCAGTGTTAAAGCCGCCTATAACGCTATCCTGGGACAACCTGGCATTGCCTCCCTCCAAGCGGTACCCTCAGCCTACCACATGCGCATAAAATTTCCAACCAAGTCCAGAGTTAGGGTCGTCAAAGGGAACCAAGAGGCAGCCCGGGCCTGTTATACTGCCACGGTGAGGGGCCCTGTCCTCCCTCTTGAAGTGGTCGAGCTTCCGTCGGACAAAAGTTTGATCACCTCCGAGCTGGCAAACGAGCTTGAGGAGATCGTGTTCTCTGAGGCCGAACCCATCAAGTGCTTCAAGATAAGTAAGTCTCCCCCCTGCCTTGAAGGGGGAAATTATCAGTTGTATTCGCCAGAATCAAGACTTGTTCGCTTGGACGCCATCGGATATGCCGGGAATATCCGAGGACCTCATCATGCATAGACTGAGCGTGTGCCCGGACTCCAAACATGTACAACAGAGACGCAGAAAGTTTTCCCCCGAAAGGCAACAAGCAATGAAGGAAGAGGCCGACAAACTCCTTTCTTCCTGATTCATCTAAGAGGTCAACTACTCGGAATGGTTAGCCAACGTTGTGCTAGTCAAGAAGTCAAATGGCAAATGGAGGATATGCATCGACCTTACCAACCTCAACAAGGCTTGCCCAAAAGATCTGTTCCCCCTTCCCAACATTGACGCCCTGATCAACGCCATATCCGGGCATGAGTTGTTGAGCTTCATGGACGCCTATTCCAGTTACAACCAGATCCGGATGTATCCCCGAAATATTCTGAAGATAGTCTTTGTTACCGACCAAGGGCTCTACTGCTACAGGGTCATGCCATTCGGATTGAAGAACGCAGGTGCACCTATCAGAGACTTTTCAACCAGGTATTCAAATAACAAATTGGTCAGAATATGGAGGTCTATGTCGACGATATGCTGGTCAAAAGCCTCTAAGGCAGAGGCCATGTAAGGGACTTCGTGGAAGCCATCGGGGTCCCGAGGGAGCACAAAATGAGACTCAACCCCTCTAGTGCGCCTTCAGCGTTACCGCGGGAAAGTACATCTGCTTTATGGTCAGCCAACGAGGGGTAAAAGCAAACCCTGAGAAGATTCAGGTCATTCTAGACATTATCCCTCCGAGAAATATCAAGGAAGTACAATGCCTCATCGACTGCCTCACAACCATAGGTCGTTTCCTTTCAAGGTCTGGGGAGAAGTCCCTCTGTGACCCCCGTTTTTGCCAATATGTATTTTCTGTGTATTTTCGGTATTTCGATTTTTGTAAATTATTTTTCCGCTTTCAAATTCTTTTTGTTAAAATGTATTATTGGATCTCCTATTAAAGTCTATCAATAATTTTATTTGTAACTATTTTCCATTGATTTTTATATTCTAATACAATTATTATTATTATTATTATTATTATTATTATTATTATTATTATTATTATTATCATTAAATTTATTTTTTATCAATTTTTGAAAGCCTATAGATCGTGATCTATATTTTATTATTATTGGAGTATGGATTTTATGTACACTATTTGATTTAATTAATTAATATGTAATATAATATTGCTCCTTATTATATAATTATTTTAGCTCAATTCAAATACAGTCTTAATAGTTTTGTGAACCCATACATTCTATTGCATTTAATAGTATTGCATTTAGTAGTATTTGAGTATTAATTTAATGCATACTAATTGATTTATTGTACTACTATATTATTATTATTTTATTTATTTATTTATTGTTAATCTAAAACCCTATAATCCAAACCCAATCTCATATGGAATCATACCCCGTACCTGCATCCTAATTACCCTCTATAAATACTATCATTAACCCCTAACCCTAATTAAAACCTAATCCCTTCTAATTACTCATCGCCGCCTAACCCCATCCCTGTTCATCGTCTTCTACCTCGTGCCCATTGCCGAAACCATATCCTTCATCACCCTCCGTCCCATTCCCTATCCACTGAGCCCCTCTCCTCCATCCACCTTCACAACCATTGCTGCTCCGTCTCCTCGTCAACCCTCCATCTTCATCCTCCGTAATTGTCAGGGATTCCGACCGTAACTCCGGCACCGTAGAAGGCTGTGAACCAACTTTAGATGGCAGGGAGTATGTAATGGGGTCTGTAATGGGTTTAGAGTCCTGTATCAGAGTTTAGAGTCTTGTATCAGCTGGTATCAGCTTAGTATCTGTGTGTCTGGGTTTTACGTGCACTGAGCACAGTGTTACTTTTAATTGAGAAGTGGCGGGAATGGGAGCGGGAAGGAAAGAAGTGCGTAGTGAACGTGCTCTTTTCATTTTTGTCGTATCTGTAACCGCTTCCCATCTCCAACTACTTAAGCTCCAAATTGTAACAAACTGAGATTCATGAAATAAAAAAGCTAATTCTTCTGCCTTAATCTTCTTCCTCTTCTTCCTCACTCAATCTCAATTCCCTACTCTCCCCTCCATGGCCAGATCAAGAGCTCAGCCCAATCCCACTCCTGACAATCTGGTATCAGAGCCAGTTAACACCGAAGATGATGGACGCACTGAGGGAAGCACGGATCTAGAAGGAGAGGTGGCGAATTTGAGGAGTCGATTGACGGAGAACCAATTGCAGACGGGGTTCCTTACGGAGAGAGTGGAGGCCATCGCGACCAGCATCGGAGAGAGGTTTTCAACAATGGAGTCCCGTATGGAATCGATGATGAGAATGATGCAGCAGATCTCGCAACCTCCTTCCAATCCGCAACAACTCAGATCTCAACAACCTCCACTACTTCCCAACCCACCGCATCAGCATTCTTTCAGGGAGGTAAGTCACTCCAACTCCCACTCAGTAATGTTCACAGGCCAGAGTGATTTGGGAAATTTGATTAAAACTCCATTCAAAGTCGAATTCCCAATCTTCCAAGAGGGTGATCCAACAGAATGGATCTGTGGAGTGGAGCAATTTCTCGAGTTCTATGAGATTCCTGAAGCACAGAAGTTGAAGTATGCTTCCTTGAATCTGAGGGGGAGAGCGGCACAGTGGTTCCGCAGACATCTTAAGCCTCGAGTGCATGAGATCACTTGGACCAAGTTTTTGGAAGAATTACTCACTCGATTTGGGCCTACTGAGTTCAATGATTACAGCGGAGTTTTGTCCAAATTACAGCAGAAGGGAGATATCGAAGTGTATATACAGGAGTTTGATAAACTTTCAAACTATGTGGAAGATTGGACAGAGGCTCATTATTTGAGCACATTCATTAGCGGGTTAAGAGATGAACTCCGATGGGATGTTAAATCTCAGCGTCCAAAGAACGTAAATGAAGCTATAGGGTTGGCTCGTGGCTTTGAAGAGAAGTTGTCCTGTTTGAGAAGAAGCTATAAGACTCCTTTTACTACCAAGATGCATTTACCGATGTCAAATCCAACTCCCACAAAGTCTTCCTCCACATCATCTAACTCAATCAACCAGTATAATCCTTCCAATACTGCACACAACACCAGTCCCCCTAATCCTACATCCAACTTTAACCCTCGACGCCTGAGCATTCAAGAGATGAGAGAACGGAGAGCCAAGGGGCTCTGTTTTAATTGTGATGAGAGGTATTCTCAGGGTCACCTATGCAAAACTCAGAAGTTTTATTATCTAGAAGCATTGGAGGATGAGGAGGAAATCTCAGATGATGTAGTACTTGAGGGTGAAGAACCACAACTTATCTCAAATTCCACAGTTACTAATTCTACTAATATAGCTCCAGAAATTTCCTTCCATGCGTTGGTGGGGGTGCAGGTTTATCCTCAGACGATGAGGGTGAAGGGAAAGATTAATGGAAGAGAAGTTAGTATATTGATTGATACGGGGTCTACTCACAACTACTTGGACCCCCAAACTGCCATTAAGGCTAATTTGCTGGTCAGAAGTGAGCCCAAGTTTAAGGTCACCGTAGCTAATGGCCAAGCGATGTATAGTGAAGGAAATGTAGAAAAGATCAATTTCACTGTACAGGGAGTTAATCTTCAGGCTGATTTGTTGTTACTTCCTTTAGGGCCAGCTCAAATGGTGTTGGGAGCGCATTGGCTGAGATCGCTTGGTCCAGTGGCTATGGATTTTGAAGAGATGACGATGCAATTTCAAAGTGATGGTAAATGGCATAAGCTACAAGGTATTATCAATCCACAGCTGCAGTTATTAGAAGGGGAAGAGCTAGTTAAAATCAGCAGCTGCGTGTGCCAAGCCTACATGATACAGCTGCAAGGACAATTATCCGGAGTTGATGCATTGGATGAGTCCATGTGTGAACAAAATCTCCAAGGAAATGAGAGTTATTTGGTGCAAAGTGAAGCTGATGTACTTCAAGTTTTACAAAAATTCCCTGAAGTTTTCACTGAGGAATTAAGTTTGCCTCCTCCAAGGTCCATCGACCACCACATACCCATGATCGAAGGGCATACACCTGTATGCATAAGGCCATATAAACACCCACAATTTTATAAAAATGAGATTGAGCGGCAGATTAAGGAGATGCTCAACGCAGGTTTCATTCGACCCAGTAACAGCTCTTACGCATCCCCTGTTATTCTGGTGAAGAAGTCTGATGGAAGCTGGCGAATGTGCGTGGATTATAGGGCTGTGAACAACCTCACTCTCAAGGCTAAATTTCCCATACCAATCATAGATGAGCTATTAGATGAACTGAGTGGCTCTCGATACTTCTCTAAGATCGACTTAAGGTCGGGATACCATCAAATCAGGGTGCATGAGAATGATATTCCCAAAACAGCATTTCGAACTCACCATGGGCACTTTGAGTTCCTTGTTATGCCCTTTGGGCTCACCAATGCCCCCGCAACTTTTCAAAGTCTGATGAATGATATATTCAAAGATTACCTCCACAAATTCATTCTAGTCTTCTTCGATGATATCTTAGTATACAGTGCTGATTGGGAAAGCCACCTAGTACATCTGGCGCAGGCATTACAAATCCTAAGTGATCATAAGCTGGTAGCAAAGAAGAGTAAATGCAGCTTTGGGAAAACTTCAGTGAATTACTTGGGTCATGTGATTAGCGCCGATGGGATTGCAGTGGACCAAAACAAAATTAAGGCAGTAGGGGAGTGGCCAGTGCCAAAAACTGTAAAGGAGCTCAGGGGATTTTTAGGGCTTACTGGGTACTATCAGAGATTTGTTAAAGATTATGGTAGTATAGCGGCTCCGCTTACTCAATTGCTCAAGAAAACTCTTTCCAATGGTCGGAGAAAGCAACTCAAGCGTTCCTCAAACTCAAGCTAGCCATGACTACTACACTAGTCCTTCAATCCCCAGATTTTCCTAAACCCTTTGTCTTAGAGGCAGATGCATCATTGGAAGGAATCGGAGCCGTACTTATGCAGGAATTGCACCCTATAGCTTTCATGAGTAAGGCTCTCAAGGGAAGGGCTTTAGCTATGTCGACATATGAAAAGGAGATTCTAGCTATATTACAAGCAGTGAAACATTGGAGACACTACTTGTTGGGATCCTCTTTTGTGATCAAAACAGATCAGAGAAGTATCAAGTATATACTGGAGCAGAAGATCAACACTGAAGTTCAAGAGAAGTGGATGTGAAGCTGCTGGGGTACTCCTTCAGGGTTGAATACAAGAAGGGATCTGACAATGTAGTCGCTGATGGATTGTCAAGGAGACAAGGTGAGCAAGAAACATACTATGAGATCACTTTTGTAGTTCCTAGTTGGTTGGAAGAGTTGAAAACCATGGTGAAGGATGATCCTTACTTCATTGAGTTAGATGAGAAGCTGCAAGCAGGAACACTAGACTCTTCAGATTACAAAATTCTTGGTGGAATTTGGTATTATCAAGGAAAGATCTTAGTAAGTCCAAATGCGAGTGTTAAGGAATTAATTTTCTTTGATCATCACTCATCGTCAATGGGGGGGGGGGGGGGCATTCTGGATTTCATAAAACATTGTAGAGAATAAAAAGAGCATTTGTGTGGGAAGGAATGAGAAAAGACGTGAAGAAATTTATTAGAGAATGTTTGATCTGTCAACGCAATAAAAATGAAACGGTTCTTCCTGCGGGGTACCTTCAACCACTTCCAAACCTGAGAGAATTTGGGAAGATATCTCTATGGATTTTATAGAGGGATTACCCAAATGCGCCGGTAAGAACGCCATCATGGTGGTCGTGGATCGATTATCCAAATATGCGCACTTTATTGCCATTGCTCACCCCTATACGGCTCAAACCATAGCCCAGCTTTTTATAGATAATATCTACAAGCTCCATGGAATGCCGCGCAGTATAGTTAGTGATCGGGACCCTGTGTTCGTTAGTAAGTTCTGGAAGGAGTTTTTTACACTGCAGAATTGTCGCCTCCAAATGTCAACAGCCTATCACCCTCAAAGCAACGGGCAAACGGAGATAGTAAACAAGGCACTAGAACTATACTTGAGGTGCTTGTGTGGGCAAAAGTCTAGTGAATGGGTTAAATGGCTGAGTTGGGCGGAATTCTGGTATAACACTTGCTGGCATGTATCGACGGGGTGCACTCCATTTGAAGGTGTTTATGGCAGGCCACCACCGTCGTTGTTGCACTATGTGCCGGGTACATCAGCTCTTCCTGCTGTTGAAGATAGCTTGGTTGCTAGAGATGCTATCATTAAATTGTTGAAAGATAACTTGGTTCAAGCCCAGAGTCGCATGAAATTTTTTGCAGATCGAAGGAGGACTGAGAGGAGTTTTGAAGTGGGGGATTTGGTACTTTTAAAGTTGCAGCCATACAAACAGGTGTCCTTGCGGAATGCTACTCCTCAGAAGCTATCGTCAAAGTACTTTGGGCCGTATCGAATTTTAGAGAAGATTGGGTCTGCTGCCTATCGATTGGAGCTGCCACCGTCTGCTTCCTTGCACCCTGTATTTCATGTGTCGAAGCTTAAGAAGTGTCATGGCGATCACCTCCCTAACATAGCAGCGGAATTACCTCATTGGTGGGTTAAAGAAACTCAAGATGAAGAGCCAGAATCCATATTGGAGAGGAGGGTGTTCAAGAAAAATAATAGAGTGGGTATTCAGCTGTTAGTGAAATGGAAAAATGAGGATTTGAGTAATGCATCTTGGATCGATATTGATGAATTCAGACTCAAATTTCCAAATTTCGAGCTTGGGACAAGCTCGATTCTAAGGAGGGAGGAGTTGTCAGGGATTCCGACCGTAACTCCGGCACCGTAGAAGGCTGTGAACCAACTTCAGATGGCAGGGAGTATGTAATGGGGTCTGTAATGGGTTTAGAGTCCTGTATCAGAGTTTAGAGTCTTGTATCAGCTGGTATCAGCTTAGTATCTGTGTGTCTGGGTTTTACGTGCACTGAGCACAGTTTTACTTTTAATTGAGAAGTGGCGGGAATGAGAGCGGGAAGGAAAGAAGTGCGTAGTGAACGTGCTCTTTTCATTTTTGTCGTATCTGTAACCGCTTCCCATCTCCAACTACTTAAGCTCCAAATAGTAACAAACTGAGATTCATGAAATAAAAAAGCTAATTCTTCTGCCTTAATCTTCTTCCTCTTCTTCCTCACTCAATCTCAATTCCCTACTCTCCCCTCCATGGCCAGATCAAGAGCTCAGCCCAATCCCACTCCTGACAGTAATCCCTCCCTCGCCATTATTGAAGGCCATCGACCTTCACCCTGAGCACCGCTCTCGACTGCCGCACCTCACCCCTCTCCCTCATCGACTCCACCCTCGTCGATCACCCCCGTCGACTGTCTCCTTCCTCGCTGAGAACCCCACCATGGCTGTTCCTTCCTCCTCTGTTTTCCTCCCAAATTAGAGTGTCACCGCCCTGATCACCCCGCTCACCATGTCTCCTCGTCAACAGCCTTGTCGCTCTCCTTGTCACCATCTCACTACCATCGTCTCATCCCCAAGCGCCGAAGCCCTGTCACCCTCCTGCCATTGATGGTGTTGCTACTGTTTTTCCGACTGCTCCTTCGGCAGCCAGTCGCGACCACCTCGCAGATCCCCTGCAACCTCCTTCGAACCACTCACCGCTGTCTTGTCACCTGCCTGCTGCCACCGCCTCGCCGGCAGCCAGTTGCCGTTCCCTTGCTGATCTTGCTGTCTTTGCGCCATTGTTGTTTGCTATGATGGGTAGAACCATCGTTTCCTATTGTGTGTGGCTCTTGCTGAGTTGTTTTTGTGTCCGATTGCACGTGTTGTGGTTGCATGTGTGTTGCACGTGCTTTCGTGGTTGCACGCGTGTTGCCCAGGATCCTAGTCCTGTTATTCTAATTGTTATTGGAATCATCATCTCGTAAGGCAAGTATCTTGTACGAATCTCTTTTGTTTTTCCGTACAAGCATTTTTTTTTGAAATACCGCAAATAGATCTTCGTTGTGACTCGTTTTTTATGTTTCACCCATTGATGATCTTGATCCTACTCGTTTGATTTGTTTCTATCCATTTCATAATCATAAAAGATCACAAACATTTCATTGTTACACCCATTACACAAACATGAATTAGATCTAGGTATTTGTCTATATGAATGCTTGTCCATGAATCACTATGAGTTATAGATGTTTTGTTGTATGCTAGACATGTTAATAATGTTTCTCTCTTGATGAGTTTGATAATAGCCATGATTTGCTGATTGAATACCCGTTATATTCTGATTTACATTATACACCGTCTTGGATCCATTGCAATTACTATTAATGTTATAATTCATGCAAAAGTGATTTTATTTACCACTGTCCTGATTTGGCACGACATATTAAACCCTGTTAATGTTAGAATAATAACTAAGTTTGTGAATATGAAATGTAGGCCCCTGTTTCTAGTTTGCAGAACTTTTGACGGATTTGAAATCCGATCTGTAACTTGTGAGATATCACACTTTTAATAATGTTTTGTCGCAATTTCCAGATTTCTGATTCCAAGATTTTTGGCATAAATTATTGATTAAAATAGATGCTAACAGTAAAATTTAGACTTGATATTAATCTGGACATAACTAGACATAATTTGGACTCACCCTAATTTTTTGTAGAATTATTTGATAATTTTTCCTGACTTAATATATTATGCAAACATGATGCTCGATTACTGTCTGCATGCTTGTTCAGTAAAGAACCTCAGTTTTGACCTGATTCTATTTGTCATTGGTTAAAACTTATTTAATGAGAATCGTAGCTTTGTGTGTCTAAAATCTAAACATTTAATGATTTTTCAATTCGATTTACGAATTGCAAGATATTCAGATTTTCGTACAACTGCGTCTGAATTTCAGATTGCAGTCCAAAATATACATCACCCTGCTTAATTAGCTGAAACAGTAGATTAATTTAAGTATTAAAATATGAGATTAATTATACTGATATTTAACACTGTTAGGAGTTTAAATATAATTTTTATGAAACTTTTAAATGAATTTCTTGCTATTTTATGAATATAAGAATTGAACCCTAAGTTTCTGCCTGAACATATAATCTGTAAAGAATAAGAATTTGAACCTAGTTTTGATGACTTTTATATATTGTGTGTATATGCACTGGAACCGATAGAGTATAGTTTCTAGAACTTCTGACGGATCCAGATTTGCATTTTCGTAGTAGCGGGAATCCCAATTTTGGTGCAATAACGTCTTGCTGTCCAAAATTGGAGTTTTTGTTGTTTCACCATCTATAAGTTGTTTTGACAGCGGATCATGTTTTTCGCTCAGTTTGAACCTGTCTTCTGTCCCTGTCATGTTTACATGTCCCTGCTTGTGCACCTTCATGTCTGTTTTGGTAAAAATAACAAGTAATCAAGTCGGGGTTTAAGGGAAAGATCTAGTAGTGGACAATATAAGTAAGTGTGCTCAGAGGGGTGACCCATGTTTCCCATTACCCGATGCCATAATTTCATGATTACATGATTCATGCTGGTTACTAATTACATGCTACATGATGCCATGATTTCATGATTACATGATTCATGCATGTTACTAATTACATGACTACATGATGCCTATGATTTCATGATTACATGATTCGTGTCTGTTACTAATTACATGACTATATGATCCCATGATTTCATGATTACATGATGCAACGATTTCATGATTACATGATTCGTGCATATTTCTGTTTACATGATACCTGAGTACATGGCCCTATAGAATCCATCACTAGTGTTTAAACGTAACTTGATTGTATGCATCATACATGTGGTATATATATGGGACGCATGATTGCTGCATTAGTTAGGATTAAATAAAATACTTAAGAATAATATGTTTCACCTGCACATTCCTGTTACTTGTTACTTGTTGCCTGTTACATGTTACACGTTACATGTTACCTGTTACCTGTTACTTGTTACCTGTTACCTGTTACATGTTACCTATTATTAGTTTACTTGTTATCTAACCATGTTTACTTGTTTCTCGATTACTTGACTATGTATTTTCTGTTGCATCCCTTCATGCTATGTTCGGTACTCTTGATTTTTGTTTCCTGTTCTGCCTTCTATTTACCTTGCTCCTGTATCCTTTTTGCTTACACTACTTGAGGCCCATAGTTTACACTAATGGGTAGATTATTTTCTTGTTTCTCTGTTTCTTTCAAATGATAAATACACAGGTTTTGGAGATGAGCTACCTGCAGGAGTGAGTGACCAAGTGTTCTAAGCTTGACTGAGATCTTTTTATGCTTTAGTTTATTCTTGTATTGAGTTTATTATCTCCTCTTGTTGCCACTTGAAACTTTGTATTAGGCATGTTGTCCCAGAGTTTTATTATTATTTTTCAGATCTTGTTTTTATTTGAGGATTATGTATTTGTTTTCAAATAAATCTGTTGATTATGAGATTTATTTCATGCATGTGTGGTTGTATATTTCTTGTATATTTATGTTTTTAGTTGAGTTGATCCTTACAGCTTATGAATGATAAAAATCATTCGTTGGGCTTTATCACGTACTCGTATTCCGTATTCTTGGGGAAAGTGGGACGTGACACCCTCCCTTTCTCCAAGGCCCTCTGAAGGACAAAGAACTTCAAATGGGGAAAGCCCCAACAACAGGCCTTTGACCAGCTGAAAGAGTACCTCATCAATCCCCCTATTCTCAGCAAGCCAGAGCCCGACGAGGTGCTATACCTCTACTTAGCGGCTTCGGAGCAGGCCCTCAGTGCGGTCCTCGTCAGGGAAGAGAAGGGGGTCTAGAAGCCCATCTACCATGTCAGCAAAATCCTCTGCGACGCTGAACTCCGTTATAAAAAATGGAAAAGATCGCTTATGCCTTGGTCATGGCTGCCTGAAAACTTCGTCCATACTTCTAGGCCCACTCGGTTTAGGTCCTCACGGACAAACCGTTGAAGTAAGTCCTTTATAAGCCGGAGACCTCGGGCCGCCTAATCATGTGGTCCATCGAGTTGAGCAAGCATGACATCAGCTACAAGCCGAGGAAAACCATTAAGGGGTAGACACTCACCGAATTCATCACCGAATGTGTCATCTCGGAGGAGTGGGTTTATGGGGTCCTCCGAGATGCATTTATAAATAAATTCGGGATGGGGTTATCAGATATTATTATTGTTATTATTATGCATAAACATGCAATTTTATTTTATATATATTCCTTTATTTATGTATTTATCCGGTGGAGTGGGTTTTATTAGATTTTATTACGAAGAATAGCACTATTAGGGTATATAAACAATAAGTGAGCCCTTGAGGGGTTTATAATGAAATTTCCATTTAATTAATAATTCCCCTACCCACCCTCCTTCTTATTTCCGTCGACCCCTTCATCTTTCTCTACTTCTTTTCTGCCGACCGAAACCCAGACTGAAACCCATTTCGTTCAACCCTAGGGTTTGCTAACTCACCGACCGAAATCACTCCAAGCTCGGATTTTATTGAGGGTTTTGGTTAAGTCTTGAGTGCTCTTCAACACTCCGGTGTTGATTTCTCGAATTGGCTTCTCGGAAGGTGAGAAATAATTTCATTGAATTATAAAAGGTTGTATGTTTTTAGTTTTTGGCAAGAGAAATAGGGTAGTAGGAAGAAATTATTTACAGGATTCAAGTGATAAATTCTTTAATTTATACAATAGGAGTAAATTTGAAAAGAGTTAGGGTTTTGGGTTAGAAATTAAAAGAGTTTAGGCCTTAAATTTGTTAGAGAGTGGCCATAGGAATTGTTGTAAATTAGGGGAAACAATTTAGAATAATTTTTGAATCAATTTGTAGGCTTAAAACATGGTTAATAGAATTGTGAGTGCGTGCATGTATCGTGTGCACGCCAGGCATTCGATAAAATTCCTGTGAGAGATTGGAATGACTTTAATTGCTATTTATGAGTGATTTGGATATCTTTAACCCTAACCAGTGTTAAAATATGGTAATAGGAAGAAGAAGTGAGTTTGGGGAAAATAGTGGAGAGCTTACACAGCCGGTCTTCGCGTTTCCTCAGGTGAGTATGATTTCTTAAATTTTATGTACATGAGGTGCTATGGAAAATTATAAATTATGGTTTGCTATGTGTGATGCGTAAAATGTATCGTGTATAGAAATTCATAAGTATGATTCGGAGTAAAATTATGGGGTGTAAGAAATTAGTATACATGTATGGGAGTGAGTTGATGCTTGTATGTATATATATATATATATATATATATATATATATATATATATATATATATATATATATATATATATATATGTATGTATATATATATATATATATATATATATATATATATATGTATATATATATATGATACGGGGTTGTAATATTTAGATTTGGGGAGCTATACTGATATTGATATACATATGTGTATGTATGATAAGTGATGACCTGGCTAATGGGATGAGATAAAAAGCATGGTGCGTGTATGATGTGTGATTATGTGATGTGTTAATATGAAGGAAATAATGGCGATGTGTATATACGATATGTAAAAATATGATGTGATAATATGATGAAATGAATGATATAGTGTATGTGTGATATGCGGGTGATAAAATGAAAATGTTATGTGATATGAAATGGCATGGTGTGTGTGACGTGTGGGTGATAAATGAAAATTTTATATGAGAATTGATGAGATTAATGGCTTGGTAGATGTATGATATACAGATGTTAACTTTGGAATTTTTTATGATAATGAATAAATAGTATAGTGCATACATGATAAGTGATAATATGACAAGATAAGCATGATATATGATAATATAACAAGATAAAAAATATGGTGTGTGCATATTATGTGATAAAGGATAAGATAAATAACATGGTGTATGTCGGTTATGTGATAACATATATTGAGATAAAATGATTAGAAGATATGTGATAATATGATGAGATTAAATAAAGGTAATACACTTATATACAGTAATAAAATGGAGAAATCCGTGTTATAAAGGAGAAAATATATAATAAGGATAAATTTTATTGTAAGGAGAAATTATAAAGGAGATAATATGTATAAAAGGAGGAAATATATATAAAGGAGAAATTTTATTTTTAAGAGAAATTATAAAAGGAGTTAATTTTATTATTTTCAGTGCCACACAATCTCCCAGTGATTTGGGCTAAACCCCATAGGTCCGGGATATAGCCGGGAACATGAGTTATATATATGCCCCAGATTTATATTTGGGGAACATGAGTTATATATGCCCCAAATTACAGTTGGGGAACATGAGTTTTTCCCTCACTGGTATAGGGCTAGGAGAAAGACGTAGCCTCGGATGTGTAAGACTCATATGGAGCGTCGATCCGCGTATTATATTTGTTTTTTACTAGCCTTCTGGCTTTAGTCTTGGTTGGATATACGCGCAACCGTACTTTCAATTCAACCCACTAATGATAGATTTGTAGGACACCTGGATCTGGGTGAAATGGTGGGTTAGTCGGATTGAAATGTACGGGGGGAGGCACAAAGATCTCTGAGTTGTATGAGGAGATCAGTTAGTGGGCACTGAAAGGAGAAAATATAAATGTGTATATATGTACTGAAGGAATATATGTATATATGAAAATACTGATGTTATGATACACTACGGAGGCTATTTATATTATGGGAGATATAAATATATTACGGGAGATATATATGTACATATATATGTGACAATACCTATATGGTTCAAGGGATGCTTATAAATATGAGATATAAATATAGGTATATAACCATATGGTTGGAGTTATCTAATTACTGTATATGGATGGAGTTGTGCATTCATTGGCGTGATATAAATGACGTGTAAATTTGTATGAAATTAATGGAGTGACATAC
Organism: Hemerocallis citrina; assembly: GCA_017893485.1. NCBI lineage: Eukaryota > Viridiplantae > Streptophyta > Magnoliopsida > Asparagales > Asphodelaceae > Hemerocallis > Hemerocallis citrina. The sequence goes on from CM030358.1 coordinate 200,841,326, forward strand.
ATTTATGTTGTTGGAATTATATGACTATACTTATAAAATTATATCTGCGAGATGAGTTTAAGTATGAAGAGAAGAAAAGAAATAAAAACTAAAGTAAATTGTATATTACCCAAGTTATCGACTTGGGGTGAACATTAAATTAAATTGTAATATGGAATGAGAATGAATATTATAGTAAGTTATGTTATGCAGATGAGTATAAAAAGTAAAGTAAGATGTACATTGTACATGAAAAAGTAAAGTAAAGAAAGTGTACTATGAGAATGAAGAGTAAGTAAGACGTATGATGAGATGAAAATGATTATAGATGTTAAATTTTGTTTACCAGTGCCTACAGAAATCCTAGGGGTTTGGGCTAAACCTCCTAATACCCAAGTACCGGCTTGGGTGCGGTGTTTATTATCCAAACTATTTTTGGGGTGCGGTGTATTCCCTCGCTGGCATAGGCTGGGAGGAAGACGTAGCCTCGGACGCGTAAGACCCTTGGTGGGCAGTGGTCCGCGTGTTTACTTAGCTAGCGGCTTTAGTGTTTGGGATGATGTGGGGCATTGGTCGACAAATTAAATAAATGGGTAAATATGAAATGAGAATGAGAAAGTAAAGAAAGTGTATGAAATGAAATGAGTATGAGAAAGTAAAGAAAGTGTATGATATGAGTGAGCATGAAAAGTAAAACAAATGTGTTATGAAATGAATATGATAAATAAAGAAAATGTGTTATGAGTATGAGAATGAATATGATAAGTAACGAAATTGGGGTACGTGAATAAAAATGAAAAGTAAAGAAAATGTGTTATGTATTATAAGAATGAAAAGTAAATAAAGATGTATTGTGAGAATGAAAAACTGAAGTAAGTGGTAATATGTGATGAGAATGGATATTAAAATAAAAACATGATATAACATGGGTTTGGTGCTCCTTAGAATTGTGTTAAGGAACTACTCGCCCGCTATTTTGGTAGAAATAGTGGGAACTACCTATCTCGGAACAACTTCAAGGGGGATCAGTGGGGTGTTGATATGTAAGTAGCATGTGGAGATGAGAATGAAAAGTAAAGTAAAGTGTATTATAAAATGAGAATGAGAATTAAAGTAAGTGATCTGGTAAAATGAAAATAAAAAAGAAAAGCAAGTGGTATTAAAAGATGAAAATAAAAGGCAAAGTAAGTTGTATTAGAAAAATGAAAATGAAAAGTAAAATGAGTTGTATTATGAGATGTGAATGAATATGAAAGTAAAATATATTATATAATAAGAATGAGAAGTAAAGTAAGCAGTATGATGAAATAAGAATAAAAAGGGAAAGTAAACTGTAATATAAAAGGTGAATGAATGTTAATGTATTATGAGATGTTATGAGACGAAAATGAAAATGAATATAGTATAAGATGAGAAGGAATATTAAAGTAAAAACAAAATGTAATATGAGTTTGGTATGCTTTGGAAATGGGTAAAGGAACTACCTATCGAGGCACAACTTCCAGGTGGACCGAGTAGATGTTGAAATGATAGATTGGTTGAAAACTAGAAATTATTTCTTGTGTAATATCCAATTTTCTTTTATTATATTTTTATGTTAAATCCCAGGAATTTAAATATCATCATGATAGTAAGTTCTTTAAATTTCTTTCTTATTATTTATTTTAGTAACTAACCTTGCAGATTATACTCACACCAGTTTTGGTTGACCCCTGTTGTGTTTGGGGGGTCAGAGGAGTCCTTCTCTGAGGGTGGACGTCCTTAGACCCTTTTGCAGGAATCGAGTAGCAGTGAGGTGAGACATGTGGCTTCTTTAGTTTTTGTAGTGTTATTTTTTCAGGGATTAATAAGTTTGTATATGTAGATATGGGTAAACTTCTATTAGTTAAAGTTTTACATAAATAGGGGTATAGTATAAAATTTGTGTAATAATTTGTATTTTGGAAAATTATGTATGTATCTATATGAGATGGTGACATATACTGATGAGATAAGTATGTTAAAACCCGTACTCGCCTCGTTGTGGAGTATTGGGTTCTGTGTGTTGGGTTTTGAAGGTTTTTCTAAAAATCTATTATGTTTACAAATAAATTTTTGGTTTTAAATTTGTATCTTGCATATTATAATGAGATATGTCCCCAGAGCCCTAAATATATGTTGTCTGTGTGTTGTTGCTTGGATTGGCCTGGGGAGAATTGATATTAAATGTCTTAGTTGTGATATATTTAATTGTTAACAGAATTCCGTAAGGAATCAGTACGAAAGGGCTAATATTTCAGGGGAGACTCTGCCAAAATTTTAATTGAAATTTATGAAAATTATTCTATGTAAGAAATAGTGTAAGTAATGAATAGTTAAGTAAGAAATCATTTAAACATGAAATAGTAAAAAAGGGGGGGGGGGGGTGTTGAAAATTTGCGGATGTGATAGGGTAAAACGGTTTTACAGTCAGAATGTCCGCCTCGCCGACATCAAAGAGGGCGACCTTGTACTCAGGCGCCTTGAAAAATCCGAGTCAAGCAAGAGGGGAAAGCTAACACCTAACTGCGAGGGTCCGTACAAGGTCTCCAAAGTGGTCCGCCTAGGAACGTACTGACTCGAAGACCCAGGGGGCAGGGTAATCAAGAGGACCTAGAATGCAAAGCATTTTATGAAATTCCACGAAGACCCCTAGGGGTCCGCACTTGTAAAAAAGACCTTTAAAACCCGATCCATGTACTTGCCTTTAGTTATCAATGAATAGAATTTAATTTTCATTTCAAATTAAAGTTTTCCAATCACTTGCTATCAGCGCTCGATGCCCAGACTCATTCTTTGAAGGATAACCCCATCAGGGTTGACACCCGATGGCGAAGGCTCCAACACCAAATATCCTTGAAGGATATCATCCGATAACCCCCTTAGGGCTGACACCCGATGATGAAAGCTTCAATGTCAAATATCCTTGAAGAATATGCTCCGATAATCCCCTCAGGGCTGTCACCCGATGCCGGAGGCTTCAATGCCAAAAAACCCCTCGGGGATTGCATCTGAGGCTGAAGGCTCCAACGCCAAAAATCTTCGAGGGACCCCCCCCCCCCCCCCCCCGGGGGTGCGGATCAGAAGGGTACCTCTATGTGGCAGAAATAATGCACATACCACATGGACGAGCAAAGTATTATGACAAAAATGTCTTTCATTAAAAAAGGAAAACAATTACAAAGGGGGCGGTGGCCAATCTGCATTTTGGCAATTACAACAGAACTAACTAAAACTACCGCCGATGCCATTTTTTCAATCATCTCGCACTTCAGTACCGGCTCACGGCCGACTCGTGCTCTAACTCGGCATCTCCGAACATGGAGCTAGCCCCGGTGCGGAAGAAGTGGCACACATGCACTAACCAAGAGATGGGTTTCATCATAAGAAGATGGGCCGGTAGACACAAGATTCCCTCGAGAATCGGTCCCACAGGCTCAATCCTAACCAACAAGACACACCCATGGAGCCTTAGCACCAGAAGCAGCTGAACGAACATGACGTCGGGGTCGATGGATTTAGCACAACCCATCATCCCCGAAGCTGCATCAGTGTACATGAAGCATGAGGACGAACAATACTCTGAGAGAGGGACCACTCATTCCCTCGCTTCGAACTGACAGCGACTCCCCTCGGAATCCGATGGAAAACAATTCAGATCTCAAAATCCGGGATAAAGATGGGTTCCCCAACTGAATATCGATCTCGGTGTAACCGAGCCCAGCCCCTTTGACCATCTTCCCACCGTCTTTGATCCACGGAAGGGTCCTTGGACTGCTCAACACAGATCCCGCTGAACACCAAGACATTGTGAGTTGAGGATGGGGGTGTGGGAAAGTTGCGAGTTTAACACCCGGCAGCAAGGATTTTATAAACCGCAGAGAACTCCCTAACTACCCACAATTATTGGAGGTGACGCTACAACTCTCAAGGCACATTGAATGCATCAACGACTAACACAAGCAAACACGTGCCATGTCACATGGTTGATGAGGTCTGGGTAAATTCCTCGGCATATGATCTGAGGCCACCACGAGGTCTCACCTCGTTGCATGGCTTCCGGTGCCGACATTTTACAACTCGATCGTCTCGTGCACTGCAGTTTATACACACACCCCAACAAGAACGACTCAATGGTTTACGCAAGCCGACAACAAGATTTTTATTAAGCAAGAGAATTACAAGGGCGGTGGCCAGTCAGCAGTCGGCAAATGAAACAGTTACAACAAAATTACGACAAAGCTACAGCTAAACACTGGTACAATTTGCTTCTCCTCACCGAACTAGACGCGCCCCAGTGGTGAAACCCCACCAGGAATATTTGCAATATTCCGACCCTAACCGCATGGACAGGACGCAGCCCCCCCTGCAAACTTCCACCTTGAGGGCTCCTCAGACAGGCGAGCTCAGGGAGCCACACCAAAGATGCCCAGACGATGAACAAGCACCTGATCCCCGCTCTCGCCTCTCGGGAAAATACTCAGGTCCATTATAATTATGGACATTCACCTCCGATCTTCAGATACCGAAGACAACCATCTGATCTCGGAATCCGAGATGTACCTAATAAGGGTTCAATGGGATCCCTCGATTCTACTTGGATCCCAATGAGCCAAAGCTGCCAGTACGAGAAACCCAGGCCGGGACGAACGCCCCCAAGCCATACACAAGCCTGACTACGAATGGATCACTCCCATTGGGTCTTGGGGGTAAATCCTCAGATCTTGAAACCCAGGACAAGCGGCACGAAACCACAAGCATGTGTCCCGATCCCTTTCGGATATAATGCTTGGACAATGAAGCTCCTACTCACCATATCGACCACTCACCCATGCAATACAAGAATCAAGTGAAGAGGCATGTGATTATAAGCAATTGAAGTCTGTCACAAAAGTTCCAGCACTTATCGCAGTCAACTCTCAACCCACGAAATCAAAAGTGTCCGCAATTGTTAGAGAACGTGACGTTAGCAAAGTCACGTGATTTTCCGATGCACCTGTCAGATACAGAAGTTTGAGGATCGAGAGGCAAGCAAATTTATTTCATCAAACAAAAAAGTACACTGCGGTGGCCATTCCGCGAAAATGGCGAAGATACAGGTAGCCTACTCTCCTCAAGGCTCCAATTTCGCTGCACCCTCGGAGTGGCACCGCGGTCGACTCCCATGGGGGGCTTTCAAAGGCTTCAATTTTGTTGTGCCTTCGGTGTGACATCTGAGGCCGACTCTCATGGGGAGTTTTCACAGGGCTTCATTTTCAACGCGCCATTGGCGTGGCATCCGAGGCCGACTCCCAGTGGGGCTTCCAAAAGGCTTCCATTTTACCGCACCCTCGGCTTTCCATCTGAGGCTGACTCCCATGAGGAGCTTTTAAAAGGTTTCAATATTTTCGTGCCCTCGTTGTGACATCCGAGGCCGAATTCCATGGGGAGCTTTCCCAAGGCTTTAATTTCGCCCCGCCGTCGGCGTAGTATTCGAGGCCGACTCCCATGCGGAGATTTTTCAAGGCTTCAATTTTGCCGCGCCCTCGGCATGGCATCTGAGGCCGACACCCTTGAGAAGCTTTTTCAAGGCTTCAATTTCACCGTGCCCTCGGCGTGACATCTGAAGCTGCCTTCCATGCGGATCTTTCACATGGCTTCAATTTTGCCGCACCCTCAACGTGGCATCCGAGATCGAATCCCATGGGGGGCTTTCACAATACTTCAATTTCGTCGCACCCTCGGCGTGGCATCCGAGGCCGACTCTCATGCAGAGCTTTCACAACGCTTCAATTTCGCCACACCCTCGGCATGTCATCCGAGGCCGACTGTCATGAGGTGCTTTCATAATGCTTCAATTTCACCACGCCCTCGGCGTGGCATCCGAGGTCGACTCCCATGCGGAGCTTTCACAATGCTTCAATTTTACCATGCTCTTGGCGTAACATCCTAGACTGACTCCCATGCCCATAAGGAGCTTTCACAAGGCTTCAATTTTGCCATGCCCTCAGCGTGGCATCCGAGGCTGACTCCCATGGGGAGCTTTCACAAGGCTTCAATTTCGCCACGCCTTCATCGTGGCATCCGAGACCGACTCCCATGGGGAGTTTTCACAAGGCTTTAATTTCGTTGCGCCCTCGGTGTGACATCCAAGGCCGACCCCGATGGGGGGCTTCCACAAAGGCTTCAATTATGCCGCACCCTTGGTGCGGCATCCGAGACCGACTCCCTTGGGGAACCTTACGAGGCTTCAATCTCGTTCGCCCTCAACACAACATCCGAGGCTGACCTTCATGAGGACCTCTCTCAGGGCCTCAGCTCCACCGTGCCTTCGTCGCGACAACCGAAGCCGACCCTCACTTCGCAGGGCCTCCCGACCACCACGCCTTCAGTAGGGCATCCGAGGCTGACCCTGCGATGACCCTCGGGTGGGGTATGCTCCATCTCACCGATTCACACCGCATCAGGGTATCCACTGTCCAGACACGCGCAAATCATCATTGTCTGATCGACTCCCTCTCTAGGTCAACTACTCTTCGAAGGAGACCGAGACGTCTCCTCCAAGAGTGGGGGACTAATGATGAAGGTAAAATTAGCAAACGATCTGCTCCGCTCGATCCTGGGGAGAATCTCAAAGTCACCTTGCTTCTCCTTATGGACCGACTACGGGCCCATTACCCAGGTCCTGTCCAGTGTGGGTCGGGTCACACCCCCTAATCAGGGGATCCGGAGATCCCCTCTAATCAGGCTCTTACGCCTATAAATACAACCCTACCTCTACAGTAACTAGGTAATCACAATTTTCACCATTTAAGCTTCCTTAGTACTCTGGTTATTGACTTGAGCGTCAGAGGGTCTGTGGCCGGGAGTCCTCCCGGTGTCTCAGAGTTTTTTGCAGGTATCCGACGTCCACCGAGCCATCCATATCCAACACATCCATCACATCAGCCTCACAGTAGAGTTAGATCGGAGGCCGAGATCTGAGTTTGCCCTTCCTCAAAAGAACTCGCATTATCTGTTGCTTCCACACCCAAAAACAAGCAGCATAAAAAAGAACATGTCATAATTACCTTTAAATTCCATCCTCTCAATGTTAGATGATGGTTGTTGTTCTTAAGCAGAACTCGAAGACCAGGCGCATCAAGCATATGTAAACAAAACAGAAGTAACTTAGGAAATGTATATTTGTATTTAGATTCAAGAAGATTTTAGTTTAGTTTTCAAATGTATGTAGAAAGTATGCTATTTTAATCTTCAGAAGTTTTTATTTAATCTGCTAAGTGACGGGTTTGATGAGTAGTGAAATAAGTGACTGACTTATCTTAATAATAGAAATTTCCGTCTTTTTAATTTCAATACACGTACAAAGAGTAAAGGGATCATATACATAAGTACGAGGTTTCCTTTAATCTTTGTATTTCTTTGAATATCCTTGATGATAAAATTATGTCTACCTTGGTTTGATATCATGAGATCGAGTCCTTGTAATAATAAAAACGATGTGTTTTCTTATAAATCGTAATCTCCACTTCTCCATATGATGGTAATTTTATCTTCCCATTGAAAGGATATATATGATCAAACGAGTAGATGATTAATTAGCATATGCATAAAATTATTATTCTCATTGATTCTCATTAATGTATAATGATAATCAACAATTTTCAACAACATAAGAAGATGAAATTGTGTTCTTAGATATAGTCACACAAAAAAATTTCATTACAGTGATCGGTTAGGACATGGCAGCAGTCATCTCCGATTTTGTCTTTTGGTCTTCATTGAAGAGGAGGTCTTTGTAATGAAGTGTGGTTGTTCGTGTCGTAGGACACTGTACTTTTCTTCATGTTAGGCGGTGTGTTGTAATTGATTATCTAGCTATTTTGGGTGTCAGGCATAGTACTTTGTATATTTTGTAATAGGGCTATTTTGTGGTTTCGTTAAAATTTTATTAATAAAATCGATAACCTCAGTCACTTTTATCTCAAAAAGATAGAGACAAAAAAAATAATTACACGACAACAACTCCAACTTTCTCATTGTAATAGAAATAAATATATCTATTTCTTCTTCTCCCTCTTCTACACACTACAACAAATATGACATTTGATAGCATTCATAAAATGCTATAGTAGACCTACGATAGCATTTTACAAACGCTATCAAAAGGCCCGCTATAATAAGTCTATAGCGTTTTTACAAAACGCTATAGAAACTATAGCGTTTTGTAAAACGCTATAGAAAAACGCTATAGTTTCTATAGCGTTTCCGAAACGCTACTGATTAAAAATATGTTTTGTCTAAGCCTCTGATGTAATTCTTTTGCTCACAACGATTAGTGTAGAACACTGACAAAGCTTCTTATAGCAGTGGACAGAAGGATTGGAGTTTAAATTGCGCTACCTTATGTTACCACATGTTCTCCTAAAAAAAGAAATAATAAAAAAGGCAGCAGCATTGTTACACAGAAAAAATAATCCTTCAATCTTCCTGCCTGCATTTAAAAACTGCATTTAAGAACTTTATCAGGTAAGAAAGGAATTGCATCAGCTCACCAAAACATACCACCACTTTAGTGCAGAGCTACGACAAATTCAACAATATTCGAATACAGAATACACAGACACAATGTCAGAGTGCCAAGGATATGACAAACATTACCATTTGCAATACACTTTTCATAGATAACTTCACATAATGTGTCACTCATTATATACATCATGCTTGAAAAAGTTTTTGGGTTTTACAAGGGAAATTTTGACAAGAGAATGTACACCGATGGGGAAAGGGTCCTTTGCCCCCTAAGCCTGATAACCAAAACGTGTTGCATTGAGAAACCGAAAAACTCAGGAAGGAGGGAAAGTTGTGAGTCTAACATACTCAGGAATCCTATTATAGACGTTACTCTTGTTCAGCAGGAGTTGTAGGAGAATCTGCAGCAGTGGTAAACTGCAGGCTGCTTCCAATCCTAGACTAAAGTATGAATGCCACTTCTGTCGCAGCCAATGCTGCTGCCTCCTGGAGATTTCAGGAAAAAACTCAGAAGAAAATCCAATATACAAAAATTAATGACCTAATATAGCAAGATATAGTTCTTTATTATCACACACTCACAACAATGCATCTTCAGTATGATATTTTACTCTACTTAGTCCCATCCCCATTTCAAAAAGAGGCTTATTTATATAAAATATACAATTTATTTTGGGCTTTTTAAAATGAAATTTCTTGTAGGGCTACCTAAAACCAAGAGGATATCATAGAAAACCTGACACGTATTGGAAATGTGATGGGTATAGTTTACTATGTATCAATTAAGTGTACAAGCATCACTATAGCCTTTCAAAAGCTGACAGATGATGGAAGTTTGCTATTCTTCACACTCTAAATCTCTTTTTGGTCACCTGGGTTACATCAGTGAGTAATTTACACATAACAGAGAGGTAAGATTTGATCAGCAAGTCCAATTCATAATTGTGGTGATTCCTAGAACATTGATTTTGTGTAGTTTATCGTTGCCTTATTTATCCTTTTATTGATTTGTATATTGAGCAGGAAGTAAAACCTCCTAGCAAGCCTACTCAGGAACGTGGTGTACATGCAAGAAAGGCTAAGCGAACGACGAATCCAAAGCATTTGCACATGTGAATTGAATGGAAGAAATTCACTGAACAATAAAATTTAAAATAAATAGCACAAAAGGGCGAAATGATAGTAGTTACTAATTCAGACTCATTCATAGAGTGAAATAATAGTAGTTAGTAAATACTTAGTAGTAGCTCACACTGACTATGAAAAAAATAAAGAACTGTAAGCTGTAAGCTGGCTTCAGCATGTGCAGCCAAAAGGTCCAAGGCTAAGAGAGGTAAATGTGATTAATGGAGCATGGACTCAAGATATTTCCATCTTGATAATCAGAAAATTGAAACATGGGACCTGTTTTTCATAGTTTAGAAAATTTAAAAATGCACAATTATCTATGTCTAGATTCAAAATTATTCTCATTATTAGCAACTCCAATAATTTAGAAAATTTTAAAATGGACCTGTTTCAAAATTTCATCCAGATCATACACAAAAATATAATACTTGTTCAAGAATATGTTATGCAGAAGTCTTAATTATCAACTGAAGTTTCATGGAATTGGATGGTAGAAAGTCTCATAAAATTGTTAAATACAATTTCCTAACAAAAGTAACCTGATGACAGTAGTATGGAAATTTCATAACTAAAGTTACCTAATGACAGCAGTATGGATAGATAACCCTACTAAAGTTACCTTAAAATATCCTCTTCACTTTCCTAGCCATTTCACATTCCCATACTTCTGCATGGCTTCACTTCTTGGTGGTTCTCAGACTCAGGCCTCTGCAACAAATGATGTAGAAAACAAGTTTGCAACCAGAGTTCAAAAAACAATGATATCATAATTTCTTAAGGGGAGAAAAATGTAACTGCTAGATAACATCAATTAACATTAGAGTAATACACCACACTGATGTGATAACCTTCTTTTCTGTTCTTTTTGCATCAATTCTCTCTGCTTTAATAAAACACGTAACTGTATATGAGACTGCAATAAGCGCAGTCAGTCAATAATGCATGATCTGCAACCTATAAATCGATCAATGATGCATGACAGCAAAGTTGTATTTGAGACTGCAATAAGCGCAGCCAGTCAATAATGCATGATCTGCAACCTATAAATCGATCAATGATGCATGACAGGAACGCTGAATAAAGGCAATAACTAGAAATGAAGATTTTACTGTCATGATCAATTATACATGTAATATAGGGTAAGCAGGTACCTAATAGTCCCATTCTACTAAGTTTCCTATGGCATAACTCTATCCATAATATGAAATATTGCATCAATATATCCTGACTATCATCTTTCATAGCTCACACCACATATAAGGATCCAACCGGTAAACAAGTAAAATGGTAAAGCTTAGCAATCATGATTTTTATTATGTGCTCCTAACTAAACAGATTATATTCTGAATAAATTTAAGAAACTCAAAGAGCAAAACCATGAGATGTGGTTATTTTTATGTAGATCCAAGCTACATGCTCATATATTTTCAGTAAGAGTAAATTAATAGTGAAAAGACAAAAAATAATTTTAGAATTTAAGGCACTATATTTTAGAACCAACCAAGTTTTAGTAGCAGCAGTAGTAATGGGTGTGTTGTAATATAGTTATTTACATGAACCCTAAGACCATGAACATCATGATAATCACATATAGGATATGTAAGAAGAGGGATAGAAGAATACCTCCGTTCATCGCGATGTAGAGGGCTTTCTGATCTTGTTGAAGGCTGTTGACGAAGAAGGGCTTCAATGGAGAGTTTGGCTTCCCTCTCCTTGCCTATAAACCTGTTGGCAACCTCAAGAAAAACATTCTTCATTCGTAACTTTCTTGTACACATGACCAATGAGTTTCAATAGTTTCAATAGAGGCTGACCTATTTAGGGATCAAGGAGCCATGTCCAGACCCAATAGGGCTCAAATTGGACAAGAATAAAGCACCACCATAATATGCAAGAATCTACAATTGATACAACAAATTATTAGATGAATGAAGAGACCAAAGTCAAAATATTACTTAGTCTTGCCGCCTCGATATTGTTCAAGTTGCTTGGGATTGTTTGCAAGAACTTTATCAACTAATACATCGATTGCAGCAGGATCAACAATCTGCAAATCCAAAATTAGATGAAAACCTCACTATCAAATTTTATAGCTATAGAAATGATTGTTTATCTGGGAGAACATCTTTCTAGTGCTGATCACTAAGAAGATTGATGTCCTGCATCACCTAATCATTTGAAATGTAATTATAAAGAGTATCTTAGAAAAAAAATTAAACTGCAATTTGAAATGGAGCTTAATTACTCTAGAAAGCAAAAGCAAAGCCCAGACAAGGTTAATATTAATTGCAAAACTAATTATGTACGTCCCCATCCTTTGTCTGTCAAAAAATTTGCAAAATTAAGTTGGCATTCAAATTTCAAACTAATGATAAGATGTTTTACCTTTACATTAATTTCAGAAAACTAAATATTGTTTTGTTTTGACTAGACAGAGAACCAAATATTATGTAAGTTAATATATTGATATCCAAGTAGATTAAGGAAGCAACTGCTCAGTTTGCAAGTATAGCTGCTTAGTTCGCAAGTCTAGGGCCATTAAAATTTATATAAAAAAAATCTAAAGCAATATATTGTAAATCACTCACCTGAACTAAATATTTCTTCTCTATCAACTTTTTCACAGTCCTGCCTTCAGATATAAGCTCCCAAAGTATCTGCAGATAGAATGAACTTTAAAATCAAATAAATTGAGGCATATATATGTTTTGAAGATGTGAGAATTGCTTTGTGCAATACTGTTCCTTGCATTCCCTGTAGACATTGATTCAATTGAACATAAAATTGGACAGAAAATTCATTAGGAACACAAACATGGAGGATATGAAAATGTGAAGGTAATAGTCAAGGAAATGAATAATTGAAAATTGGGACTGATATATGTTGGCTCCAAGTAAGTAGATGTATGTTATTGTATAGATAACAAAGTAGAAAGGATTAGAAGATGTGCCTTTGCTTGCTACAAAAGAAACAAAAGAAATCACATCTTTGTTATCTATACAATAAAATTCTTACAAGTAACACAAAACTGAGCATTTCTCAAACCAACAATGAGAAACAGAAGGGGAAATCAGTGGAAAAGTATATACTTATTGTAGATGATCAAAAAATCAGTTTCACAAAACAATTGTAATTGCACGATATACATATAAAAGTTACTGAATAAGTCAATGAATTCATTGTTACCCGAAAATGACGGCTTAGGGGTCGACGGCACGAGAGGAAGAGGAAGCGGTCGGCACGATCTGGCCGGAGGGAAAAGGATAGGGAAACAGGGAAGAGAGCCCGGCGCAGTGGTCGATGGCATGAGAGAAAAAAGCGATCGACGTGATCTGGCGAGGGAGAGAAGGATTGGGCGACGGGGAAGAGAGGGTTTTGGATCTGGAATAGGGTTTTTTGATCTGGATCGGGGGAGGAGCTGAGGAGAAAGATAGTTTTGGATTTTTTTTAGTTAGAATTTTCTTTTCTACCCCTAGCTATTGAGTTTATTTACTAATATAATAGCATTTCCAAAATGCTATTAAAACTACAGCATTTCAAAAATGTTGTCGTAGCTAAGAGTGAATTTCAAAATAAAATAAAGACAGTCTTTTCTTCATAAATGCTATTATTGATCACTTTCAACAGCATTAACGCTTAAATGCTATAATAAATCCGCTGTAGAAAGTCCTTTATGTTGTAGTGACATGACTTTTTAGATGTTGAAAAAACTATTCTATATCACTATTATTATGTATGCTAAATTGGTAATGAGTACTGTGATCTATTTGTGAATATTCTCCGTCCCAAAACATTGTTAAATAATGCCTCAAAGAAAGAAAGGAAGAAAAATAGAAAATTGTGGTGCGCATGAGTCAAGGTGGTGGAAGGTAGCAAGTGCCTTTGTAAAATAGAAAGTGCACAAAGTCCAACTCTTATATATATATAAATCCAGTTCATCTCATATAAAAGCTGGTCCAGAGGTAGTACTCTATCTGTTTAATTATTGGACCGGGTTGAGTGAGCATAAAACCCAGTACCCTAAATCAAGTTCATCTCATATAAAAACTGGTCTAGAGGTAGTGCTCTGTGATATTTCAATACTGATAAGCAGGGTATAATATTTTAAGCGGCTATGAGATATAAACCATAACCCTAATTACTCATCTTAATCTAAGATTATATACATTACTTACTTTTGATTAACTCGAAAACATAAGAGTTAACACTTTTTTAGCCAAATTTTTTTACGTAGGCCCTACAAAATTGACCCTCTCCTATATGAATGCAAAAGAAGGTATAGGATATGGAAATCCTAAGTTTTGAAGTTAATGGAAAGTGCGTAGTTCAACTCGTAGCTCCTAAAGCTTTGGAGTTCATGGAAAGTGCGTAGTTCTACTCTTTTATACATTTCGATTAAACAAAACAAATTGTTATACATAAAGAGTTTGAACCTCCACATTTACGTTCCTTAATATAAGTGAGCAAGTTTATGAAAGAGTTATTATTAATCAAGCCCTTAATAAGTTGAATTTCTTTTGAAGTACTAAAATCTAGATTGTTCACAACACGCTACAATGATTATGAACAATACTGCAGTAAAGAATGCAAAATATTTTATTTTATTTTTCTACATAAGTTAATGTGTTATATAGCTCCCCTTGGAGTTGTAGAACTACACTTGAAAAATGACAAATTGGTTTGTATTCAATCCGCGTAAATGAGATTACTGTCATATGGTTGTTTCTTAATGTACGTACCGTCTTATTCAGTAGTTTCTTGATGTATTGGATGCGCTCGTATATGACAGCTTACTTTGCTTTTGTAATGAGAGAGACAGAGAGAAAGAGTGGCATGCAAAAGCATGGAATGAACCCATACTGATGCAATTACATCTCTCAACAACAACAAAATTTGACCGGCATAGATAGAGGAAATCCAGATTTCAATGTCATGTGTGTATGTTTTTCCACTACAAACCGCACAGGCTATAGCGGCGTTTTTTGGCATCATTATAGCTTATAACGGTGCTTCTGAAATCGCCGCTAAAAGCGTCGTTAGAACGTTCGTCGTTATAGCCATATAGGCTATCGCGGCGTGTTCGGACGCCGCCGCTATAGGGTGTCCACCTATAACGGCGTTGCCAAACCGCCGTTATAAGAGCGTTTCGTTTTTTAAAAAATAGCTATAGCGGCGCTTTTTCCAAGCGCCGCTATAGCACCACGATTAAAAAACTAGCGTTAGTACCCTGCTGCGGCGCTGGCGATAGAGGGGACTTAGAAGCTGTGGTACCTATTGCGGCGTTTCGTGGTAAACGCCGCGATAGTTTGTTTGTTTGTTTTTTTTTTTTTTTTTTGTCCTGACATTTTCTTATAAAATTTTCGATTGAAAAATCCAGTAATTAATCGCATTTTACAAATACATTTAATCATATTGAATTTAAATGCAAATCAGGTAAATTAATAATATCATAATCAAGAACCAAAAGTCACACATCACAAAAAACAACTCAATAGAAAATAAAATATGTAACACATATAAACTGTCATACAACGAGTATCAAATGTATATGTTATACTACACTTAGTTATTACAAAACATAGATATAATTCATACAAAATATTTTTAAAAAAGTCCAAATTCAGCAAACTACAGCAGGGGAGTTTCCTCGTGTGGGCCGCTGTTGCTTCCAATTCCATCGTTATTTTGCCCTAATATATGTGCGTGACTGGATACCGATGGAATATGCTGGTCCTGTATAAAAAACATAAATATTTCAGTAAAGTAATGGATATGAGAGGCAACACATACACATACACAGAGAAATAAATAACTGTATAAATGATGATGTATAAATGATAACTGTATATAGGAAGCATACAATGAGGGTGACTCAATTTGCTGTATAGTTCTAAAAACACATAAAACTGTGTGAGTAGTGCAAAATCAGTACAATTAGTATTCATCTTTAGTAAGGGCATAGATGGCATAGAGAACTCCAACTGCCCATTTAAGCAACATTCACAAGTAAGCAAACAAATTCTCAGTTAAATAATTACAATCACTAGTTATTGTTAGATGATCTCTTCCTCTCCCTGTGATAACCTATAGGTACTTATCATCTTCAAACGAACATAGCTTTCAGGTGTCAATTGGACAACTGAGAACATCTCAAACTTTAGCTAGAGATGATAGTGAGAAGTATCATATTATATTAGATTACATCAACCGAGTTGACACATTACTACATCCAACTCATGCAGATAGATAAACCACACTGTTTATATAATCAAGACAAACAGGAAAGCATGTGCAGCACATACACAGAGAGAAATGGAACCTCTTTTATTCTGGAGTCAATTCAGCCACTTCATACTTCATAGATGATGAATAATTACAATGTAATGCAGGATTTTTTACTCACAATTGTCTGCAGTAATTTCAAGAAAATTCATGTTTTAACATTCAAGGGGAACAAGCATATGTAACTATGGAAAAGAAAAGAAAAAAAACGGGAGGAGAGTCAGACAGTAAAATTTTTGTTATCTCTTGGAATTCTTAGGATTTATGACTTCAGTATGCAAAATTGCTGATACTGAATCCTAGACACGTTCCTCCCCTACTACAAAGTTCAACACTTATCAAATCTCAATTGTATCCAAATCCAACCATAGATGGAGCCTTGTCTTCAGCTATTTATCAATCCATCAAATATCAATTAAAGAAATAAGGATCAGTCAGTTATATTATAATAGTAAAGATTATTAGATATAGTAAAGACCAATTCAAGTAAGAAATAACTGATATGTTTTAACTTTGTTAACAAACCAAGAGATGTCTTTAGTTATAACAGATATGTTTTAACTAGCTGATAAACACCTCCGGATAAAGGTGGAAATTTGCTGATGAGGAGCACAACAAATTTGGAGCTATTTTTTGTTGTGTGGCCTATTTTTTGTTTCCGGCACGTTTGGGTCCCCTGGAATAAAGGAGCAAAGTGATACTGACATGACCAGTGATGTTCAAAAAATTCTTCAGTATGCAAAATAAAAAATTTAAGGAAAACGTAAGTGTGTGTTTACATTTTTACACACTCACTGAACACAGAGATATATACTACAGGGATTACCTATGCACTTCACATAAAATTTCAAAGAAAATAAAACTTTTTCCTGGCAGGTACCCAAATCAATTCTCAAATGATTCAAATGATGAAATTTTACACACTGTCTATTAAACAGTACTTCGCAAGAAAACAAAGTTTCCTGATGCTTTGATTGATACGGGTTCTTCTTACCATGTGTATATTTCATTTCAGTAAAGGGATTTTCTATATCATGCACACATATACCCAGGATTCATTACTAGTAAAGGGATTTTCTTCAATACTAACGTTGACTCTTATTTAATTTAAATTAGTTAAAAGTGGGTATTTAGTTGTAGAATACTAACCGGTGCTTGAGTTGGAATTCCTTGTGACTGTTGCCGGACTAATGTCGCCATTTGAACCATTGCTGCCTCCAGACGTGCCACTGTTGCCTTTAGCTGATCAACATCTTCCTGTGTGGGCCCGACCCCAGTGTAAGAACATGTACGAGAATCGAAGACGCTGGTGGGTGTTGGTCCTAGCCCCATCCCACGCACACGACCGGAACACTCGCATCCCCTCAATTCGGAGAGAACTTGACACTGTAGCGTCAATGGATCGGCAGAAGAAGAAGATGACATTTCCTCAATCTTCTTTCTGGCATCTTTCTGCAAAAGATAACAAAGATAAATTTTATTTTCATAATTATTTTATTGAAAAGATTAAATACCAAATTGAAATTAATTTGAAAGCTTTTTATTTACCACAATATCGGCTGCCACGTCATCCCTAAATTTTCCATCCTTGCCCGTATGGGTAGTTTCAAAAAAATCTACATCGCCGATCTTCTTTCCCTCATTTGATGCTTCTTACATACAAGTAAGTTCAGTATTTAGAACTATACAGCAAATTGAGCCACCCTTTTGTTAACCATACTCGCTTTTGTTAACAAATTGACATATTCAGTTACTAAATAAAAAGACTTGGATATAACTTGTATATAACTAAACAATACTCGCTTTTGTTTTCATGACTTGTATATAACTATAATAAAAAGACTTAAAAATAAAAATTGAAACATAGTTTACCAGCTCATCTCGAACTACCACAAAGCTGGCGCTCCCAGTAGTGTGCTTCAGTTTCAACATCTTTTGACTTTTTATGCCGATGTCGGCCTTTCTCTGTTAATGATTATAATTCGCAACATCAATGAAAATATATCATCAATAAAATACGAAAGGACGGAAGTTGCGTTAGTATATACCTTTCCCGTTTCACTTCTCCAAAAATTGACAAAAAATTACCAATCTTGTGGTGTCACACCTACGGGAACCGCCCTCGCATTCTCAGCCTCAGTCCTCTCTGGCACATATTACTTTCCTTTTAGAAAGCTCTTGTAGTCCCTCCATTTCATAGAGACTGATTTATCCACCCATCCGTTAACAACATCAGCGTAAGAAAATTTTTGCTACAAAATAACATTAATCAGATATATCTATATAATAAATTACAAAGAAAGCTATCAAGTGGCTCACAATCAATCTCTCCTAAAATCAAAGGCATAGATCGAACCTCACAAAACATATTTTCCCTCCAAAATTTCAAACCCCAACACCAAATTTTCCCTCCCAAAACTAAAAACCTTATTACTTTATTACTATCTCTTTCTTCTCTCTTCACTTTTTCATATTTCTCTCTTTCTCTCTCTCTCTCTATCTCTCTCTCCCATTCTTTCTATATTTACTTAGAAATTTAAATTTTCAGAATTTTTATGTTTTTTTTGCACATGTTATATTGAAAATAGTAAATATCTCTTCAACTCCACACTTAAAGTTCTAAGAAGTTAGATTTTAAACCCCCATTTATAATTATTTTTCAACATATACTAAT
The DNA here is from genome assembly GCA_017893485.1 of Hemerocallis citrina. Classification (NCBI taxonomy): domain Eukaryota; kingdom Viridiplantae; phylum Streptophyta; class Magnoliopsida; order Asparagales; family Asphodelaceae; genus Hemerocallis; species Hemerocallis citrina. Next base: position 200,859,918 of record CM030358.1, read on the forward strand.
GGAAACAATGACTTTTATTTACAACTAATTATTGTTATACTATTCAAACTTGAGCTACATAATTGTTGTTTTACTGTTTACAGGCTTTTCGTGTTTTGTATCGTTCCGAAGACGTGCCGTAGGCACGTGCCCACGAGCAAATCTAGTATATATATATACAGAAAAATGTAGTTATTTAACTGACAAAACATACAGTAGTAAAGTTAAGTCGAAAACCATAATCAATATTTCATACTGTAACATGTTTGCATAGACTGCATGCATACTGTATAGCGAGAGCGGATAACAAAATGCTGATATAAGTACATGAAATTAAGTTATTAATGCATCAGGATTTACTCTCAGACTTCTCATGAGTTATTGACTATTGATCTAATGTGCAAAATAGACTGTTGATCTTCTAATATGCTTAACGAAAATGCGACTTCTCTATCCCTAGTTATGGGGTGCTCACGGAGATGTTGATTATTATGGGAATGTTGACTATTATGGGGTGCTCACGGATATTATAGATGAAGAATGTTTACAGGCTTTTCTTTATACTCATAAGTAGTATAAAGAAAATAGATGAAGAAAATAAATTAGAATTGTAGAGAGAAACTTTTGGAAGTTACACTGTAACTTCCAAAAGTTTCTCTGTACAATTCTAATTTAGCATTGATTCCTGCTCTAGTCTCGTCCACTAAGACGACGTCATCGGCAAAATCATACACCAAGGTACCTCATCTTGTATTCCTTGCATCAATTCATCCATAACAAAAGCAAAGAGGTATGGGCTTAAAGCCGAACCATGGTGTAATAGAAAAATTACTTGTCTCCCATGTGGTTGTTCTAATTGTGGTCATTGTCTTTCATACATATCCTTAATCACCTCAATATTCCGAATAGTTACTCTTTTATTATTTAACGCCCACCATATCATGTCTCTAGGGACCTTATCATATGTTTTGATTAATAAACACAATATGTAGATCATTCTTATTCTCCTTGTATTTTTTCATAAGCCTCCTGAGTATACAAATTACTTCCATTGTTGACCTCCCATGCATAAACCCAAACTGATTCTCAGACACTATAGCTTCTAATCTTAGTCTATGTTCGATCACTCTCTCTCAAAGTTTCATCGTATAGCTCATTAATTTAATCCCCCGGTAGTTGCTGCAACTTTGTATATCTCATTTACTTTTATATGTAGGCACTAAAATATTATTTCTCCATTCATCAGGCATCTTCTTGGTCCTCAAAATTCTATTAAATAATCTGGTTGGCTAACCCAATCCTACATCCCCAAGACAATTCTAAACTTCAATGCGTATATCATCCCGTCCTAAAGATTTTTCTACTTTCATCCTTACTAGAGCATTTCGAACCTTTGAGGTCCTAATTCTACAAAAAAAAAAATGCTATCGACTCTCCATCGAGTTCTCTATATTTAAGTTGCCCACAACCTTTTAATTTAATAAATTCTCAAAGTAATTTCGCCATCTTTTCTTAATTTTCTCATCTTTTACTAAGACTCTTGAATCATATTGCTCTTAATACACCTAATTGTATCGAAAGCTTTTGATTTCCTATCCCTTTGTTTAGCAAGCTTATAGATGTTATTTTCTCCTTCTTTTATTCCATTTTTTTATATATAAATTCATCATAAGTTTTTCTTTTTGCATCTCTTATCGCTTTCTTATTTTTTTCTAACCGTCTTATATCTCTCCAAATCCTCTTCATTTCTACTATTTTGCCATATTTTAAATGTTGATCTTTTTTCTCTCACAATTTTTTGGACTTCTATATACTTATATTATATATATTATAAATAAATATTTAGATACATATATTATATATCTATATAATAAATCACAAGGCAAACTGAAAAAAAACTATCAAGTGACTCTCCTTCAATTGAAACAAAATCAATGGCTCACATTCATCTTTTCAAAAGATATTTTCTCCCACAAAGTCCCCCCCCCCCCCCCCAAAACAAAAAATCCTCACTTTATTACTCTCTCTTTCTCTTCAATTCACTTTTTCAGATATCTCTCTCTCTCTCTCTCTCTCTCTCTCTCTCTCTCACATATCTCTTCACTTTTCAGAAAAGAAGGAGCAACAAAATCAGACCTTTTCAATAGTTGGATGGTTACTAGTAACACTAGCATGCTGGATTTTCTTTAACTTCTTTATGTGATTTGCCTGCATTTTCTTTATGTGTTCGCTTTGCCTTTATTTTCTTTATGTGTTTACATAGCTTTTCATATGCTGCATCGTTCACGAAGACGTGTCGTAGGCACGTGTCCACGGGAAAATCTAGTATACATATATTATACCAAATCTTTAAAGTAAATCTTGAATCCCTAAATCCGAATTTTACAAACCCAACTCCCGATTCTCACCCACTCAGCCTCCGACCTCCTCATCGTCGGGACCTCCGACTACCAACTCCTTGCTGTCAGGACCTCCGACCACCAACTCCTTGCCAACAGGACCTCCGACCACCAACTCCTTGCCAACAGGACCTCCAAAAACCGACCCCCTCTCCGACCTTCCCCCCTAGTCGACCTCACCATCACCATCTCCACTATCGTCAGCTCATCATCATCACCGACCACAATGTCATCGATTCCTTCCCCGGAGCTTCCTTCACCCGACAACAGCCCTAACCCTACCATTATCTTCATCCAACCCAACCTTGACCTAACGCTGCCCTCGCCATTGCCACTGCCGTTGTTGGTTGATATCTTTGCTACATTTGCTATTGTTGTTGACATGTTGTTGTCATTACCTCCAACAACCACCGAAAGGTTGACAGGGTGGTATAAATATCTCTTTAACTTTGAATCTATTCTTCTTCTTCTTTTGTAATTTTTAAGTGGTTAATTGGATGTTATATTTTGTGAATGAGTTAATTAGGTTGAGAACCTTTTTATTTGTAGCCCATTATAAGTTCCATTTGATTCTTAGAATGTGTCTGAGTTTAAAATATAGTATTTAAGAGTTTTTGTGGTGGCATATGAGAAGACAAAAGATCTTGCTAAGGACTCGGATGTAGGTTGTGGAGACTGAGATGCTGAAGGTACAATGATTGTTCTTATCATAGTGTTTACACTGAACTTATAATATATTTCTTTGCAAAACAATGTTATCTTCTTGTGAATACAATTTGTTTGCTTGTTTGTTTTTAAGAATCATGTAGGAAGTTTTTTAGCTTATTGACCTACAGTACTCATAATGATGTATTATTAACTTTATAAGGCCTACATTGCGCTAACACAACAGCAAGGAATGTTGCAGTTTAATTTGTCTATTACCAATATTTTATCTCATAGTATTTCACTGGATAAATGCCCAGAGTCAGGGTTGGACCTTGGACAATAAATAATATTTAGGAGGAGGTGTAAGACTCCGCAAAATAGTATATAACTATTTTGTACATTAATCCGCGCATGCTTGAGAGTCGCACACGTTAATGGAATTTTCTCAATTTCAATTGAGTAAGTATTGAAACATATTACTATTCGATATGTTTTGAACTCAGCAAAGGTATACTTGTGGAACCGGAGTTGGGGTATGCATGTCTCAATTATAATTGAGATCATATGTATAAAATAATTAACACTTATTTGTATGATAATATTTTATATGTGAATATAATTGCATGAGTTAGTGAAATTCTTGCCTTAAAATTAATTGTATGTGTGCTTCAATTGTTAGTACAATTTATTTCGATAGTGCACAAATTTAAATTGGTGGTTTAAGTCAAAATTAACTCACCAAGAGTTTAGACTTGGGCTCAAACCATGTTTCATTTGACCTATGAGCCATGTAGATACACACTTGAAGTGTAGTGTGTCATGCACACAAAAAATGAATGAAGCATGCGTAGGTGGCCAGCCATTTTGGAGGGAAGAGTGTAGAGTTTTGATTTTTTGGAATCTAGGGTTTGGTATTGGAATTCTCATGCACTTGAGTGCTTTTTACAAACCCAAGGAGCCACCTCTCTCTCTCCCCAATCAAATGCTGGCCAACTTTTCTCCTCCCCATCATGAAATCCCAGCCAACCCTCTCTCACTCTCCACTTAAATCCACCTTAAAAATCCTAGCTTCATTTTTTCATTTTCTTACTCCAACTTAGCTATTTTTCCATCCTAAACCACTTCCAATCCCACTCCTACCCTCTAAGATACTATTTTGGAAGCAAGAAGGAGAAGGTAAGGAGCAATAGGAGCAAGGAGCAAGAAGAACAAGGAGAAATGAGCAAGGCGGTTGAAGCTTGAAGTACCATTTCTCTTCAACTACAAATATCAAGGTGGGTGTCTCTAAAATCTCTTGTGTTTAAAAATTTGTAGGGTAGTCTTCATATGATTTAGACAGCATGAGTTGATTTTGAAGCTTGTGAAATCGTTTGCATGCTAGTGGTATTAGTATGAAATAAACACTCAAAGAAGCTGACAGAAACTTATGCTAGGTCTGTATGCTATAATTCAAAATATACTTAGAGTTTTCGTTTGAAATTTTAAATGTAGAAACCCATGCATGTTATATACCTTTACACCAAATTTCATAATTTCATAATTTTATTTGGTATTTTTAATAAATACAAACTTGCATACTGGTTGTGAGGAAAACAGAGTTGAAGCATGTTATTGTTGACTTTCTAGAGCTTGTAACTCTTAAATCACCTGGAATTTTCATTAAAATTTTTTATATATGAAACTAGTTTGTATAGATCATGCATGTCAAATTTTAATGAATTTGTACAAAATTTACTGTGTGAAAGAAATTCGTGAACACTGGCTAATTGAATGGTAAGACGGAGCATGACAGAGTTATTGTTTGTACATGGACTTACATCTAAGGAAAATAACTTGAAAAATACATGTTAGAATTATCTGAAATTTATACATATTCTGGTTTCATGTGTTGAGAGATAAATTCTAAAATTTTATGAGTTTCTGACACCATATGAAAATTTTAATATATTTTATCTCAAAACAGTATTAATATAATGTTCTGTTCTGGAAATGTGTATGCATGTTCAACTTTGAACAATAAGAGCAGTTACACTACATAATCTGAAGAAAATTTTCATTGAGAAGTTGTAGTACCCACTTATACTTTTCTGTAAAGTCCAAGAACTCAGGATTCTAAGTAGTACACAATTTATGATGATTTTTACAATATATAGCAGATGCATGTAGATTCTGTAAGCATACTATTTTGGTGCCATGTTCATGAACTTAACTTAGAACTTATGGTTTGAGCTTAGAAATGCTATTTTGTGGCTAATAAATCATGATATGGATGTGTGAATGAATTATGATTTTGATTATCTATGTTTTACATTGTGGAGTAGCTATATATGCTTTGTAGGAGCAAATAGATATAGATGTTTCACTGTTTTGAAATAGATGTTGTGATAAGTGGTTATGTGTTGATGTTGATTATTTTGCCAAATTGTGTTTGTATTTTGCTATCTACATTGAGTAGAAGCATGAGGATCACCCGATCGTGTTCTTCATTGAAACGGGATTAAGAAAGACCATATTTTGGCATAATTGCCAATTGTGTGCATGCTGTTTGGAATTTCTTTTTCATCTTTTTGAGACTTCTAAGCACTTGTTTTGTATGATAATGATGTAGAATTTAGTCCTACAATAGTGTACTCTCATTGAGCTACTTAGAAAGAGTTTTGGGACTCTATGATTAAGTCTTGATTGTGTGAATAGACGGGTAGTATAGGATCCCTTATCACATTTAACGCATTGGAGGAGACGACTCGTGCTCGCCGTCCATGGAGGAATTCTGGTGTTTGGTTTGGTGCTGCCACTTGTCAAGAGACGTGGAGCGTGAAGGTTAGCGGGAGCAACATGTTTGGCTAGGCCGAGGTTGCGATCGAACTCCATGCGTAAATGGCGGTAGCGGCGGCCGACGGAGTCAGTTCATCGTTTGTTTGGGCCAAGTGTGGGCCGAGGCGGGCCAACTCTAGGGCTGGATTGCGGGCCAATTGAGCCCTATTGTGGGATGTGTTATGTTCTAGTAATGAAAAAGCTAGCTAACTAGAAAAGAGCCTACAAGTAGAACTTAACTAATTGTTCCTAATAAACAGGAGTTGTTTACTAAGTTAGGACATGGAAAGTTGATAGATCGCCTAACTAAGGGATAGTTGGTTTAAATGAAATAGACCTAGACCCACCTAATAATTCTAACTTCTATAATGAGTTAATGAAAAAAGATTAGAGCCGAACTAGAGTTAGGACTTAGTTAATTCCAATGTCCTAACTTAGTTAACCTGACACAACTAAGTTAGGACATTGGAAACAATAATAATTGGCAATTCCAATTCTCTAATCATTATTTGTGCTCTAAACAATAATAATTGGCACAACTAAGTTAGGACATTAGAATTAAGGAAACTAGATAATCAGATAATCAGGTAATAATTTAGTAATTGTGTAATTAACCTCATTCTTAGTCGTGGTTCCAGTTTTGGTTTAGCAGTAGTACCTTGCAACTTAATTGTATTCTAAGACGCTTGTCTAATAAGTTTGTAAGTGATAATATTATATCTGGACAAGAACTCAAGAATTTACCATTTTCTATGGCCTTGATGATCTTAATGGTTGGAATCTTGTGTCACTCATATTTTACTTTGTAGATTAATGTTGTGATATATGGGTGCGTGGTTCTAGAGGCTAGGCGAGACCCAATTCGCTAGTAGTGTGATGAGTTGTGCCCTTCAGGGAAGAGATGATGGATTTATTGGTAAGATTTTCTTAATGAAAGTAAGCCAGTAGGGCACGCTAGCTCTAAGCCTCGTTATTATTGTTTGCTAGGATGTTGTATTCATCCCGTCAAAGGGACACGTGCGGCGCCGTCTCACCAAGCAGAGGGGACATAGGAGGTATTGTCTTGGAAGTTAATTTCTGGAGTTTAGTGATAAGAGCGGGATGCGGACATAAGTCGCAAGTCATGTCGAAACTTAGGGGATGGACCCTTAAGCTCCCGTCTATGTTATGAGTTATCGGTACGAATGTGGAGCAAGAGTTTAACTCTATGACCTTTGTAGGAGTAGGGGTGGCCCTACGATTCGCCCTAAGTCTACGATAACTTTGGGTAGGGGCAGGAGTGGAGAAGGACCATGATTCTGGCAGAGCTGTAGTGGAAGCCGAATATCACCGAACTGACTGGAAGTGGAGAAGGACCATGATCTTGTCGAAGTGGAGAAGGACCTGATCTAAATGAGTAGAGTGACCACTGCCATTCAGAGTGGAGAAGGACTACGATTGTAAGACCCCGCAAAATAGTATTCTATTTTGTATTTTTAATCCATGCACGATTAAGAATTGCAAGTAGTAATGGAATTTTCTCAAATTTAATTGAGTAAGTATTGAAACATATTACTATTTGATATGTTTTGAATTCAACAAAGGTGCAATTGTAGAATCGGAGTTGAGATATCTTCTAAATTAAGTCGTATATTAGACTTAACTATAATTGAGTTATAACGTATAATATCGAATTATTATTTTGTATGGTGATAATACGATTTCATGTGTGTTATTATAAATTGTATGTACAAATTATATTGACATTATTTGTGTGTATTTCAATTTCTATTTGATTGAAATTGTGTGTGAGATTGTTGTGATTTAAATCATCTGATTAAACCCAATATGACTCAACTAGACCCAAACAAACACACTCTAGCTTGAACCCAAGTTGGCCCAACCTAACTTAACTTATTTTGTACAATTGCACTAGTTTTGGCCAGCCAGATGTTGGAGAAAAAGGGAGATATGAGTGCAATTGCTTTGGATTTAAATGGCATGGAATCTAGGGCTTTTGATGGGACTCAAAACACTTGAGTGTTTGAGAAACCCTAAAAGACAATACCACTCTCACACTCCACCTCCCCTCCCCTCCAATGTATGTTGGCCTCACCCTCACTCTCTTTCTCTAAATCAGACCAAACTCTCCATCTCTCTTTTTTATACCCCTCCCCAAAAGCCCTAGCTCACTTTCTCATTTTCTACTACATCCAACTATCTCTCATATCCTTAAAATCACTCCTATACACTCCCATACTTCTGTACATTCTGAATTTGGAAGCAAGAAGGAGCTAAGAGGAGCCAAGGAGAAGGAGAGTAAGAACAAGAAGTGCTAGCAAGGAGGAGCAACAACAAGGAGGCCAAACTTGGAGAGTACATTTCATCTACAAACAAAAGGTGGGTATTTCTAAACATTTGTGGTGTTTAAATTTTTGTGGTAAAATCTTAATGTGAACTTGATAACATGAGTGGGTCATGAAATGTGTGATTAAGTATTAAAATTCGTTGCATGCTGGTTTTATTTATGGAAAACTAGATAAAAACCCAGTAAAAATCTAAACAGAAAAGTGTGTTAGGTTTGGATGCTATAACTCAAAAATTACTTGGATTCTAAGTTTGAAATTTTAAATGTGGAATCTTATGCATGTTATACACCTTTCCTCCAAATTTCAAAATTTTTGGAATTTATTTGTTATTTTAATTAAATATAAACTTGAACACTGACTATGTAGAAAACAGATTTTGCATAGGTTCTGACTATGATATTCCCAATCTCATAACTTTGTAACCACTTGAGATCTATAGCTAAAATTTTAGTATGTGCTTCTAATATGTGTTCAGTGCTTAAATATAAAATTTTATAATTTTTGAACATCTTTTAATATTTTTAATAAATCCGAAACCATTGACTGTTCTGAAAAGAAAAGACAGAGTGAGGGTGAACTGTTCTGTTTTTAGCTAATCTTCAAGAAATCATAATTTGAAAAATACTTGGTATAATCACTTAAAATTTAAATTTGTTCTTTTAACATGTATGAATAACTTGTTTTTCAAATTTCATGAAGTTTAGAGATCATTTGATATTTTAAAAGTATTTTTTTGTTAGCACTGGTTAGTTGTTGCTCTGTTCTACAAATTATTGCATGCATGTTAAACAATGACTCATTTGATCACTTTAACGACATAATCTGAAGAAGCATGTAACAATAAAGTTGTAGTAGACATATAAATCTTTCTATAATGCCTAAGAACTCAAGATTTGGATAAGTACATGAATTATAATAAATTTTGCACGTGATAACAGATACACACAAATTCTTAAAGCTCACTGATTGGCACTATGCTTATAAAATTGAGTTAGAACTTGTAGATTTGAGTTTTTAGTTGTTGTTTGTGAGTTATAAATCATGTTCTGGATGTGGGAATGAATTATTAAGGCATAAACTTACTAAGTTCTATGTTGTGAGTACCTCATATGTGCTTGTAGAACTACAACTTAGACATACTTGTTCACTGTTTTGAGATAGATATTATGTTAAGTGATTGTGTATTGATGTGGACCATTTTGGGATCAGATTCATGCCCAATTGGTACTTGTTCTTGCTGTCTACTTTGAGTAGAAGCATGGGGAGCACCCGATCGCGTTTCTTCAATAAAACGGGACCGGAAACGACTCCGTTTTGACATGAATGCCAATTGTATATTTGCTATTTGGAAATGCAATTTCCCATTTTTATAGCTTTTGAGCACTCTTTTTTGGGGTATTCATGGTGTAGGATTTATTCCTAGAGTAGTGTACTCTTGTTAGACCACTTTGGTTGAGTATTAAGACTCTAGAATTAAGTCCTGATGGTATATCTAAACGGGTAGAATAGGAACCCGTGTCGCATTGAATGCATGGGAGGAGACGACTCGTGCGCCGACGTGCTATCCGTTCATGGAAGGATTCCATAGTTGTGTTTGATGCTACCACTTGTCAAGGACCGTGGAGCGTGAGGATAGCGAGAGCAACGTGTTTGGGTCGGGCCGAGGTTGCAATTGAACTCCAAGCATAAATGGTGGTTACGGCGATCGACGGAGTCAATTTGTCGTTGGTTCGGGCCAAGTGTGGGCCGAAGCAGGCCAACCCTTGGGCTGGGGAGGGCCAGTTTGAGTCCTATCGTGGGATGGGTTAAGTCCTAATAATGAAACAGGTAATTAACTAGAAAAGAGTTTACAAGTAAAACTTAGCTAGTTGTTCATAATAAACAAAGTCGTTTACTAAGTTAGAGCTTGGAAATACTTGATAGATCGTCTAACTAAGAGAATTGATTAAAATGAAATAGACCTAGACTCACATAATAATTCATGCATCTTATGAGATAATTAGAATTTGATTAGAGTCTTGGAATTCAGATAACCAGATAAGCAGATAAAAAGCTAGTAATCGTATAATTAACCTTATTCTTAGTCTTGGTCCTAGAGGGGGTTAGCTATTGTATCTTGGGTTTGGGGTGTTGTAGGATTAGTTCAAGTCATTGTTGAATGTAGAGACAGGTACTAGTTGGGTATCGTACTCATCCTGTCAAAGGGACACACGTGGCGCCGTCTCACCTGGTCAAGGGGACATGGGCGACATTGTCTCGACTGTTAATATCTGGAGTTTAGTGATGAGAATGGGAAGCAGACGCATGTAGTAAGTCCTGTTGGAACTTAGGGGATGGACCCTTAAGCTTCCATTTATGTTCTGAGTTATCAGTGCAAATAAGGAGTAAGAGTTTAACTCTGCAGCCTTTGGCAGAGTAGGGGTGGCCCTACGATTCGCCTTATGTTCACGATAAATCTGGGTAGGCACAGGAATGGAGAAGGAACACCATGATTCCGACAGAGCCGCAGCGGGAGATGAATGATCACCGGCCTAATCGGGAATGAAGAAGGACCACCATGATCTGAACGAGTAGAGTGACCACTACCGTTTAGAGTGGAGAAGAACCACGATCCGATTGCAGTAGCGGTGATAGACCGCACCGATTGCAGACTCTACCAGTCACTGGAATGAATCTCAGAAACAGGAGAAAGCAAAAGAGTAGGATGCATAGCGAGGGATCGAACCCTATAATCTGGAGACTACGAACTCTTTGGAAAGTATGTAGTATGAGATATATACATTTTTATTGAAGTTGTATTTGGGAATGTATGTAATATGCATACGATCCCAAATGAATTGCATTAAAGTAAGCGCATCGTGTGCATTCTTTGTTTTTGTGTGCATTAGATCTAGGCCATGACATACACCAACACATCACTTTTCCTTTGCATCAAATTTTGATTGCTGAGGTTTGGAATCGTTATATTATAGCATAGTGAGGATCGCTGTATTATAGCATTGCGTCAGTTGTATTCAACTGACGTGCCCACATTTTATTAGATTTGCAGGATTGCTGATCGTAGAGCGGGGGACTCGAGCTGCAGAAGGCATTTAGTGGAGAGACATTGTCCAATTCATTGATAAGGTTCCTAATTTTTGAACAGTGTAATTTGTTGATGGAAATGATCGATGTAAATTCATGATGTAAATTTTGTTGAACAATTTTTTACGTTGTAATAACATTTGTGGAAATAAAAGTTTTAATTTCATGTGACTTTTTTGTGTTTGGATTCATTTGAAGTAAGATTCTGGCTTGTGTCTAGAGTTTCCGGTTTGGAGAATTCGGGGCGCTACAACGATCTGATTGCAGCAGCGCGGATAGACCGCACCAATTGCAAACTCTACCAGTCACCAGATTCATACAAGGAGCAGGAAAGAGTACAAGAGTAGGATGCATAGTGCGGGATCAACCCCTGTGATCGGGAGACTACGAACTCTTTGAAAAGTATTTATTATGGGATGCATACGTTTCCATTAAAGTTGCATTTGGAAAAATATGTAGTATGGGATGCATATGTTCCAAAATGAAATGCATTAGAGTAAGTGCATTGCGTGCATTTGGAATTATGCATTAGACTCTAGGGCATGACATACACTTATACTTGTGATTTGTCTACACATTTTTCTTCTGCATCAATATTGGTTGTTGAGGTTTTGGAGTCGCTGGTTTCATCAACTTTGCGTCAGTTGCATTCAAATAACGTGCCCACAGATTTTTAGTTGCAGGATTGCTGACCGTAAAGCTGGGAACTCGAGCTGTGTGGAGCATCCGAGTGGAGATTAATGATCATTTGTAATATGTAAGTTATCGATGTAATTCAAAATGATAATTTTCTTATGTTGAACATTTTGTACATTGTAATAACATTTGTGGCAATAAAAGTTTTTAATTTCCTATGTATTTATGTGTTATGAACTCATTTGAAGTAAGATTCTGGATTGTGTCAAGAGTTTCTAGTATAGAGAATTCAGGGAGTTACAGGAGTGTAACTCCCGTTTTTCGTTTTTTGTATTTTTGGTGTATTTTTCCTTTTCTTGGTATTTGTACTCTCTTGTATTTTTTTTCTAAACCATATATTGGAGCTATTTTCAATATATGTTCGCTTTATTTTATTTTGAGCTCTTTGTGTTCGATTGGTTGTCTTTTGTTTCGTCTTCATCAATTTTTGTTCTTTCTTTCATTTGGTTCTTAACCTCTTTATTTTTGTTCTTGGGTGTTTGTGGTGGTGATTGGTTGCTTATCCTATTCTCAATTCTATTGTTTGATCCCTAATAAAATTACCAAAGCCAAATTAAACCCACAATCCTAATTGATATCCTATACAATTTGTATCCTATTTGAAGCCCAATTAAACAAATCCTATTACTACTAATCAACCCAATTACCCATTAACCTAACTCATATACTAAACCCTAACTCTCCTCATATATATATATACCTCTCTCTCTCCCTAAACCCTAATCCTAAACCCCAGCCTCCATTTATATACCCCCTGACCTCCTTTCCCTTGCGCCACCCTGCACACACCCGACGCCCCTGTCCAGGCCGAGCTCCCTCTCCCCGGCTTGTGCACCCAACCGCACTCCCCTTTGGCTGATATCCTCCATCCCGATCACCCTACCTCTTCACAACCCGACCACCACCACCATATAACCCCTTGCTCTCTCTCTCATTCTCTCTCCGGCGCTGATCTACCCCATGGCCGCAAGCCCCATCGTCGCCATCTCTCTCTTGCTCATCTCTCTTTTGTGGAGTTTGTTCGTGTGGAGATTTTGCACGAGTTTGCTTGGATTCATTCGTTCGTGGATTTTTGTTCGTGAGTTTTGTTCGTTGCCGAGCTCCGTTCCCATTATTCTTGATTTTCATCGTTCTTCGTCTTCGGTTAAGGCAAGTAACTTGTACTCAAACTCCTTTGTATGATACAAGTCAAAAATACTGCTTGTAGTGTAGTTGGGTTCTAGAGACAATTGTATGTGAAATCCCTTGTTGATATTGTCTCTATATTATTTTGACCATAGTTGCCTCACGACCCATGACATGAATTAATATAGGTTTTGCCTGTTCTTGATTTGATCATGTATGTGGGATTTTTGTGAGAAATTGAGTATTTGTTGAGATCCATGTAATAGACTTGTTTTAGATGTGTTAATTACCCTATTTCATGATGCTTGGACACTTGGTAGACTCGATTTCATGTTTGGTTGTGTTTGAATTAAGTTTCGTTGGATCTATGTTGATTTTGGTTTTTTGAGGAAATTCCGTATTTTACTGATGATCTGTCTTGATCAGTAATTTAGACCATATTAAGGTTAGAATCTTAATTTCAGTATAAAACATGATTTGTAGAGAAATTCGTCTTCTTTCTAACCCCTCTGACCTTGCTCGATTTCGTTTTCGTATGTGGGAGATATGACTGTTTTACTACAGAGGTGTAGATCTTTTCCTGATTTCGTTTTTTGGTGATTTTGATGACTAAATTATTTTGATACTTGTGCTACATATATTATTTTGATCCAAAACTTTTTTCTATATTTCTATATCTATATAGGGTTTACCCAGAATTTTTGTGGATTTTATTGATGAGTTTTATATGACGTTTAATGCTTGTTGATTAAAGCTATACTTGTTGTATTTTACTCGCTGTTCTGTAAAGAATTATACTTTCACCTTATTTCCTTTTGCTGTATGAAAAATATTTGTGAAATATAAAAATTAGCTTATTCTATCTATTTTGATCTCCCTTTGGCGGATTTGAATTTCGTTTCACGGTTTGCGAGATATTACAGTTTTCGTACAGCAGTGTTAGGAACTCCAGATTTGCTAAACTATCATTTATTGATATTTTCTGATTTTTGATGACTTATCTAATTTTATTGGAAAATTATGAAACATTATATTTTGATAATAGACAGATAGGGGAATACCCCAGATTTTTCGTGAATTTATTTAATGAGTTTTGATGCTGTTTTACTGACTGTGAATTCGTTTTCCTGATTTCTGGCTGAACCTATTTTCTGGATTCAAATCAGTTTTGAGTTATGCTTTTCTGAAATACTATATGACTTATTTATACTCACTAGATTTGGTAGGGAGTCTATTTTGTATATGTTTCGATGGATTCAGATTTGCATGTTTGTAACACTGGGAATCACTGTTTTACTACAGTATGGTCTTGCTGTCCTGAACTAGAGATTTGGCTATTTTATTCTTTTATGAACTATCTTGCACTCGTAAATGTTTATCTTGCAACTTGAACTTGTCACATGATCATGCCATGTTATTCTTGATATGTTTTGCACAAATACATTCTTGTTTGACATTAATAATAAAAAATCAAGCCGGGGTTTAAGGGACAGATCTAATAGTGGATAATTCAGAAACATGTACTCGGAAAGGGATCCACTAATCCTATGTGATGACTTGAGACATGATACTTGGAACGTGATTACTTGATACTTGCACGCAAGACATGTTACTTGCCACTTGCACAACTTGACACGTGATTACATGATACATGATACATGATACTTGGAGCTTGGAGCTCGATTACTTGACTTGTCCCTGAGTACACTACCCTCCATGGTCCACTGTGAAATCTAAAGCGAAACTGTTTGCTGTAGCAACCATGTAAGGTGGAATGCATGAAGTGCTACCTAGATAGTAATCACTACAAGACTTTAATATGATACTTGAACATGATACATGCTTGCTTGACACTTGACTACATGTTACATGAGACTTGATACATGACACTTGATACATGATTACACGATACTTGCCACTTGATATTTGTTTACATGATACTTGGTTACTTGACTCTTGATATATGCTACATGATATTTGTTCACCTTACCATGCTAGTTGTTTATTTAGACATCATGCTTATCCCATGCTATTAGTTAGTTTTTCCCATGTACTTGTATCCTGCATTACAAGAGGCCTGTAACTTCAATTGATGGGTACTTGTTTTCTCTTTTCCTCTTCCCTGCAATTGTTGAATTACATATTTTGGAGAACAGGTTCCAGACGGTATTTGTGACATGATTAGTACTAGATTTTATTATTATTATTTCTTATAGCTTGCTTGAACAATATTGTATTTTTAATACTTGAATTTATTCTTGTATTTAGGGCAATGTGATCCAGGATTTTGACTTATTCAGATCATGACTATTTGAGATTAATGTATTTGGTTTCAAGTATTCTTGTTGGTAATTGGTTCATATGTACATGTTGGTTGATACTTTTGCTTTCGACTCTGATGATTCTTGTGAATGTTGTAAAGATTCTTGAACAACTTATGGATGATGAAAATCATTCGCTGGACTTTTATCGCGTATCCGTATTCCGTATTCTCTTTTGGGAAGCGGGACGTGACAAGAAGGATCATCAATTTGTAAGTTTTGAATTGTTTGCAAAATATTGTAGTACGAACATGAAAATACACAAATTAAGCGAAACATTTTGATTGTAGGAAATAGATGGCATCTGACGTGAAGTGGATGGGTTGAATCAAATGGTTTGCTGGGTTTAGAGGGGATGGAGATGCTTTGTGTTGTTAATTATGTGAGGCTTCATCATCCCAGGTTGAAATTCTCTTTTACAGAGCAATTTCTTTGCATTATTTAGGATATAAAATTGAAAATCTTACATTATTTACAATGCATTTTTCTTTGTTGGCTGCACATTGACAATTGCAAATTTACAAATTTAAGTGTTGTCTTTTTCAGTGGTGCATTGTCGTCCTGGTAAAAAAGTTAAAGAAGTCAGGTTCAAACCATATGCAAAATAGGCAAGTAAGTGCGTATTATATTCTCTTTTATACGAGATATACATATATGAAATAAATTTCCCTTAACGTATTTTGTTGTGTTGATTTATATTGTGTGATCAGATATGAAAAATGATTCCCGCAGTTCAAAATATACATATCCAAGTACTAGTTAAGGAAAAAAAATTATAGCAAAAACTTTATGTTTGATATTCGAAATCGTATCTGTTATCCGGTATACCATATCTTATTCGCATCCATATCTGAAATTTGCGGTTATGGATATGATTTTTTCCCCAAGTGATATCTATATCCATATCTGAATCCATTTTTGGAATGCAGATACGGATGTTAGTATAGCCAATATCTTACTTATATATGATCTGAAAGCATTCCTATGAAGTACACTTCTCTCGATGGAGACCGCAATTGATATTTATAAAGCTCTAGAAACCCTAGGATGTAGTCTTTATTCTCCACTATCTAATAAGTCTGAAGAGATTACTATGTGATAAAGGTCATACTATTGTAACTTGGAGAACAAGTTGGACTCCACAAACCCTAAAGATTTCGGTCTAAAAAGTGATTAGCCACACTTGGCAGTCGACTGCCTAAAGTGGTAGTTGACTGTAATGTGGTAAAATCAAACTGGATCATCTTAGAAGGTTGCAGTCGACTGCAGACAACAACGAACACCTCTTTTTTTCCCCAATTTTCGCTTCGTTTCTTCCTCTTCTCACTTTGCCTTTTCCTCTTCAACTCAATTTGTAATTGAGAAAGAAATACATAATCCTAACACCACCTTGGATTGCATTCGAAATGCTTCATTCATTGTGTTATTTATTGCTTCTAAATTCTTCCTTTGATCTTATAAATACGACTCAATGGCTTCGTTTGCTTCCTAAACTTATCTCAACTGATATTTCTCCAATGTATGACCTCTCAGGAGCATACCATAGCAAGTATTGACAATGAAATTGCCATCTTCCATTCGAACTCCACCTACCTCAGCTAGGGATGCTTTCGGATTGGGTATTTGCTATACCAACATATGTATCCGCATTCCAAAGATGGATTTGGATACTGATTTGGATATGACTCAGAAGAAGAAAAAATCTCATTCATATCTACAAATTTGAATACAGATGCAAATCGGACATGGTTTATTGAGCATGGATACAAATTCGTACATCAAACATATACTTTTTGCTATGATTTTTCCTTCACTAGTACTCAAATACATATAACATTAAACCATATTCAAAAGTATTCACTTTCACATCTAACTACAAAAAAGTAATCAACGCAATAAAAGAAGCTAAATTTTTTTATTTAACATGCATGAAAGCTCCTATATAAGTTGGGGAAGGTGAATGCATCTTTGAGGAGTTGAGTGAAGTGGCGTTGAGAGTTTTGAGACTTGAGAATTGAGAGCAAATGTTATAGAGGAGTTCAAAGATGATGTCGGAGAGGAGGTCGGAGAGGATGCTGGAGAGGTGGTCGGATAGGAGGCGCTAGTAAAGTGGTAAGAAACTCTTGGACTTGGAGAATGGGGGAATTGGGGGAACTCTTGAATGAGGATACATTTTGATTTGAGAAACCAAATGAAGTGAAATAATTAAAGTTAGTAAGTGGGATAATTCACAAAATGTTAAGTAACTACTAATTAATGAAGTAAAAAACAAACTTAATTAATATAACTATATACTTAAGTACATATAGTTAACTACTTAACCTATAGCGTATAATATTGTATTAAATAAATAGATAAATAAATATATGCATATTATATTACGCAGATGCGGATATCCATCCACTTCTTTTGTACATATCCATATGCGTATTCGCATTCGAGTTTATTTTTTAAACACTGGATATCCAAATCTGCATTCGGATCTGGCCAGATATGGTTTTTCCATATCCAAATCTGCAAACATATCGGATACGAATCCTAATCAAATTGGATATATTCGTATTCGAGAGCATCACTTTCCTCAGGGAAACCTCCAGCTTTCAGTGATACTCGAACGCCACTACTTCGTACAGTGATTCTAGTGGCGGAAAACTAGATGCTTCAAGAATGTTGGACTTTAAAACACCTGACTAAGTTTTTTTCATCTCCATTAAGCTTGTAGAGCTTGTGTTGAACACCTCTCCTTCCTATCATCACCTTACGGTGACTTTTCTACACTATTAGAACTCCACCTTGAGTTGCATACATATAACCCCAAAGATGTTAGGTTCAACTTCAATGAAGAAACATGCATAACTATCTTCAATGTGAACCCCTTCTCATCTAAGATCTCCAACTCAATTGTCCCCTCACTTACTATGTCATAACATTCACCAGTACTCATCTTCATGGAATAACTTGTTATAGACTTGTAAGTAGCAAACATCTTCCTCTTGGAGCAAATGTAACAAAAACTCCTTAAATCAAGACACCACTCGAAACCACATCTTTAGAACTTGAAATGAGAAAGCAATCAAAGTTATAACTAGACTCAGACACTGACTATGTTGGCATCACCCTGACTCAGAAACTTGATAAAAATTCTTCTTGTAATGCTCTTTCCTCCTGCAAAAGTGGCAATAAAGCTCTCCTTTGTGTGCATTATATCTTCAAGAAAACCTTGTTTTATAAGTTTTCTTTCTAAGTTCATCATGTTTCAAGCCCTTGATCACACCAGCTACTGAGAGCTTCTCCTTGGAATATTTTCTGATCTAACTTGGCTGTTGTCAAATGATGTATGAATCTGGGAATGAATATATCAAGTTGAAAGCTTTATCCTTTTCACTGAGATCATGTGTTTATCTCCTTCAATTTAGATAACAACATGTTGAATTTCAGTATATGATCATGAAGGGTGGTACATTCCTTCATTGAGAAGTGAAACATTTTTTGTTCTAGTACATCCAATCTAGTAGAGACAACCCCAATTAGTAAACTTTAAGTCTTGCCAAAAAACTCGTCGTGCTCTTCTCCTCGAGGAAGTTGCACTTGACTTCGTCCATTAAAGACAGCTGAATGAAACTTGACACTTTTAAATAAATCTCATCTCACTCTTTATGTGTCATGTTGTTTAGCGTTTTGGGCTTATCCGACTTCTCGTCATCTCCTTCTAGGGCAATATGCAAACCTTATTGAGCCACTACGTAATACATGTCCACCTTCCATTTATTGAAGTTGATCTTCTCGTCAAATTGCTTGATCTTCATGAAACCAACCTAATCTGTCATCTTCACCAAGGAACCTACAACTCTTGTACAGTTGTTAGGGGGAAACTGGACAATTTAACACAACAGAAGTAAGAAAGATGTAACCCCTGTTTTCCCAAAAATGTATTTTCTGTATATTTTCGATATTTCAAATTTTTCTAAATTAGTTTTCTGCTTTCGAACTGATATGGCTAAAAAGGGGGTTAAATCGGAACCGTCCAAATCGGGCACAAATCTTGAAGCCTAGGGGTAAAATGGTAATTTCACCTACCAACGGGTCTGAAGCGGGTACTAGTTCTCTTTCCCGAAGACCCACTTACCCGCAAATGGATCCACCTCAACTGGGTGCGAATTTCAACCCGCAGCAAACCCGGTCCAGAAGGGATAGAATTAGGGTTTCTGATTAAATCCTAATCAACGACCCTGATTCATATCTATCCTTTCACTGGGGATTAGGGATTACATCCTTATCTAATCACAGGGGGATTACATTCCTAATCTGATCCCAGCGGCGCCTATAAATACCCCCATCCATCTCCATTAAGAGGTAATCAATCTTTTCCCAGTTTTTGCGCTCTCTCATAATCATTCCTGATTACTGACTTGAGCGTTGGAGGGTGCGTCGCCAGGCACAACCTCGGTGTCTCGCACTTTTTGCAGGTGTACGGCGGGAGGCAGTGTCAAACTCCGGCGGAACAGGTAACAGGTTTGCCATTCAGTTTTCCTAAGAATCCACAAATACTATCTGTTTGCCCCCACACCAGATTTAGCGGCAACAGATTGGCGCCGTCTGTGGGAAACTAATGAATAGCAACCTCCCCTCTTCCCGTTGGTCAGATCTTCTCCAGCCATGCCTCCTAGGAAAGTCAGATCCAGAGGGTCCAACCGAGGACCCAACCCCGATCAGCAACAGGAAGTTCCCCCTCAGCCCGCTCAACAGCAGGGGCAACTTCCTCCTCAAGCTGTGGACCCTCTTCAACAGGACCTACCTCCTCCGCAGAATCAACAACCTCCTAAGGGTCCCAACCCGCAGAAACCTCTCCATCCGGACCATGTCTCCATCCACAATGCCTCTTCGGATTCGATGGCCTCCCACAATCCCTAAGTTTCCGACCTTCGCAACACCGTCCTCAATCGGTAGAAGGATGAGGATCTTCGCCGCCGTCTGGATGACAAGCGGGCCCGAGAGGGAGCCTCCCGCCAACACCGTCCGGATGAGCGATCTCCTCACCGCCGAGACAACAGAAGGTCCCCCATCCGAAAGGGGCGGAGGGAGTCCCCCGAACATCACAGAAGAAGACCACACTCCCCTGTAGGTCAGCAGCAGCCTAGGAACGATGAGGCACCCATCACCCGTGCCGAGTTCCAGCAGTTCCAAGCAACCATCCTACAAGCTCTGAATCTCCGTCCTAACGCCAATGCTCCGAAGATCCCCTCCCCTCCTCCGGTCCGAAGTCCTCGCCGACGGTCCTTAACTCCTCCTCCAGCTCCTAGCAACTCCCGACACATGCCAAGTCCTCGCCGCTCCAGGAGCTACCGTCGTCGTAGCCCCCGCTCTCCCTCGTACGAAGACGAGTCTAGAGGCTCGCCTGATTACCATCGAAGGGATGACGTCGTCTACCGCCGTCTCCACGAAATGGAGAGGTGCTTGGGTCAGTTAAACCGAGAAGAAGAGCTTAGAGGAAGGACCCTTCGTCCTAGTCGACCTCCTTTTTTCCGAACCATAATGGATGCACCCGTACCAATCGGCTTCAAGCCTCCTCAATTTGAGACCTATTCCGGGAAGACTGACCCCATTGATCACATCGAAAGCTTCAAAACCCTAATGTTCATCCATCAAGCTTCTGATGCCCTGCTCTGCAAAACATTCCCCGCAACTCTCAAGGGCCTAGCTCGAGAATGGTACTCTCGCCTTGCCCCATCCTCGATATTCTCCTTCGAGCAATTCGAGACCCTCTTCGTCACCCACTTCGTAAGTAGTCGCAGGACTGAGAAGACCAGCATCTCGCTATTGTACCTCCACCAAAAAAAGGGTGAGAAGCTGAGAGACTATGTGAAAAGGTTCACAGCTGAAGCCAGGTCCATAGCATCCCTTGACCAGTCGGTCGCTGCAACAGCATTTCAGTCCAATGTCCTCAACTCCAGCCTCCGCTCCTCCCTCGCCAAGAAACCCCACAGAACTTCTCTGACCTCCTCCTCCGGAGTGAAAAGTATATTCGGGCCGAAGAGGCTGAGCACCGCCCCAACTTGGAGGGGTCTTCCTCCAGGTGTAAGAGAAAGGGAACAGAAGAGGAAGGAGCCAAGAAGCTCCAGAAGGATAATGGCGGCCAGCGCCGACCTCCCCCCAGATTCGAGAAATTTACTCCTCTCACCACCAATGTCTCCACCATTCTGATGGAAGTTGAGAAGGAAGGGATCATACCTCCTGCTCCGAGGATGAACACCCCCGCCAAGAAGAGGGATAAAGAGAAGTGGTGCCGGTATCACCGGGACCATGGCCACGACACCAATGATTGTCGGGCCTTGAAGAATGAGATAGAAGCCCTCATCCAGAGGGGGCAGCTGACCAGGTTTGTGAGAAAGGACCGAGCCGAACTTCCTCCCCCACCTCGGGGGGCTAACAAGTGACCTGAACGTGATGAAATGCCTGACTTCGAAGAGGAGCGTGTCCTCACCTCATTCATGGGGGCCTAATAGGGGGCTCCTCAAACTCCTCTCGAAAAGCGTTCATTAGGGAAGTCAATTCGGTTCGCGCCACTCCTCCTCCTAAAGGCCTCGGAGTGCCCGTCACATTCTCAGACGAAGATCTTGAAGGTGTCCACACCCCCCATTGTGACGCACTCGTTATCAATCTCCACATGGCGAACTTCAAAGTGGAGAGAATCCTAATGGACAATGGTAGCTCCGTTAACATCCTCTTCCTCGCCGATTTTAAAGGCCTAAAGCTCTCCCGAGATAGACTCAAGCCCGCTGGCTACACGCTCCATGGGTTCACGGGAGTGCCAGTGACTATTGAAGGGGTGATCACCCTCGATGTAACCGCTGGCAAAACTCCTACCACCCGAACGGAGTCGATGGACTTCATGGTCGTAGATGTTCCTGCAGCTTACAATGTCATTCTGGGTCAGCCCGGCCTAGCCGCCCTTGAAGCCATCCCTTCCGCCTATCACCTCAAAATGAAGTTTCCAACTCGGACCGGAGTAGGGAAAGTAAAAGGAAATCAGGAAATGGCCCGCAAGTGCTACATGACCTCTACCCTCGGTCCAGTCCTATCCCTAGAAACTCTGGAAATCCCCCAAGATGCTGCTCGACCGACATCCAAGCCGGTGGATGAATTGGAGGAAGTGCTCTTCTCTGAGCAGGATCCAACTCGAAAGTTCTTTGTTAGCAAGACCCTCCCATCCGCCCTATGCTCGGACATAGTACAGTGCATCCGAAGGAACCGAGACCTCTTTGCTTGGTCAGCTGCAGACATGCCCGGAATTTCTGAAGAGCTCTTAGTCCACCACCTCAGCGTTGTTCCGGCGTCCAAACCGGTTGAACAGAAGAGGTGCAAGTTCGCCCCCGAGCGCTAGCTAGCTATAAAAGAGGAGGTGGACAAGCTCTTAAAGGCCCGGTTCATACAAGAGGTGAACTATTCTGAGTGGTTGTCGAATGTAGTAATGGTGAAAAAGTCCAATGGGACTTGGAGGATTTGTATCGATTTTACCAATCTCAACAAGGCTTGCCCCAAGGATCCCTTCCCTCTTCCGAGTATTGACACTCTGATTGATGCCACCTCGGGACATGAGCTCCTCAGCTTAATGGATGCCTTCTCAGGATAAAACCAGATTCGGATGTTTCCTCCGGATATCCCGAAGACCTCATTCGTAACCGACCAGGGCCTCTACTGCTACAGGGTTATGCCCTTCGGTTTGAAGAATGCAGCTGCAACATATCAACGCCTCGTCAACAAGGTTTTCCAAGCTCAAATCGGCCGGAATATGGAGGTGTATGTTGACGACATGCTTATAAAAAGCATCCGAGGAGCTGATCATGTGACTGACCTACAGGAGGCGTTCGATGTTCTGAGAAAGCACAACATGAGACTCAATCCGAACAAGTGTGTGTTCAGTGTCTCATCAGGAAAGTTCCTCGGCTTCATGGTCAGCCAACGAGGGATTGAAGCCAACCCTGAGAAAATCAAGGCCATACTAGACATGGCCCCTCCCAAGAATGTTAAGGAAGTTCAAAGGCTAACCGGCCGCCTAGCCGCCATAGGGCGTTTTCTCTCTAAGTCCGGGGAGAAATGCCTCCCCTTCTTCAAGGACCTCAGGGGGGCTAAGGGTTTCGAATGGGGGTAACAACAGCAGGAGTCGTTCGACCAGCTCAAGGCTTACCTCGTCAACCCTCCACTTCTCAGCAAACCCGTTCCTGATGAACCCTTCTACCTCTACCTAGCAGCCTCCGAGCAGACCCTTAGCGCCATTTTAGTAAGGGAAGAAGACCGGGCTCAAAAGCCCATCTACTATGTGAGCAAAGTACTTCGGGACGCCGAACTCCGCTACCCGATGATAGAAAAGATGGCTTATGCCCTGGTAATGGCCGCGAGAAAGCTTCGCCCGTATTTTCAGTCTCATACGGTGGTCGTTCTTACCGACCAACCGCTGAAGCAAGTGCTCCACAAGCCAGAGACCTCCGGTCGTCTTATGAAGTGGTCTATCGAGCTGAACCAGCACGATATAACTTATCAACCTCGGACCGCGATCAAGGCTTAGGCCTTAGCAGAATTCATAGTTGAAAGTACCATCCCCGAGTTCAGCCAAGCAATGAAGGGACCACCCGTCTGGTCAGTTTATGTGGATGGATCCTCCTGTAATGAGGGAAGCGGGGTAGGGGTCATTCTGGTAGGTCCAGATGATTTCATCCTCCAATACTCCCTCCGTATCAACTTCAAGGCCTCTAACAACGAAGCAGAAAACGAGGCACTCATAGCCGGCCTTGGAATGGCTCGCAATGCAGGGGCGCAATGCCTCCGGATCTTTAGCGACTCTCAGCTAGTCATAAATTAGGTCCTCGGCGAGTATGAAGCACGTGATGACAGGATGGTTAAATACTTAGCCAAGGTCAGGAGCCTCATGGCACTGTTTGAAGAAGCCCTCATCCAACGAATCCCCCAGGAAGAAAATGCCCAGGCCGACGCCCTCTCCAAACTAGCCTCTTCCTCCCTCCAAGGTCTCGAGCAGACCGTCTTGATAGAGGTCCTCGTGAAGCCAAGTATAGAGGACGAAACTTCCGACTCTATGGAGTCGCTGCCTGTCCTGCTTGAAGATAACTGGATGAAACCCCTCGTTGAATTCTTGAGGGACGGGCTCCTCCCCGAAGATCCTAAGGAAGCTCGAAGAGTGAGAACCCGAGCCGAGCGTTACACACTAATCAGAGGCATCCTATATAAACGCTCCTTCACACAGGTAGACGACAGGCCTTACCTGAGATGCCTCTCCCCCGAGCAGGCCGACTACGCCCTACAAGAACTTCACGAGGGCATCGGCGCGGCACATTCGGGATCCAGATCCTTAGCCCGCAAAGTGTTGAATTACAGATATTTCTGGCCCACTCTCCTACGAGACGCCGAACGACACGTTCGGCAATGCAGCTCTTATCAGAAGTACTCCGACATCCGACGCCTCCCACAAGCTCCACTCACTTCCCTATCAAGTCCAATCCCTTTCGTAATGTGGGGAATGGATTTACTAGGGCTATTTCCACCGGCTCCCGGTCAGTTCAAATTCTTAGTCGTGGCAATCGACTACTTCTCAAAATGGATAGAGGCCGAGCCCTTGGCCACAATCACCGAGAACAAGGTAGTTTAGTTCTTTTGGAAGAGCGTAATCTGCCGATTCGGCGTTCCGCGGGTCCTCATAACAGACAACGGAACCCAGTTTACCGGGGCTGCCTTCCGAGCTCTATGCAAAGACCTTGCCATCCAACACCGATTCTCCTCCATTTCCCATCCCCAGTCGAATGGCCATGTCGAGAATGCTAACAGACAGATCCTCTCCGGCATTAAGAAGATGTTGGATAAATGTTCCAAAGGCTTATGGGTCGATCAGCTCCCCAACGTGCTGTGGAACTACCGCACCACAAAACGGATCCCCACAGGCGAGTCCCCATTCAACCTCACCTATGGGTCCGAAGCTATGATCTCCCTAGAAGTTGGAATACCCTCTCCCCGACTAATGGCTTATGAGGGAGAACAGAATGCCAGAGAACTCCGAGCAAATCTAGACCTGATCGATGAAATCCGAGAAAGAGCTGCCATTCATCAACAAGGTTACCGAAGAAGGATCGAGTTGGCATACAACAAGAGAGTCCGTTCTACCGACCTCAAAAAGGGGACTTGGTCCTCAGAAAGTTGGCCATCTCTTTTCCCGGTCAGAAGAGCAAACTGGCTCCAAATTGGGAGGGACCCTATAAGATCGTCAAAGAGGTTCGACCCGGGACATACAGACTAGAAGACCTCGAAGGCAGAGAGATCCCCAGGACCTGGAATGCCGACCATCTTCTAAAATACCAAGAGAGAGCACCAACGCCTCTCTAAGTATTGTGGGATGTCAAACCGTTCCTCTCCTATTACTTGTAATGTTTTTCTTTTATTTCTCTCTTGTAATAACGGCTAGCAACTTTAGAAGCAGCCGACCATTAGTCATCAATAAAGAGCTTTTTCATATTTTACTTGTAAAAATTGTTTACCTCTCTCTGCCTTTACTCTTCACTCTATCGATGGTTCGGAGTCGAAAACTTGGCTCGAGTCTACTTCGCAAGCTCGCTCTTAAGCGAGCTAGAAGTAGGTCGCCATTCGGAACTGCTCCCACAACCGTTGAACAACTCTACCGATGGTTCGGAGTCCAAAACTTGGCTCGAGTCTACTTCGCGAGCTCGCTCTTAAGCGAGCTAGAAGTAGGTCGCCAATCTGAACTGCTCCCACAACCGTTGAACAACTCTACCGATAGTTCGGAGTCCAAAACTTGGCTCGAGTCTACTTCGCAAGTCGCTCTTAAGCGAGCTAGAAGTAGGTCGCCATTCGGAACTGCTCCCACAACCGTTGAACAACTTTGCCGATGGTTCGGAGTCCAAAACTTGGCTCGAGTCTACTTCGCAAGATCGCTCTTAAGCGAGCTAGAAGTAGGTCGCTATTCGGAACTGCTCCCACAACCGTTGAACCACTCTACCGATGGTTCGGAGTCCAAAACTTGGCTCGAGTCTACTTCGCAAGCTCGCTCTTAAGCGAGCTAGAAGTAAGTCGCCATTCGGAAATGCTCCCACAACTGTCGAACAACTCTAACGATAGTTCGGAGTCCAATGTTCGGCTCGGTTGTGCTAACTCGATCCCCCGAACCTAGCGGACGAGGAACCGACCTCCACATATGGAGAAAAATTCTGCTGAACCGGTTTCACCGTTAGATCACCTCAAAGTTTGTGCTAAGACTTGATGAGCGGATCAGATCGTGCCACATGTCCACAAAACGACAAGATAGTGTTTTCTTGGAACTCGTGCCTCCCACCTCATGATGCGTGCCACGATCGTGATCGACCGTCTAGATTGAGCGACGAGCTACTGAGTCTGAAATCCGAGCTATCGCACCACCGAAGTGCAAAGTTGCCTCGGTATACTCCGAGCAAAAAACTAAAGTTCTACACCTAAAACACTCGAAGAAGATAACTGTGGGTCCTTATGGTTCGGTTTTAAGAGTAAGGTAACCACGGCACAACAATCGGCAAAGCAACTTCGATTTTATTGAAACAACTTGAAGCAATTTACAAGGGGAGAAATAACAGCGAAAAAGCAACTCGATAAATTTACAAGGCAAGTTATTACAGCGAAGAAAATGATGCAAGAATAACCCAAGCTCGATACAATCCGGTCAGCGCCTCCTCGGAATAGGGACATTCCGATTCAGAGACACTCGGTGTTTTCGTCTCTTCATCTCCAAGCTTGTCTCTAGGCCAACGAACTGGGACGGATGCCTCTTCACCACTAAGCCTAACAGTGGCTCCGACCGAGGCTCCACTCGAGCTAACAGCTACTCCGCTTTGTGCGTCGGCTGCGGTCTGACCAATAACGGGAGGACGAGTCGCGAGCTCGTAAAAGGAGATCCCTCGCTCCCTCTCCTCGCGAGTGCACGAGGTGCTGCGGACATTAGTCCTCACGGGCTGAGGCTTCAGACGAGCCACCTCCTCCTCGAGCTCAACGATCCTGTCTTTCAGAGTGCCGTCCTTAACCATTATCTTGAATCGAGGGAGTTTCGCCGAACCGGGGTACTCAGCATTATCGGATATAATGCGATGTAAGTTAGTCACCTCGATGCTCTTGTCGACCGTGACCCTCTGCAGTTGCTCGACCTTCTTAGCGAGCTCGTCTTGCTCGGCCCGCACCGAGGCTAGCTCTTCCTCCTTCGACGAGAATTCTTCCTCGACTATCCGAAGGTGGTGCACCTCGGCCAGCAGCTCGCTGTTCTTCTTCTCTACGTTGAGCGACACTCTCCGGATCAGCTCGATCTCACCCTCAAAGCGAGCCTCGCGAGACCGCTTAAACAGTTCAGCACGACGCCGAGCTGCTGCGTTGTCCGGAGCGTGAACAAGGATCTGAAAGACGAACACATTACATTCATAGACTAAAATTCCGAGCCAAACACTTGAAACAAATTTAAGGAAATAATTTCATTCATAAAAGAAGGAGCGGTGGCCAGTCCGCAAAAAGGCATTACATTTTTTGAAAAAGAAAAAGAAACTAAAGTACAAGAGACGAGGAGATCAGGGGTCCAGCTGCATCGTCGCCTCGACCACAGGCACCTCGTCAGATGGCCCCTCATTTCCCATCGCCCCGGCCTGACCGACCACCTCTTCCTCCTCTTCGCCTTCTTCCTCGTCGCCCTCATCCTCCTCTCCTTCCCCTTCTTCACCATCTGCCGTAGCTCTAGGCCACAGCCTGTTGCCGACCCGCTGGAATCCGGGGACACGATCCTGGACGTGGTCGAGGGCTCTCTCATAGGACTTCTCCATGTTCGAGGCCATGTGCTTCTTTGCCTCGGCCTCGACTTCGGCACGGATCACCGTCGCCAGAGAGTCCTTCTTCGCCTTCACCTCCGCCAGGGCCTTCGCTGACGCCGCCAGCTCCTCGGCAGCCTTGGCGGCTTTGGCAGCCTCCTCAGCAAGCCGCCCCTTCACTCGCTCCAGGTCTGCAACAAGGTCGGTAACCTGGACCTCCAAGCCTTCGGCTTGCCTCTGCTCTGCTTCGAGCTGTCGAACCGCCCTCACCTTGTCCGCCCTGTCCTTATCACTGGTAGCCTTCAGCTCCTTCTCCTGTTCGGCGAACGCTTCGAGGAGATGGTTAAAGTGGCAAGTGGCCTACCAAAACAAAAAGATAGTAAGAACAAGGTAAGAGCCGAACGGCAGACTTAAAGAAATTCTCAAGAGAAAGTATGCGATACTTACCGATACGAGCGACCGAGCGACCTCATAGGTGTCATCGCCAACCGTCCCCGCCTTCAGTGCGGCTCGGTCCTTCGGGGTCGCCAAATGCTTGACGACCTGCATGGACATCTGCGAATTCCTGAGGAAGCCATCGTGGTTCTTGACTCGCCAGTTCGGGACGAATAGCTGCTTATGCTGCTCGGTCAAGATCACCTCGGCCTAAGGGGTCAACGGCGGAGCCTGGAGCGTCAGCACCACCGAAACGTCGAAGGCCTCCCCGGCCGTGGCAGATGCAGCAGGAGCCGGGGGGTCGGCGACAGCGACTACCGCCGGCGAGAGGACCTCAGCAACGGGGGGAGGCGGAGCAATAGTCGAGGCAACCTTAGAAGGCCGACCAGACGAGGTGGTCGTGCTCGGCCTCTTCCTCTTCCTTCCATCGGCAACTTTGCCTCGATCGTTCATCATCGCCAAAAAGTCCATCTTCGGCGCTTCTGTTTCAAGCAACAAACAAACGACAAGTTAGTAAAACGAGCTAAAAACTTAGAAGAAAAAAATGTATTGCGAGATGTCAGGAGCGTACTCGGGTCTATCGGACTGAGGCTCGACCCGTGTAGCACTTCCTCAGTCATCTCCCTCCAGCTCAACATCGGGAGAGCCATGATCTTCCCCACCACTTCCTCTTCGGCCGCAGTCAGTACCGGGTCGGCCCTCGAAAACTTTGGCACCTCTACTTTCCACTGAGTCGGAACCTTCAGCATCGAGGGCTCCCTCAACAAGAAGAACTTCTCCTTCCAACCCTTGATCAAGTCTGGGTTCTCTATGATTCGAACGCCCTTCCTCGGCGCCAGATAGTAACGATGCTCGGTCTTGTGCATTCTGTGAACCCGATACATGCTCCGGAAGATCATCAGGTCTGGCTCGACCTCAGCATTATGGCACTGCAGCAAGAAGGCGTTCACATGGCGCCAGGTGTTCGGCATGAACTGAGTAGGCGCGAGGCAGTACCACCCGAGGACCTGAAGAACGAAGGGGTGCAGAGGAAAGCGCAACCCCACGTTCAGCGAGTCATAGTCGAACATGCACATATCCGACGACGACAGTTTGGAGTTCGCTCGCATCCCAGGGCCGGGGAGAATCAATTTGTACTCCGGCGGGATGGCAAACCCTTTTCTGATCCGGAGCAGATCCTTCTCGGATAACACCGTCACAATCTCGTCCGCTTCGGTGGTTAGAACCGGGTTGTTCTCCTCGTATACCTCCGACTGACCTAGGATCGCCTTCTTCATGAGGTCGCCCTCGTATTGCCTGACCCCAGCATGCCCGGACAATACACAATGGTACCGCCCCGACTCAGGGGCTTGCCTCGGTGTCTCCACAATCTCCTCGACTACAGGAGATTGGGCCACTACCCTCTACTTCTTCTTCGCCTCAGCCACGGATGGCTTGGCCACCTGCTTCCCCTTCCTTCGAATCTCCATTTGCCTCCTCTCCTCGGTGCCACTATCGCCCGAGGACGAGGCCTCACTCCCCGAGTCCACCCTTGACATCTCTAGAAAAAAGGCTAAGGTAAGTAAACTGACCTTGAAGTGACATTCACGGTCAGAATAAGTTCACCGGAAATCGCCTGGCCCACGCGACAGCTAACGCAACCGCCTTGGAGAAAAAATCGCCGCTAGCAGAGAACGCAGAGAGTAAAAGTGAAAGCTTGGAATAAAAAGTGAGAAATGAGCTTGGGGGTGGGGGAGTGAGAGCTTATAACCCCAGTGTGACGTTGGGCTTCCTTGGGAATCTAAAAAGCCCACTAAGAAGCCAAAGCACCAAAGCGGAGAGTTGCGACGTTTCGAAACAAAGACTCCTCAAATCACTTAAGTCCACGACTCGGCCACCGGTGTGCCTAGCCGAGCTATCGAACAGCTTGGCTGAGCAACCGAGCTACTGAGTCCCTTCAAAACGTCTAACTCCATACCTCGACTAACAGCACTGAGCTTCCGAACCGAGGGGATGAGGAACCGATCCTCACATATGGAGAAAAATCCTTCCGAGACTGAATCACCGTCGGATCTCTCCAAAATTCGTGTCAAAACTCGATGGACGGTTCAGATTGCGCCGCGCCCACAAAACGACAAAATAACATTTTCTCGTGATCTGAACCCTAGTCCTCGTGATTCACGCAATGATGGACGCTCCAGATCTGACCACGTGTACCTTCCGAGCTGCTAGCCACCGGTTCGCCTAGCCGAGCTACCGAATAGCTTAGCTGGGCAACCGAGCTACTGAGTCCCTTCAAAACGACCAACTCCATACCTCGACTAACGGCACCGAGCCTCCGAACCGAGGGGACGAGGAACCGACCCTCATACATGGAGAAAAATCCTTCCGAGGCTGAATCACCGTCAGATTTCTCCAAAATTCGTGTCAAAACTCGATGGACGGTTCAGATTGCGCCACGCCCACAAAATGACAAAATAACGTTTTCTCGTGATCTGAACCCAGTCCTCGTGATTCACGCAATGATGGACGCTCCAGATCTGACCACGTGTACCTTCCAAGCTTCCGGCCACCGGTCTGCCTAGCCGAGCTACTGAAGAGCTTGGCTAAGCAGCTGAGCTACTGAGTCGGAAGGTGGCGGGGCTCCAGAGCCAGGACTCTTCAAAACGTCCAACTCCATACCTCGGCTAACGGCACCGACCCTCCGAGCTGAGGGGACGAGGAACCGACCTCCATATATGGAGAAAAAATCTGCCGACCCTTCTCAGCCGTCGGATTTTGTCAAAAAACGCGCTCGTTGTGATGGACGGCCTAGATCCTGCCACGTTCGCTAAACGACAAGATAGCGCTTTTTGGGGATCCGCACTGAGATGGACGCTCAGGATCACGCCACGTAGTTCGGCTGATTTCGAGCTAGGTGCCGAGCCGCCGAGCCGAGAGGACGAGGAACCGACCCTCGTATACGAAGAAGCTATCTGCCGAGGAACGCGAATCGTTCGAAAATCGCGTTCGACGCTGATAGAGGGCCCAGATCGCGCCACGCCATAAATAGGTATTAAAAATTAGTTTTTATTTATTTTAATCGTTTTATTTATTTAGAAATTGTAAAAAAATTACTAAAAATTTGAGAAAATTAACTAGAAATTCTAGAAAATAATTATAAATTCGGGGGCATGTTTTTGAGCCCCTGAACGAACAATTATTGCCTAGAATGTGTTGTTAAGACCCCCGAACGACTGGTTAACACATCGCAAAATTAAATAAATAATCCAAAAAAATAGATAAAAACCGCCAAATATCCAGAGAAGCTCAAGAGAAGCTTATAGCTTCACAAATCACCTCACTACCCCCTTCGAGATTCAAAACCCTCCATTTGGACTCCGATACAACTCCACTATTAAAACAGTTAAACTACTCCTCAAAGGCTGATCAAACTCAATCTTTAAGAGTGGGGGGCTCGTGATATGGCTAAAAAGGGGGTTAAATCGGAATCGTCCAAATCGGGCACG
This sequence comes from Hemerocallis citrina, assembly GCA_017893485.1. Lineage (NCBI taxonomy): Eukaryota > Viridiplantae > Streptophyta > Magnoliopsida > Asparagales > Asphodelaceae > Hemerocallis > Hemerocallis citrina. The sequence goes on from CM030358.1 coordinate 200,892,088, forward strand.
AATCTTGAAACCTAGGGGTAAAATGGTAATTTCACCTACTAACGGGTCTGAAGCGGGTACTGGTTCTCTTCCCCGAATACCCACTTACCCGCGAACGGATCCACCTCAACTGGGTGCAAATTTCAACCCGCAGCAAATCCGGTCCAGAAGGGATAGAATTAGGGTTTCTGATTAAATCCTAATCAACGGCCCTGATTCATATCTATCCATTCACTGGGGATTTGGGATTACATTCCTTATCTAACCACAGGGGGTTACATTCCTAATCTGATCCCAGCGGCGCCTATAAATACCCCACATCCATCTCCATTAAGAGGTAATCAATCTTTTCCCAGTTTTTGCGCTCTCTCATAATCATTCCTGATTACTGACTTGAGCGTCGGAGGGTGCGTCGCCGGGAACAACCCCGGTGTCTCGTACTTTTTGCAGGTGTACGGCGGGAGGCAGTGTCAAACTCCGGCGGAACAGGTAACAGGTTGCCATTCAGTTTTCCTAAGAATCCACAAATACTATCTGTTTGCCCCCACACCAGATTTAGCGGCAACACGAACTATTTTTGTTAAAATGTATTATTGGACTTCCTATTAAAATCTGTTTTCGATCAATAATTTTATTTGCAAATATTTTCTATGATTTTCATATTGTAATACAATTCGTATTTTGTTATTATTGTTGTTTTTGAATGTTTATTAATAATCCATTTTTATGTATTAATTATATTTGTACTTATTTCAAAATAAACTCTATATTGTAAATTATTTTATAAAAAATATATTTTATTAGTTATTGTATTTTTTATTAAACCCATTACCTGTTTACCCATTCATTTTAAAACCTTTAACCCATTACCTTATACAGTTACACCCATTTAATACCTATTAGCCCCAATACCCTGTTTTATAAACTACCTAACCCGTTTCCTATATCACTCTAACCCAATAATCCAACCAAACCCGAAACCCCTTCAGCCTAACCCTTCTTCTCCCCCTATTTAATACCCAACTCCTAACCATATTCTTTAAACCCATCACAACCGCCTCTTCCTTCACCTGCACCTCGACTCTTCAGCTTCTAAACCCTCCGCCACGTCTCTTCCTCTCCCTGGTGTTCGACCCTCGTCCACCGCTGCACTCCCCTGCTCTCCTCCGCCCTATCGTCTACCCCACACTCGGCCGCCTCCTCAGTGCAAACCCACCTCGATGCAGTGCCTCTCCTTCCCTGTACGTCTCATCGACGCGCCAGCACCTACCAGTCACCTCCGTGACAACAACAGCCAGCACTCCATGACTCCGCTTCTCCATGTGCAGTGCCACCCCTGCGGCGCCGCTGTCCCCTGCCGTCCAGTGGCGGCACCGGCGTCCGTCGTCCCTGTGCGCCTCCTGGTGCCTCGCTGTGCACCTCCTACAGTGCACCGCTTCGGCGCCCTGTCCCTCCGACGCGCAGCAGTAGCCGAACCCCATTGCTTGTGTGTTGTTCTCCCGAAGCCAGTGCCCTATTGCCTTGATGTTGCAGTCTATTTTGGGTTGTGATCATGGCTTTGATTGTGGGTCGTTGGTTCCCTTGATTGATCATCAGTTGATATTGGCCGTCCGTTCTTGATCATCTTGATCATCTTTGTTGTGGCCCGTTGGATCTTCATGATCTCTTATCTTGATCTTCTGGTTAATGTGGAGTTTTGATCTTTTGAACGTGAGCCATCCGATCTTGATCCCTGGATCTCAACCGTCCGATCTGATTTGATTCAATCTCTGATCATCATCGCCATTAGTGTATTCTTGATCATCTTGATCATCCGATCAGATCCTGGCTGTCCGATCTGATCTCATCTTGATCATCGAGATCTGTGCTTTGGGTTTGTGATTTCGATCGTGATCGTGTGTTCGTGATTGTGCTCGCGTTCCGTTCATTCTCTTGTGTTCGTGCCCGGGAATCCGTTCCCGTTATTCTTGGTGTACGTTTCGTCTTCGATTAAGGCAAGTAACTTGTATTCAAATTCCTTTCTATGATACAAGTCAAAAATACCGCTTGTAGTGTAGTTGGGTTCTAGAGACAATTCGTGTGTGAAACTCCTTGTTGATATTGTTTCTATAGTGTTTTGACCATAGTTGCCTCACGACACATATAACATGAATTAACTTAGGTTTTGCCCGTTCTTGATTTGATCATGTATGTGGAATTTTTGTGAGAATTTGGGTATTTGTTGAGATCCATGTGATAGACTTGTTTTGGATATGATAATTACCCTATTTCATGATGTTTGGACACTTGGTAGACTTGATTTCATGTTTGGTTGTGTTTGGATCAAGTTTCATTGAATCTATGTTGATTTTGGTTTTTCAGGAAATTCTGTATTTTGCCGATAATCTGTCTTGATCAGTAATTTAGACCCTCTATTAAGGTCAGTATCTTAATTTTAGTATAAAACATGATTTGTAGAGAAATTTGTCTACTTTCAAACCCCTCTGACCTTGGTCGATTTCGTTTTCGTATGTGTGAGATATGACTGTTTTACTACAGAGGTGTAATTCGTTTCCAAATTTCGTTTCTTGGTGATTTTGATGATTAAATTATTTTGATACATGTGCTACACATATTATTTTGATCTAAAACTTTGGTCAGTTTTTCTATATCTACTTAAGGATTACCCAGAATTTTGATGGACTTTATTGATGAGTTTTATATGTCGTTTCATGCTCGTTTATAAAAACTATACTTGCTGTATTTTGCTTGTTTTTCTGTAAAGAATCGTATTTTCACCATGATTCCTTTTACTGTATGAAAAATACTTTTGAAATATGAAAGTTAATATATTTTGTCTACTTTCATCTCCCTTTGGCGGATTTGGATTTTGTTTCACGGTTTGCGAGATATTACGGTTTTCGTACAGCAGTGTTGGGAATTCCAGATTTGCCAAACAATCGTTTATTAATGCTTTCTGATTTTTGATGAATGATCTAATTTTGCTGGATAATTCTGAAACTTAATATTCTAATGCTAGACAGATAAGGGAATACCCCAGATTATTTGTAAATTTATTTAATGTGTTTTCATGCTATTTTCCTGCTCTTGAACTCGATTTCCTAATTTCTGGCTGAAGGTGTTTTCTGTATTCAAATCAGTTTTGAACTATATTTTTGTGAATTACTATATGACTTATTTGTATTTTCTGGATTTGGTTGGGATTTTATTTTCTAGACGTTTCGACGGATTCAGATTTGTATTTTTGTAACACTGGAAATTTCAGTTGTACTACAGTATGGTCTTGCTGTCCTGAACTTGAGATTAGGTAATTTTATTCTTTTGTTAGTTATATTGCACTTGTACGTGTTTATCTTGCAACTTGAACTTGTTACTTGATTATACCATGATATACTTGCTTGTTTCGTGACACATACTTGCTTGTTTGACATTAATAATAAATTAACCAAGCCGGGGTTTTAAAGAGACAGATCTAATAGTGGATAATTCAGAAACGTGTACTCGGAAGAGGATCTTTTGATCCTATGTGATACTTGAGACTTGGCTTGATACCTGAGATTTGACTTGATACTTGATTACTTGAGGCTTGATATTTCACAACTTGAGGCTTGATATTTCACTTGAGGCTTGTTTACTTGATACTTGAGACTTTGCTTGATACTTGAGGCTTGATACTTCACTCTTGAGGCTTGTTTACTTGATACTTGAGGCTTGATACTTGATACTTGATTCTTGAGACTTGTTCCTGAGTACACTGCCCTTTATGGTCCACTATAAAATCTAAAACGAAACTTCATTGACTGTAACATCCATGTGATAAAAGGATGGCACATGAAGTGTTACCCAGATATTAATAATACAAGATATTTAATACATGATACTTGAACTTGAAACTTGAACTTGATACATGATTATTTGATACTTGATTACATGATACATGAGACTTGATGCTTGAACATGATACTTGACCCTTGTACTTGATTACTTGACACTTGTGACTTGATTTCGTGATACATAACACTTGATACTTGACACTTAATTACATAATACTTGTTCACTTGACACTTAATACATGCCACTTGCACTTGTTCATCTTACCATGATAGTTGTTATATTTTGACATCATGCTTATACCATGTTATTAGTTAGTTTTTCCCATGTACTTGTATCCTGCATTACAAGCGCCCTGTAACTTGCAATTGACGGGTACTTGTTTTCTCTTTTCCTCTTCCCTGCAATTGTTGAATTGCAGATTTTTGAAAACAGGTTTCAGACGGTATTGGTGACATGAAGTACTCGTAATGGATTTTATTATTATTATTTCTTGTAGCTTGCTTAAACAATATTGTATTCCTGTATTTGGATTTATTCTTGTATTTGGGCAATGTGACCCAGGATATTTGTTTTATTCAGATCATGACTATTTGAGATTATATATTTGGTTTCAAGTATTCTTGTTGGTATTTTGGTTCATATGCGCATGTTAGTTGATACTTTTGCTTCCGCCTCTGATTATTTTGTGAGATGTTGTAAAGATTCTTGAATAGCTTATGGATGATGAAATTCATTCGCTGGACTTTTGTCTCGTATCCGTAATCCGTATTCTTTTTTGAAAGCGGGGTGTGATAGGGTTTTTAGTGGTATCAAAGCAAGGTTTGGCTAATGTATTTGTTGCCTAATATTTTAGACAAGCTTGGCTCGTACTGGGATCGGCTCAACATTTCACCAACCATGCATGCATGAATGAATCATAATCAACATTGATCTGGATACTAGTCTTATTCCATTATTTTTTATCCTTTCTTATTCAATCCTTTGATTCCTTGATTCTTCCATCTTTTTCAGTCGTCCTCTTTGTTGATTTCTTCTTGGGTATGAATTCATTCTTTCGTACCCATATCCTTTTGATTTTGGTGCCATCCATTTTTTTCTGCTTGTTCCGTCAGTCGACATCGATGGATGCTATTGGTAGAATCTTTCCCGATCAGAGTGGCGCAGCGAAAGTGTTGTGGGCCCATAACCCACAGGTTCCAGGATTCTCTTGTTGTTTCTCCTTCCCGCATTGTTTGATTCTTTCCATTCCTTGTATTCAAGTTGATCTATTGAATCATTGCTTGGTTCATCTCTTCCTTGTCCACCCCTTCTTTGATTCCAGGTCTATCTATTTCTTCATCTCCTTGCATTGTTATCTTGCAAGTCTTGTATTGTTTCCTTCTTCATTTTTGATACTGGTTACTTCTTTCCTACATTCCATTTTGCCATCATGCATCCATTCATTATTTGATTCAATTCTTCCCTGTCCATTCTATCCTTGATTCTAACTCTGGCTGCTCCCTATCTTGCTTTGTTATCTTGTATTGTTTCTCTCCTTTTGATACTGTTTGTTCTCTTTCTTGCATTCCATTTGACCCCATTGTTATCCACTTCCTACTTTTCTAGTGTTGCCTCTGCTTTGTTCTTTCCCCATTAGACCTCTGCTTTGTTACCCTTCCCCAGTTTGCTTTTGCCCTGTCCTATGTACTGCCTAAGCAAATTTCGAGGACGAAATTTTGTTGTAAGGTGGGTAGGATTTGTAACCCCTGTTTTTCCAAAAATGTATTTTCTGTATATTTTCGGTATTTCAAATTTTTGTAAATTAGTTTTCCACTTTCAAACTATTTTTGTTAAAATGTATTATTGGACTTCCTATTAAAATCTGTTTTCGATCAATAATTTTATTTGCAAATATTTTTTTTGATTTTTATATTGTAATACAATTCATATTTTGTTATTATTGTTGCTTTTGAATGTTTATTAATAATCCATTTTTATGTATTAATTATATTTGTGCTTATTTCAAAATAAACTCTATATTGTAAATTATTTTATAAAAATTATATTTTATTAGTTATTGTATTTTTTATTAAACCCATTACCCGTTTACCAATTCATTTTAAAACCTTTAACCCATTACCTTATGAGTAATGCTAGAGCCACTACCAATTTCACTACATTTCTCTTCACTACCTTAGGTGGCACACTCCAATAGGTAGGGGATGATAGAGTAGGTGGGAGAACTCTCCAATAGGAGTATGCCACCTAAGATAGTGAAAGAAATGGTAGTGAAATTGGTAGTGGCTAAAGCATTACTCTTACCTTATACAGTTACACCCATTTAATAACTATTATCCCCAATACCCTGTTTTATAAACTACCTAACCCGTTTCCTAAATCACCCTAACCCAATAACCCAACCAAACCCGAAACCGCTTTAGCTTAACCCTTCTTCTCTCCCTATTTAATACCCAACTGCTAACCCTATTCTTTAAACCCATTACAGCTGCCTCTTCCTTCACCTGCACCCCGACTCTTCAGCTTCTAAACCCTCCGTCCTGTCTCTTCCTCTCCCTGGTGTTCGACCCCTGTCCTTCGCTGCACTCCCCTGCTCTCCTCCGCCCCGTCGTCTACCCTGCACCCTGCGGCCTCCTCAGTGCAGACCCACCTAAACGCAGTGCCTCTCCTTCCCCATGCGTCTCATCGACGTGCTAGCACCTCCCAGTCACCTCTGCGATAACAACAGCCAGCACTCCATGACTCCGCTTCTCCCTGTGCGGTGCCACCCTGCGGCACCGCTGTCCCCTACCATCCAGTCGCGGCACCGGCGTCCGTCGTCCCCGTGTGCCTCCCAATGCGTCGTTGTGCACCTCCTGCAGTGCACCGCTCCGGCGCCCTGTCCCTCCGATGCGCAGCAGTAGCTGAACCCCATTGCTTGTGTGTTGTTCTCCCAAAGTCAGTGCCCCATTGCCTTGATGTTGCAGTCTATTTTGGGTTGTGATCATGGCTTTGATTGTGGGCCGTTGATTCCCTTGATTGATCATCATGTGATATTGGCCGTCCGTTCTTGATCATCTTTGTTGTGGCCCATTGGATCTTCATGATCTTTCTTCTTGATCTTCTTGGTCATGTGAAGTTTTGATCTTTTAAACCTGAGCCATCCGATCTTGATCCCTGGATCTCAACCGTCCGACCTGATTTGATTCAATCTCTGATCATCATTCCCATCAGTGTATTCTTGATCATCTTGATCATCCGATCAGATCCTGGCTGTCCGATCTGATCTCATCTTGATCATCGAGATCTGTGCTTTGGGTTTGTGATTTCGATCGTGATTGTGTGTTCATGATCCGTTCGTTTGCTTGTGTTCGTGCCCGGGAATCCGTTCCCAATATTCTTGGTGTAAGTTTCGTCTTCGATTAAGGCAAATAAATTGTACTCAAATTTCTTTGTATAATACAAGTCAAAAATACCTCTTGTAGTGTAGTTGGGTTCTAGAGACAATTCGTGTGTGAAACTCCTTGTTGATATTGTCTCTATAGTGTTTTGACCATAGTTGCCTCACGACACATATAACATGAATTAACTTAGGTTTTGCTCGTTCTTGATTTGATCAAGTATGTGGGATTTTTGTGAGAATTTGGGTATTTGTTAAGATCCATGTGATAGACTTGCTTTGGATATGTTAATTACCCTATTTCATGTTATTTGGACACTTGGTAGACTCGATTTCATATTTGGTTGTGTTTGGATCAAGTTTCGTTGAATCTATATTAATTTTGGTTTTTCAGGAAATTCTGTATTTTGCCGATAATTTGTCTTGATGAGTAATTTAGATCTTACATTAAGGTCAGTACCTTAATTTTAGTATAAAACATGATTTGTAGAGAAATTCATCTACTTTCAAACCCCTCTGACCTTGGTCGATTTTCAGGGCCGGCCTTGAACAATTTTAGGCCCTGTGCTAAATGATGAATGATCCCCCTTGCATATAATTTTTTTTTTCATAAAATATCACAATAACATAAAAACGAAAACTCAAATTAAAATACATACACGTGCACACGTGCACGTGGAAAAAATTGAAGAGATAATGAAAAGGAAAAAAAGAAAATAATTTCCAAACTGATCCACTTTCGAAAATATTTACGAAACTGGTCCATTGTTGAAAATATTTATCAAAGTTAGTCCATAACCCAACACGTGCGTTGCACGGGTTGGGTTAAGGACTAAGGGGTTCTCCCATTATAGTAGTAGAGATAATAAAAAAAACTAAAGTTTGTTCCACTTCCAAAAAAAAGTCTCAGTCGCATTGAGAAGTCACCGACACCAATCCATCAATCATACAAAATGCAAAAAACAAAATGAAAGCAATAGACAATAGCGAGATTTCAAACAAAACAAATGTCATATTACTTTAAGAAGCTTCTTCTAGCATTTTTTGTCGCAAAATCATCAATTATATCCCCATAGTCAAGATTTTCTGCAATATTCTTTTCGATACATAAAATTGTCAATCCATTCAATCTATCCTGGCTCATGGTTGTTCGTAAATACGATTTTAATAACTTCAATTTAGAAAAACTTCTTTCCGCCGATGCCACAGTTACAGGTAAAGTCAATAATATTCTATATGCAATCATCACATGAGGAAACATATCCATATCCTTTGAAAATTGCATAATCTTAATAGATGTCCATGGTTCATCGGTTTCATATGACTCACTTGGTAACATCAATTGTAACACTTGCAATTCTGAACATAAACAATTCCCATCAATATCTGAGATACTATCAACTTTTAATGCATTTTCAAGATTCATGCAAGATTTTTTCAATTCTTCATCATTTAGTGAGACCAACTTTGTTGCATCAAACAAGAAACCAAACATAGATTGAAAAAATTGCAATTGTTCAAACCTGCTAGTTAATTGAGAAATAGCCATATCAACTATCACATTAAAATAATCAGTTCTAAAGGATTTCTCGGCTGATTGATCTACCCTTTCAGTGTTTGGAATTTCATCAAATTGTCTCTTTCTACAAATACGACGTTTTTCCAAAAATACGGGCTCAACACCCATTTCATCGGCAATTTCTTTAGCACTAACCATGGCATTATTAAATCTAGTATCCCTATATTTCTTAAAATATTCAAGAAGTCCATCCAAACATTTCACAGCAACATCAATACGCATATCTTCTGACTGTAATTTTTTACTAATCGAGTTAATTTTATCTAAAACATCATACCAAATAACCAAACTCAACAAAAACTCAAAACTAGAAAGTTCGCCTGACGCTAAACTCCCAGCATCTCTACTTAGTTTAGGATCTTCACTAATTTCAGTTAATTTATATAAAGCTTCTCTTATTTTGGAAGTTTGAGTTTTTATTGCTTTAATACTTTCAATATGGCTCTCCCAACGCGTAGTCGATAATGATTTTAAAGTTAAGCCATCAGTATGTTCAAGTAAAACATTCCACCGCTTTGTTGAATTTGCAAACACAGTATAAATACATTGACATGCTCCAAAAAAAGATTTTGCTTTAAGACAAGAGTTAGCCATATCACAAAGTGCTAAATTAAGGGAATGTGCACCACACGGCATGTAGAATGCTCTGGGGTTTATGTCAAGCAATCTTTTTTGAACGCCTTGATGTTTCCCTTTCATATTAGCACCGTTATCATAACTTTGCCCCCTCACATTATTAATATCAAGACCAAGTGACTTAAGTATATCTTGTAATTTTTCGAAAAGCCCAAGTCCAGTTGTATCTTCCACATGTATAAACTCAATAAAATACTCTTCAATGTGTATTGGATTACTCGTCACATCTACACATCTTATTATCAAAGTCATTTGCTCTTTGTGACTCGCATCAGGTGTACAATCAAGTATAACTGAGAAAAATTTCACCTCTTTAATTTTTTCAGGAATCACATTTTTCACTTTAGAGGCTAAAGTTTCTATCAACTCATTTTGAATTTTATGACTTAAATAGTGGTAATGAATTTTCTTATCTCTAATAAGATTAAAGTGATTTCGCATTACGGGATCAAACTCCGCAATCATCTCTACAAGGCCACAAAAGTTACCGTTAGAGTCTTCATATAGTTTTTCATTTGTTCCACGAAATACCAAATTATTAATAGCAAGACATTTAACAACAGCAATAATTCTAAGCATAACATCCCTCCAATGTGAAGTCTCCTTTTTAATTTGATCTTGCAATTCTTTATCTATTGTTTGATTTTTGCTTAATCTAGATTTTAGCTCAACCCAAGCTCTCATGTTAGAAAGGTGTTCCATACTATTCTCATGTTCAGTAAGTTTCACACCCATATGTCTCCAATCATTGCTTCCGTCACTTGCTAATTGGCTTCTAGAATGCATTTTTTTAAACAACTTGCAACAAAAGCAAAAAACCTTATCAAGATCTTTAGAGTATACTAACCATTTTCGATCACAAGTCTCCCCACTTGATATATTTTGAACATAAAAATTATTCGAAAAGTGTCTACAAATTTTGTCGAGAGGATACTTAGCATAAATTTCTCTTTTAGGCCCCATTTCCGCTAATAAACATCTCATTTTATCATCTAAAGAATCCCAAACTCTAGGATCGCAAATATTCTTATTCATATAAAAATCATTTTCAACATCATCATGACAATATTTAGTATCACAATTAAGATCAACTTCATTTTTATTGTTTTCTTTCTCACTTATATCATCTATATCTTCAATTAAGTTCTCCTCATTATTTGTCGGCTCAGCTTCCGCTAAAGTATCTTCACTAATATTATTTTCATATGAAGCATCCGTTTTTTTAATAAGGTATTTATTCATTGATCCTTGTAACGATTGAGCTACCTCCTCATTTTTTTTCTTTTTTTGTCGTTTTTGATATCCAGATAATGGTTTCCTAGAAATCATTTTAAACTTTGTAGAAATAAAAGCTCAAAACAAAAACTTGTAAAAATAAAACCTGGATTCCCGTGAGCAAAATTATTATCTTTGCGATTTCCTCCAACAAAAGAAAGGTAAATTTCCAGATTCCAACAACTGAAGCCCAAATTCACAAATTATTACCTACATACCGACAACAAAGAAATTGAACAAAATATTCAGTCATTTATTGATTGAAAAGTTAAAATCTAAAAATTAAGTTGCTGCCAAAAAAATATATATTAAAAGAAAAAGGGGGAAACACTTCAACTTTAAAAACATGTAGCTTGGTTAAAATCCAAATTAAAATCTGTGGTTTTGATTTTACAGAATAAATTAAATAAAAAACTCAAGTGTGATATAAAATTAGAATTTGAAATATAAGAGAACAAAACCTCACCTCAATTGACAGTTGAAAACTTGTAATCGGAAGATTTTTCCTTTTGCTGCTGAAATCCTGAAATTGAAGTGCAAAACTAAATTGAAGCAATAGAAAAAAAATTAGAAGAGGAATTGTGATTTTATTTTATCAATTTTGAACAAATTTATAGGGTAGGGAATTAGGGATTTTATAAATATCAACATTCAATTTCATTAACTAATTTGAACGTTACCTCATTGGAACTTGGGGAAAAGAGATGTTTTCGCAGAATTGCAGCTTCCCTTCTTCTCTTCAATTTTTTTTTCTTCTTTCTGGCCATCGGGTATGAATGCAACGTGTTGGGGAAGACAATCTTTAATAGGGGCTTTAATTTTTGTTGGCCGGTCCACGCCCACGCATGCTCTTCCTCTCTTAATTATAATTAAGGATGGGTAATTTTTTTTCTCGCCATACTCGCCTGCTCCTCTCTTAATTAAGATGGTAATTTTTTTTTTATATTAATTATGTGCTGGTCCTGTTGGAAGAAGTGGACGCTACGCAGCTTTAAAGGAAGGTAATTTTTTTTTTATATATATTAGTGTTGGGCCTGGGCTGGTGCCCCTTAAAAATTTTGGGCCCTGGGCATGAGCCCAGTTCGCTCTACCCCAGGGCCGGGCCTGTCGATTTTGTTTTCGTATGTGTGAGATATGACTGTTTTACTATAGAGGTGTAATTCATTTCCAGATTTCGTTTCTTGGTGATTTTGATGATTAAATTATTTTGATACCTGTGCTACACATATTATTTTGATATAAAACTTTGGTCAGTTTTTCTATATCTACATAGGGATTACCCAGAATTTTGGTGGATTTTATTGATGAGATTTATATGCCGTTTCATGCTCGTTTATAAAAACTATACTTGTTGTATTTTGCTTGCTGTTCTGTAAAGAATCGTATTTTCACTCTGATTTCTTTTACCACTACAAGAAAAACCCTTTTCGCAACGCCAAATGTCGTTGCTAAAACTTGTTTGTCGTTGCGAAAAATATTTTTGGCAACGACATTTGTCGTTGCAAGGTCGTTGCGCGTCCGGGCGTCGCGAAAGATTTTGATTACGACTTGCTGTCGTTGCCAAACATAGATGTTTTCGCAACGACATTGCCGTTGCAATATATTTTGTCGTTGCCATACCTAATTCCACCCGTGTTGTGGTATAAAATCAATCGCAATAACCTTTGTCGTTGCCAAACATACTTCATATATTTGGCAACGACTCATGTCGTAGCTAAAGATATTTTTTTTGCAATGAATTATTGTCGTTGCCAAAACATTTTCTATTTTGGCAACGACTACTGTCGTTGACAAAGCTCGACTGTTTTGCAATTATTTTTATAATTGCTTTGCATTACTTGTATTTTGGTAACAACTATAGTCGTTGCTAAAGCTACCAATTGTCGTTGCGAAAGTTTAATTCTTTTCGAGACAAATTATATATTGTCGTTGCATCAGCCCTATCCAAACTAGCATACACTTCAAAAACATTAAAAACCAACATCATTCCAAAAACTATAATATTAACCTTGTCCAACATATTACATTTATGTCACATATAAGAAGCAATGCCCAAAATATTACAACCATCAACTTCTCAAAAAGATATCTAAGTATCTCATAATCATTTTCATTGTGCATAATAAGCTTAACCATGTTTTTCTTGTAGTATACTGTACGAAAAATATTTATGAAATATGAAAGTTAATATTTTTTTTTTCATCTCCCTTTGGTGGTTTGGATTTTGTTTCACGGTTTGTAAAATATTACAGTTTTCGTACAGCTGTGTTGGGAATTCCAGATTTGCCAAACTATCGTTTATTAATGTTTTCTGATTTTTGATGAATGATCTAATTTTGCTGGATAATTCTGAAGCTTAATATTCTGATACTAGATAGATAGGGGAATACCCCATATTTTTTGTGGATTTATTTAATGTGTTTTCATGCTGTTTTCCTGCTCTTGAACTCGATTTCCTAATTTCTGGCTGAACGTGTTTTCTGTATTCAAATCAGTTTTGAACTATGTTTTTGTGAATTACTATATGACTTATTTGCATTCGCTGGATTTGGTTGGGAGTCTATTTTCTAGACGTTTCGACGGATTCAGATTTGCATTTTTCTAACACTGGGAATTTTAGTTGTACTACACTATGGTCTTGCTGTCCTGAACTTGAGATTTGGTTATTTTATTCTTTTGTTAGTTATATTGCACTTGTACGTGTTTATCTTGCAACTTGAACTTGTTACTTGATCATTCCATGATATACTTGCTTGTTTCGTGACACATACTTGCTTGTTTGACATGAATAATAAATTAACCAAGCCGGGGTTTTAAAGAGACAGATCTAATAGTGGATAATTCAGAAACGTGTACTCGGAAGAGGATCTTTTGATCCTATGTGATACTTGAGACTTGGTTTGATACTTGAGATTTGACTTGATACTTGATTACTTGAGGGTTGATATTTCACAACTTGAGGCTTGATATTTCACTTGAGTCTTGTTCACTTGATACTTGAGACTTGGCTTGATACTTGAGGCTTGATACTTCACTCTTGAGGCTTGTTTACTTGATACTTGAGGCTTGATACTTGATACTTGATTCTTGAGACTTGTTCCTGAGTACACTGCCCTTTATGGTCCACTATAAAATCTAAAACGAAACTTCATTGACTGTAACAACCATGTGATAAAAGGATGGCACATGAAGTGTTACCCAGATATTAATAATACAAGATATTTAATACATGATACTTGAACTTGAAACTTGAACTTGATACATGCTTACTTGATACTTGATTACATGATACATGAGACTTGATGCTTGAACATGATACTTGACCCTTGTACTTGACTACTTGACACTTGTTACTTGATTTCGTGATACATAACACTTGATTACATGATACTTGTTCACTTGACACTTAATACATGCCACTTGAACTTGTTCATCTTACCGTGATAGTTGTTATATTTTGGCATCATGCTTATACCATGTTATTAGTTATTTTTCTCTATGTACTTGTATCCTACATTACAAGCAGCCCGTAACTTGCAATTGACGGGTACTTGTTTTTCCTTTTCCTTTTCCCTGCAATTGTTGAATTGCAGATTTTGGAGAACAGGTTCCAAACGGTATTGGTGACATGAAGTACTGGTGATGGATTTTATTTTTATTATTTCTTATAGCTTGCTTGAACAATATTGTATTCCTGTACTTGGATTTATTCTTGTATTTGGGCAATGTGACCCAGAATATTTGTTTTATTCAGATTATGACTATTGGAGATTATATATTTGGTTTCAAGTATTCTTGTTGGTATTTTGGTTCATATGTGCATGTTGGTTGATACTTTTGTTTCTGACTCTGATTATTTTGTGAGATGTTGTAAAGATTCTTGAACAGCTTATGGATGATGAAAATCATTCGCTGGGCTTTTGTCTCGTATCCGTATTCCGTATTATTTTTGGGAAGCGGGGTGTGACAAAAGATGTGACAACCAATAGCGTTGAACAACAGAGAAGAGAGTAGATCACACCAAACACACGATTCTCCCAGGTTTGGTGAACTTATCTGGGGCATAAATACATAAATATTATTTAGGAAGAGACGATACAAAATATTACAATAATCACTCACAAAGAATCTATCTCTCAAGCTCTCACTAGAAGATAATCATTTGTTTACAATGGAAAACTCTCATATGAAGTACTCTCTTCTCAATTGAGGCCACAATTGATATTCATAAAGACCTATAGATCCTTGGTTGTAGTCTTGATTCTCCACATTCCAATAAGTCTAAAGAGATAACCATGTGATAAGAGTCGCATGGTTATAACTTGGAGAACAAACTGGACTCCACCAACCCTGAAGACTTCAGCCAAAAAAGTGATTAGCTACACTTAACGGTTGATTGTCCAAAGTGGATGTTGACTATAATGTGGTAAAATCCAACCTGAGAGAATCTTAGGAGGATGTGGTAAACTGCCTTTTAGAGCGATTGACTTCAACCCAAGGCCAACCTTGGCCCAGGGCGGGCTAGGTGACTGCCCAGGGCCCAATTCAGAGGAGGGCCCCAATTTTTTTAAGTATATGGACTAGTATTTGACACGTGCAATGCACGTGGGGGAAATTTTGGGGGAAAATTGAAAAGGAAAAAAAAGAAAAAATTGAATTAAGCTCACTAGTCACTCAGTCAGTAATTGAAGATAGAGATTAATAGGTTTGTAATTAATATTTGAACTAGGAATTTTAAAGGTCCCCTCTTTTAATTAATACATTTCAAGTTCCTAAGTGTACACAATAGTCTCTCTCTCTCTCTCCTTGGCGTCACTTCCCCTTCTTCATTTTTTTTTATATCATTCCTGCTGTGAGTCACTGAGTTCATGTTCATCTTCACTGGCAATTTCTAAGTTTCAATATCAGTTTTTTTATCAGTTGCACACGTTGATTTTTTTAGGAGTGTCATTTTCAGTGAAGTTTTTCTTTTCTTTTTAACTGTATTTGACAATGAGATTAATTTTGAGATAGATTGCACACTTAAATGATCAAGTTTATACTTAATTTTGTGATAGATTGCACACTAAGTTTCAATATAGTTAATACTTAAATGATGATCAGATTCATAAATGAAACAAGAAGAAACAAAAGTAGCACCATGGGAAGTAAAGGTGTCGATATTATTCGCTTTCAGTGGTAACACTGACTACCTATTACAATTGCTCATATCTACACCACATCACATTGATCCTAATGCATCTTTATTGATCAAGTCAAGTGTATAACAGTATAAGATCAAAGAATAGTAACATTTGCACTGGGAACTAATTGACCATAATGCAGGGGATGCTCAACTTAGACAACAACATAAACTGAAAGCTTCAGATGCTTGATGTAATCAACATTCAACTTAATACACCACCAGCATGGCAGCATATGGTTATGGATACACTTTTATTGCTGTGAATGAACTAGCCCTTCAACTTGCTACATACCTTTCGTGGCCACAAGATAAAGATAATATTTTGTCCTCATTATAATCCAAGAATTACACTCTTGTCGATGTTCTCCTTTGACATTCCCGTATGCAGCTCCTAATTGAAACAATAGAGAAGGTTAGTAAGTCCAATTTCGATAACTAAAATCCCTGAATTCATTGCTTATATAAAGATCTTATTGTTCTTTGAGCCGTTACACTGATTATATAGAAATCTAGAGAAATCCTAGTTTATTATTCTTGTTACATGTTGTTTCTTATTCGATGATTATAGCTCATACTATCTGACTTGAAGTCATGTTCTAAGTATCAGTTTCTATTCATGTCTTGGTTAAGTTAAAAAAACAAATTTCCATGATCCAATCCAAGTCTATTAATTTATTTGTACTGTATTATGTACTAAAAAAAACTACATGAATAAAAGTTTTTCCTGTTTGGTAGTAGCAAAAAAATTGTCTGCTTAGAGTAATAATGGATAATTTCCTAGTTCATTTTCATGATCATGTGTTCCTTCAGTTTTTTTTCTTGTTGATGTTGTAACATAAATTTCAATATTCTTTTTTTACTCCTTCTCTGTTTTCTTTATTTATTTATACAAGTATTATAATTTAGAAGTCTAATTTTGGGAATTTTAGTTTTCAGATTTGCCAATTGATTTGAATGCAGAGTTGAGAATTTTCGAATTGCAAGTCTACATTCACTATCCAGGTTCTATTTTTCTATATTTTTATGATTTATTAATTTTATTTAAATTTCTAGTTTAAAAGGAATGTTTCCTAAGAAGCACGCTTCTAGGTATGAAAAAAGAAAAAGAAAGAAAAGGGAAGAAGATATTATAAAATCTCAAAACGGTTCTTTAGATAAATTTTTGAAGAAAATAAATGTTTCTTTCAGAAAACCAAGTTGAAAATGAGGTAAATGAAGAAGTTCAAGATTTAGATGAAACTGAAAATGAGGTAAACGAAGAAGTTCAAGATTTGGTTCAAAATGAAAATGAACAAACCAAAAATATGGAAGAAACAACAAATGTTACTGAAAATGATAACATTGAAAATATTATAGAAATAAACAATGTGCTTGAATGTTCAGAAGTTATAACATCTTTGAATGTATATGATCCTAGAGTTTGGGATAGTTTAGATTGAAAAATGAGAGATTTTCTTGTTGAAAAAGGTCTTATTAGAGAAACCAATATTAATTTTCCTAAGGATAATCAAAACAAGGGGTTTTCTTATTGATATGGCTAAAAATGGGGGTAATTCGTAACCGTTCAAAGTGGACACGAATCTTGAAATCGCAGGGGTAGGATGGTAATTTCATCTGCAGACGGATTTGAATCGGGTACCGGGCCTCTTCCCTTAGACCCGCTAGCCTACGTACGGATCTTGTAGATAGAGAACGGGTCTCAACCCATTAGGGACCAGTCAAATAGGATAGGAGCAAATCCAACTCTGTCCCTATCTTAAGGGGATGGTTGTAACCAACCCCAACCAGCCACACCGGAAAGTAGGGATTTACCCTTATCCTGAAAAGGATCTCCATGGCGACTATAAAACCCCCTACCTCCTACTGTAAAATGTGATCACACTTTGCACACTTGAGCTCTTTTCCCTTGACTTTTTCTATGAATTGACTTGATCGTCGGAGGGTTCATCACCGGGATCCATCCCGGTGTCTCGAACGTTTGTGCAGGTCACAAGGGAGCACCAAGGAGCCAACAAACCACCAAGGAAGAAGAAGGGGTCAACTTGTGTGAGTTCCTCACGAACCTACAAATCTCATCTATTGCCCCCACACCCGAATTCAGCGGGAACAGATTGGCGTCGTCTGTGGGAAGTCACTCGACAAGCAATCTCGTCTTTCCTCCTTCAACCCACGTTACTCCCAGCCATGCATCACAAGAAGAGACCTGCAAACTCCAACCGAAGGACAACCTCTTCTCATCCTCTTCCTCCTCCTCTTCCCTCTCCTCCTCTGTAGGGGGATCTCCCCCATCCCGACCAACCAACCCAGTAGCTCGATCCTCTGGCACCGCAGTCCATCCAGCAGCCTCTGGGACTCTAGGTTGTAGTGGGGGAACCCTCTCGACGGAGTCATCCCAAGCAACCTATCCATCAGGTTCGAGTCTCCATCCACAATGCCGATACCGATTCCATGGCTTCCTATACTCCCCCCACTCCAAAGGATCTGCGGAATGTTATCAACAATCGGCAGACCGAGCACAGACCCGATCTCCGTACCCATCTGGAGGAGAGGTGGGCCCAACAGTCGAACCCTCACCGCAAGCAGGCCAGGGACCGTTCGCCATGCCGATCCAACCGAGGGGGGTTTAACTCTCCCCGTAGACGGAGAGAGTCACCCCAACATCGCCCAAGATGGAGCCATTCCCCGGCAGGTCGCCATGCACCTCGGAACCCTCATGAGCAGGAGGCCCCCGTCACAAGGGTGGAATTCCAGCAATTCTGGGAGGTTGTCCTCTGGGCTCTCAATGTTGCCCCCAACAATGGCCGTAGGGCTCCCAGTCCTCCGCTAGCTCCTCACCATCCTCGCTGCTCCCGTAGTCCTCGACCGGCTCCTTACCATCCTTGCCGCTCCCGTAGTCCTCGACTGGCTCCTCACCATCCTCGCCGCTCCCGAAGTCCTAGGCAGGCTGCGAGCCATCGCCGTCCTTCTCCCGATCACCACCGTCGCTTTCGTAGTCCACGCCCTACCTCAAGTCACTCCCGTCTCTCAGTCAGTCCGCCTCCTACTCTGAGCCATCACCGGCGCAGCCCTAGCCCTCCTTGACATGAGAACGAGTCCTGGGGCTCGGCCAGACAAGACCAAAGGGAGGACTCGGTCTACCGCCGTATCCACGAGATGGAGAGGCACCTCGGCCAGCTCGACCGGGACGAGGGGCGACATGCAAGAGACCTTCGTCCGAGCAGGCCCCCATTCTCTCGTACCATTATGGAGGCTCCAGTTCCCGACAACTTCAAGCCTCCACATTTCGAGACCTATACCAGGGAGTCAGACCTCGTAGATCACATTGACAGTTTCAAAATTCTCATGATGATCCACCATGCATCCGACTCCCTCCTTTGCAAGACCTTCCCGGCCACACTCAAGGGACCGGCTCGGGAATGGTACTCTCGGCTTGCACCGGCATCTATCTTCTCCTTCGACTAGTTCGAGAGTCTCTTCCTCATGCATTTTGTGAGCAGTCGGTGCGTCGAGAAGACGAGCGACGCCCTATTGTTCCTCAGCCAAAAGAAGGGCGAACGACTAAGGGACTATGTCAAACGCTTCACTGCCGAGGCTAGGTACATTGCTTCTTTGGAACCCTCGGTCTCCACCATCGCCTTCCAGTCCAACAGCCTCAATGTTGACCTCAGGGCATCCCTCGCCAAGAAGCCCCCTCGGGACTTCTCAGAGCTCCTACTTCGGAGCAAAAAGTACATCCGAGCGGAAGAAGCCGTCCGCCACCCCACCTTCGAGGCCTTATCTTCCGCGAACAAGCGGAAGGTGCAGAAGAAGGAGTTAAGAAGCTCCAAAAAGGCTATGGGGGTCAGCAGCGTCATCCTCCTCGGTTCGAGAAATTCACTCCGCTTAACGCGAGTGTATCGGCCATCCTTATGGAGATAGGGAACGATGGCCTCCTACCACCCTCCCAAGGATGAATACCCCAACAAAGAAAAGGGACTGGAATAAGTGGTATCGTTTCCATCGGGACCATGGGCACGACACAGATGAATGTCGGGCCTTGAAGGATGAAATCGAGGCCCTCATTCAGAGAGGGTAACTCAACCGGTTCGTAAAAAGGGACCGAGCCGATCTGCCCCCGCCGCCTCGTAGGGCTAACAGGCAAAATGAGCAGCGCACCGAGACTCCGGAGGCCGAAGTAGAGGGCATCTTGCACCTGATACACTGGGGCCCAATGGGGGGAGATTCCAACTCCTCCTGAAAAGCCTTCGTAAGGGAGGTTAACTCCGTGCAGAGCCATCCTCCCCCAAAGGGCCTCGGAGTCCCGGTGACGTTCTCTGATAGGGACCTGGAGGGCGTCCGCCCACCCCACTACGACGCCCTCGTCATCAATCTCCGCATGGCAAACTTTGAAGTTCGTCGCATCTTGGTAGATAATGGCAGCTCCATCAATATCCTTTTCTTGAGGCCTTCAAGGGCCTCCCGCTGTCCAGGGACCTGACTCAAGCCCACCGGCTACACTCTCCATGGGTTCACCGGGGTCCCTGGTTACGGTCAAGGGAATTATAACCCTCGATGTAACGGCTGGAAAGGCCCCGACAACTCGCACGGAGCAAATGGATTTCATGGTGGTCGACGTCAAGGCCGCCTATAATGTTCTCCTAGGTAGACCAGGTTTGGCCGCGCTTCAAGCCATCCCTTCAGCCTACCACATGAAAATGAAGTTCCCCACCCCCTCAGGAGTGGGAGAAGTGAGAGGAAGCCAAGAAGCAGCTCGGAAGTGCTATATGACCTCGATGGGGGATCCAGTTCTCTCTTTGGAAGTGCTCGAACTTTCTCAGGAAGGCGGCCAAACTATCTCCGAGCCCATGGACAAATTAGAGGAAGTGGCCTTCTCCGAAGAAGACACCACTAAGACATTCCGTGTCAGCAAAGCTCTCTCCCCCTCCATAAAGCAAGATATCTCCCGGTGCATACGGGAGAATCGTGACCTCTTCGCATGGACTGTAGCAGACATGCCCGGGATCTCGGAGGAGCTCTCAATGCACCATCTGAGCGTCATCCCTAAGATCAAGTCTGTCCAGCAGAAGAGGCAAAAGTTTGCCCCCGAAAGGCAACAGGCGATCAAGGAGGAGGTTGAGAAACTCCTCAACACCCACTTTATTCAGAAGGTGAACTACCATGAGTGGCTCTCCAATGTGGTAATGGTCAAGAAGGCCAATGGAAGTTGGAGGATATGCATTGACTTCACTGATTTCAACAAGGCGTGCCTGAAGGACCCCTTTCCTCTTCCCAGCATCGACGCCCTGATCGATGCGACTTCCGGGCACGAGCTCCTCAGCTTTATGGATGCCTTCTCAGGATACAACTTAATCAGAATGTTCCCTCCGAACATTCCGAAGACCTCGTTCGTGACGGACCAAGGCCTCTACTACTACCGTGTTATGCTCTTCGGCTTGAAAAACGTGGGTGCTACCTATCAGCGCCTAGTGAATAAGGTCTTCTGATACCAGATTGACTGAAACATGGAGATTTACGTCGACGACATGTTGGTCAAGAGCAATCGAGGGCAGGAGCACACCCTCGACCTTCAAGAATCCTTCGAGGTGCTCAGGAGGCACAATATGAGACTAAACCCGAACAAGTGTGCGTTCGGTGTCTCATTGGGCAAATTTCTGGGATTTATGGTCAGCCAGAGGGGCATAGAGGCCAACCCCGAGAAGATCCAAGTCATTCTCAAAATGGCTCCCTCCTCCAACGTCAAAGAGGTGCAGAGGCTCACGGGGCGCCTCGCCGCAATCGGGCGATTCCTCTCCAAGTCTGGGGAAAAGTGCCGCCCCTTCTTCAAAGCACCCAGGGGGCTAAAGGCTTTGAGTGGGGGCCGCAGCAACAGGACTCATATGACAAGCTCAAAGAGTATTTATCCAACCCCCGGCTCCTGAGTATGCTGGCACATGGAGAGGTCCTCTACCTCTACCTCGCAGCTTCGGAGCAGACACTCAGCGCGGTCTTCGTGAGGGAAGAGGATAAGACGCAAAAGCCCATCTATTACGTGAGTAAGGTGCTCCACGACGCCGAACTCTGTTATCCAAAACTGGAAAAGATAGCACTCGCCTTGGTTATGGCGGCCCGAAAGCTCCGCCCCTACTTCCAATCTCACTCGGTGGTTGTCCTTACCGACCAACCATTAAAACAGGTTCTCCATAAGCCGGAGACTTCCGGACGGCTCATGTAGTGGTCTATCGAGCTGAGTCAACACGACATCAGCTACCAGCCCAGGATGGCAATAAAGGCCCAAGCTCTAGTTGAGTTCATCGTGGTGAACACCATCCCCAACTCATGCGAGTCGCCTATCGACCCCTCCGTCTGGTAAATCTATGTGGACGGGTCCTCCTGTGCCGATGGAAGCGGGGTCGGCGTCATCCTAACTGGCCTCGATCTTTCGTCCTCCAGTACTCCCTCCACCTCAACTTCTCGGCATCAAACAATGAGGCAGAATATGAAGCCCTAATTGCAGAGCTCTGCTTGCCTTGCAAGGTGGGTGTCGAACAAGTAAGGGTCTTCAGCAACTCTCAGTTAGTGGTCAATCAAGTGTCCGGGGAGTACGAGGCGAGAGACGACCGCATGGCTAGGTACTTGGCGAAGGTGAGGGAGCTTCTAGCTCTATTCAGAGATGTTCAACTCTAGTGGGTTCCCCAAAAGGAAAACACGCAAGCGGATGCCCTCTCTAAGCTCACCTCCTCGTCCCTCCAAGGTCTAGAACTGATCATCTTAGTAGAGGTCCTTCTCAAACCAAGCATCGACGAAGATGGCTCGGAGCCAATGGAAGCCTACCCCCTAACACTTGGAGAAAACTGGATAAAGCCCCTCCTCGATTACCTCCAGGATGGAGTGCTTCCCAAAGATCCGAAAGAAGCAAGGATGATCAGGACACGAGCAGAGCGGTACACACTCCTTAACGGGGTCATGTGCAAACGCTCCTACACCCAGGTCGATGGTCGGCCCTATCTGAGATGCCTCTCCCCTGAAGAAGCGCTCTATGCCTTAAGGGAAGCCCATGATGGTCTATGTGGTGCGCACTTGGGAGCGAGATCCCTTGCCCGGAAGCTTTTGAACTACGGGTACTTCTGGCCCACACTACTAAGTGATTCCGAGGAGCACATCCGCCAGTGCGACTCCTACCAGAAGTTCGCCCCAGTCCGTCACCTAGCCCAAGCACAACTTGCCTCCTTGGTGAGCCCAATCCCGTTCGCAATGCGGGGGATGGATTTTCTTGGACCTTTCCCTCCGGCTTCAGGCCAGCTGACGTTCTTGGTGGTAGTAATAGACTACTTCTCCAAGTGGATAGAGGTCGAACCTCTCTCAAAGATCACTGAGAACAAGGTGAAGAAGTTCTTTAGGAAGAACATTGTCTGTCGGTTCGGGGTACCTCACATTCTCGTAACCGACAACGGAACCCAATTTACGAGAGCGGCCTTCCACGACTTTTGCACCAACCTCGGGATTCAATAGTGGTTCTCTTCAGTAGTGCACCCCCAGTCCAGCGACCAAGCGGAGAACGCGAACTGACAAATCCTCTCCGGTTTAAAGAAGAGGCTCGACAAGTCCACCAAAGGGCTATGGGTCGAACAACTCCCCATTGTGCTTTGGAGCTATTGCAGCACCAAAAGAACTCCAACTGGAGAGTCCCTTTTCAACCTCACATATGGATCAAAAGCTCTTATCCCTTTGGAGGTGGGTCTGCCTTCACCTCGACTCATAGCTTACAACGAGATGCAGAATGCGAACCAGCTTCGCAACTGCCTAGACCTCATTGACAAGATCCGTAAGAGAGCCGCAATCTGCCAGGAGACCTACCATCGTAGGATCACCCAAGCTTACACCAAGAGGGTACGACCGACCAACCTAAAAGAAGGAGACTTAGTGACCTAATGGAAGAGGACTTAGTGCTGAGAAAGGATCTAAGCAAAAGAGGCAAGCTGGCACCCAATTGGGAAGGACCATATAAGGTCTCCAGAGTTACACGCCTGGGCGCGTATCAACTCGAAGACCCGGGGGGCAGGAAGTTGCCAAGGACTTGGAACGCCGAGCACCTGATGAAGTACCGAGAGGGTGTCTAAATGCTGCTCCAAGCAACTTCCCCAGGATTGCAAAACCCTTACTTGTATCTTCTTTTTAATCAAAATGTAAAGGTGGTCTGCAACTTAGAAGCGGCCGCCCAGTTATTTCCAATAAATAGAAATTTCTCCTCACAACTTCCTTATCTTTTGAGTAAACTAACTCTACCTATCAAATTCTCTATTTTGGGAGTAGTCTAACTCTATTTGCAAAAAAAAAAAATCTCTTTTAAACGACGAGTTCAGAGTCCAACACTTGGCTCGATTCCGCTTCTACTACTCGCTCATAAACGAGTAAGAAGTGGTTTGCCATTCGGAATTGCTCCCACAACCGTTGACTCTCTCTTTTAAACGACGAGTTCGGAGTCCAACACTTGGCTCGATTCCGCTTCTACTACTCGCTCATAAGCGAGTAAGAAGTGGTTCGCCATTCGGAATTGCTCCCAGAACCATTGACTCTCTCTTTTAAACGATGAAGTTTGGAGTCCAACACTTGGCTCGATCCCGCTTCTACTACTCGCTCATAAGCGAGTAAGAAGTGGTTCGCCATTCGGAATTGCTCTCACAACCGTTGACTCTCTCTTTTAAACGAAGAGTTCGAAGTCCAACACTTGGCTCGACAGCGCTTCTACTACTCGCTCATAAGCGAATAAGAAGTGGTTCGCCATTCGGAATTGCTCCCACGACCGTTGACTCTCTCTTTTAAATGACGAGTTCGAAGTCCAACACTTGGCTCGATTTCGCTTCTACTACTCGCTCATAAGCGAGTAAGAAGTGGTTCGCCATTCGGAATTGCTCCCACAACCGTTGATTCTCTCTTTTAAACGAAGAAGTTTGGAGTCCAACACTTGGCTCGATCCCACTTCTACTACTCGCTCATAAGCGAGTAAGAAGTGGTTCACCATTCGGAATTTCTCCCACAACCGTTGACTCTCTCTTTTAAACGACGAGTTCGGAGTCCAATACTTGGCTCGATTCCACTTCTACTAATCACTCATAAGCAAGTAACAAGTGGTTTTCCATTCAGGAGTGCTCCTACAACTATTGACAACCATAGATGGTAACAAAACACACAAGTGCGAAAAACAAGTATCATTTCTGTAAAGTTTGAGGAACAAGTCAAATTACAAGACCAACTATTCATTTTTACGACGAATTACAAAACTTGAAAAACAAAATGTACAAAACTATAGAAAACTACTTCAACGTCTCCTAGGGGTAGGGATACTTCGGTTTAGAGACACCCGGGGATGACGAACGCTGTACTGCTAACGTCTCACCATGACGCTCGTCTCTAGGCCGGCAAGCTGAGACGCATCTTCTGCACTACTTCTGACGGTAGCCCCAACAGACGTTCCGCTCGACGAAGCAGCCACCCCACTTCGTGCATCACCAGGGCTCCGACGGGTAACGGGCGAGCGAGTCGCAAGCTCGTAAAAAGAAATTCCTCTATCGGTCTCTTCCCCCGTGCACGAGGTGCTTCTAACGTTGACCCGCTCAGGTTGGGGCTTAAGACGAGCGAACTTCGCCTCAAGTTCAACGATTCGTTCCTTCAGTGAGTCGTCCTTCACAGTTATCTTCAAGCAAGGCAGTCGCGCCAAGCCCACACCACTAGAGCTGTCGGTGATAATCCGACGAAGATGAGTAACCTTAATGCTCTTGTCGACAGTCACCCTCTTCAGCTCGTCTCTCTCCGCCATCAGCTTGTCCATCAATGTTGTAAGCTCATCTCTCTCCACCGTCAGCTTGTCCATCGCTGCTGTCAGCTCATCTCTCTCCGCTGAAAGCTCGTTCCTCGCTACCGTCAGTTCGTCTCACTCAGCTGCTAGTTCATCTCTCTCTGCCGTCATCTTCATTAGAGAATGACAGAGTCGCCTAAGCCTCAGGCCGAGGTTAACGGCTGTCGACGAACCATAATCATCACCTTCGGGGGTCGTCTCCCTGAGCCTCTCTTCTAACCGCCGCAGATCTCGAGATCTCGACGGCCTAAGACTAATCGCAGATGATTTCACTCATGTTCTGCTCTACGAAGCCCCCACTCGACTTCGTAAAGTTGCTCTCGGCTCCTAGCGAGGCACAACTACATCACCCCTAGGCCAGTCTCAGGACGAGTCACCTCGGTCACATACGGCACTTCGACGAGCTGCATCACTTCGACAATCTGAAAATTTCAAGGTAAGACGACGTGAACATTTAGCCAAAACTTCAAGGCAAGGCGACATGAACACTTAGCCAAATTTCAAAAAATTTGTGAACACAGCCAAAATTTCAAGGCAAGGCGACGTGAACACTTGGCCAAATTTCGAAAATTTTGTGAACACATAGCCCAAAACTTCAAGGCAAAGCGATAGGGACACTTAGTCAAATTTTAAAAAAAAAGATTTCATTCATTCAAAAGAGCGGTGGCCAGTCCGCAATTAGGCGATACATCGCTGATATATATATATATATATATATATATATATATATATATATATATATATATATATATATATATATATAAACGAAGTAGAAAAGACTGAAATCAAGGTGCGGCCTCTTTTTCGTGGCGGCTCGCAGCTGCGGGGACGAACTCCTCCGGAGGAGCGATGATCGCAAGGGGGTAACCTCGGATCCATGACTGTCGCCAATGACTTCGACCTCGGCATCCGCATCTTCGTGTCCACCTTCATCCTTGTCTGACTCTTCGTCAAAGCCATCGACATGGTTAGGGAAGAGGCGCCACCCGGAGCAGTAGACCTCAGGGAAGTGCTCGGTCACTTGCTCGATGGCGCAAGCATAGGCCTTGGCCATGTTGGCCGCGAGGAACCCTTGGGCCTTCTCCATGGTTGCAGCTTCAGCCTCCTTCGCGACCGCGATCTTGGCAGCTTCGCCGGCTTCTGCCTGCTGCTTCGGCGCCACCTCCTTCTGCCAAAGCAGATCATCCTCGAGCTTCTTCACAAGGCCGCCAAGGTACTCCAACCTCGCAGTCTTCCCGTCTGCCTCGACCTTCAGCCTGTCAAGCTTGTTCGCGATCCGAGCTTTCTTGGCCCGAGCCCGGTCGACCTCCTTCTTCAGGTCCTTTTCAAGTTCGGTGATCTTCTCCATGAGATGACCGAAGTGACAGGTTATCTGCAGAAAGAAGACAAGTTAGCAAGAAAACTAAAAAGAAATACACAAGTAATTCATCCAACAAGCGAAACCAAACTACTCACCGACATCGCTGCCCGGGCGATCTTGAAGGCATCGTCTCCCACGCTGTCGGCGTCCATGGTGGCACGATCCTTCGGCGTCGCCAGATGTTTGACAGCTTGCATACTCGACGTCGAGTCGCCGAGGAATCCGTCCAACTTCCGGACCTACTAGTCTGGAACGAAAACTTTCTTGTGTTCCTCAGTCAGGAACACTTCGGCCTCAGCCTTCAGCGAAGCCGCCTCCATCCCTGAGGCGGCCGCCATCAGGAACTCGCTTGCCTCGGCCGATACCGAGGTCGCCACAATCGCCATCCTTGGGGTCACCGTCGCCGAAGCCGACGCCTTTTGGACAGCGCTGGCGACTATCTTCGGCTTCGGGGAAGTCACCTTCGTGGCGACCTTCTTTCGTTTCTGCGGAGCCTTGCTGCCGAGCGTCGCCCTCTGAGCCAACACCGCTTCGTAATCCATAGTTTCTGTGACAGAAGAAAGTATGGTTAAAATGCAAGTTAAAACAGAATAAGGAAAGAAAAAACTAAAAAAAAAACTAGGGTCTACGCGGCTGAGCCCCCCCCCCCCCCCCCCGAAGAGTGCCTCCTCCGTCAGGTCCCTCCAATCGAACTTCGGTCGGTCGAAGAGAACCTGAACCATTTCTTTTTCGTTGGGATAGAGCACCGGAAGCTCTCTCACCCTCTTCGTCACTTCCTCAACCAAATCCGAGGGGATACACCACGGCTCGCGACCCCGAATGATGAAGTACTTATCTTGCCAATTTTTTATTGAGTCAGGGCAGCTGACGAGCTGAGCACCGTGCCTCGGGGCCAAATAGTACCTGAACTCCGACTTTTGCTGCTGATGGAGTGACCTTGAAGTGACAGATGCGATTGGAAAGATCACCGAAAAATGGCCAGTGGTCGCCGGAAGCTCTCGTTAGTAAAAATTGTTACCTGAGTAAAAATTTGAGAAGTGAACAAATGAGGGGGCATGGAGTCTTATAGAGCTGGCACACAAAACGAGAATAGTGGGCTCCAAAAACCCAACAGTCAAGCCCATTTACCACAAAACGACAAAGGGGATTTACCGCCTCATTAATGGCCAACGGTCAAATGGTCAGAAGTCCAACGGTTAAACGGCCAACTGTCATCCCCGAACTGTCGTCTTGGACTTCGGCACGCTTTGCAAAGCGTTCTTGGCACCGACGCTCAAACGTGAGAAAAAATCTCACTTGGACTTCGGCACGCTTTGCAAAGCGTTCTTGGCACCGACGCTCAAACGTGAGAAAAAATCTCACTTGGACTTCGGTACACTTCGCCGAGCGTTCTTGGCACCAACGCTCAAACGTGAGAAAAAATCTCACTTGGACTTCGGCACGCTTCGCCGAGCGTTCTTGGCACCGACACTCAAACGTGAGAAAAAATCTCACTTGGACTTCGGCACCCTTCGCCGAGCGTTCTTGGCACCGACGCTCAAACATGAGAAAAAATCTCACTTGGACTTCGGCACCCTTCGCCGAGCATTCTTGGCACCGACGCTCAAACGTGAGAAAAAATCTCACTTGGACTTCGGCACGCTTCGCCGAGCATTCTTGGCACCGACGCTCAAACGTGAGAAAAAATCTCACTTGGACTTCGGCACGCTTCGCCGAGCGTTCTTGGCACCGACGCTCAAACGTGAGAAAAAATCTCACTTGGACTTCGGCACGCTTCGCCGAGCATTCTTGGCACCGATGCTCAAACGTGAGAAAAAATCTCACCTAGACTTCGGCACGCTTCGCCGAGCATTCTTGGCACCGACGCTCAAACGTGAGAAAAAAATCTCACTTGGACTTCGGCACGCTTCGCCGAGCGTTCTTGGCACCGATGCTCAAACGTGAGAAAAAATCTCACTTGGACTTCGGCACGCTTTGCCGAGCGTTCTTGGCACCGATGCTCAAACATGAGAAAAAATCTCACTTGGACTTCGGCACGCTTCGCCAAGCGTTCTTGGCACCGACGCTCAAACGTGAGAAAAAATCTCACTTGGACTTCGGCACGCTTCGCTGAGCGTTCTTGGCACCGACACTCAAACGTGAGAAAAAATCTCACTTGGACTTCGGCACACTTCGCCGAGAATTCTTGGCACCGATGCTCGAATATGGGGGAAACGGCTTGTTCGGACTTCGGCAAGCGTTGCCGAACCTCTTTTGACACGTGTCGCCACCTCGAAGCACCGCTTGACCTCAGCAAGGGACTCTGAACCTCCCTCGAGTTCGGCCTCCTTCCTGACACGCATCAGCTCCCTGAGGTGATTGGCGGGGGTCGGTGACATTGCCGAGGATCCTTGCCACCGACCCCCGAATAAGGGAAAATCAGCTTTCATGCAACCACAGCCATTGGATCTCCCCGAAATTCATGCCCGAAGCTTATGAGTAGCTCAAATAGTGCCACGTCATAATTGGATAATTAAAATTTGAATTTTATTTATTAATTCGAATTATTTATTCAAAAAATTGCGAAAAAATGATTTAAAATATGGGAAATTTTGTTAAAAATTCTAGAAAATATCTATAAATTTAGGGGAACATTTTTGAACCCCTAGATAAATAAATATGGGCTAGCATGTTTGATTATTACTCCCGAAAAGCAATTCATCGCTTGGCAAAATTGGATAAATGGTCCGAAAAAAATAATATAGAATTGGGAAAAATCACCAAAAAATCCAGAAGAGCACGAAAGGAAATTTGGGCATGCTGCCAGCTCAGAAAAGCAACATCACCCCTCAGACAAGATTCGAGCACCCATTGAGAACTCCGATAAAGCCCTATACGCCATTAAAATAACAAAACTACTCTCGCAAGGCTGTAACACACAGTCTTTGGGAGTGGGGGGCTTGTGATATGGCTAAAAATGGGGGTAATTCGGAACCGTTCAAAGTGGACACGAATCTTGAAGTCATAGGGGTAGGATGGTAATTTCATCTGCAGACGGATCTGAATCGGGTACCGGACCTCTTTCCTTAGACCCGCTAGCCTGCGAACAGATCTGGTAGATAAAGAATGGGTCTCAACCCATTAGGGACCAGTCAAATAGGATAGGAGCAAATCCTAGTCTGTCCCTATCTTAAGGGGATGGTTGTAACCAACCCCAACCAGCCACACTGGGAAGTAGAGATTTATCCTTATCCTGAAAAGGATCTCCATGGCGACTATAAAACCCCCTACCTCCTACTGTAAAAGGTGATCACACTTTGCATACTTGAGCACTTTTCCCTTGACTTTTTCTGTGTATTGACTTGATCGTCTGAGGGTTCGTCGCCGGGATCCATCCCGGTATCTCGAACATTTGTGTAGGTCGCAAGGGAGCACCAAGGAGCCAACAAATCACCAAGGAAGAAGAAGGGGTTAACCTGTGTGAGTTCCTCACGAACCTACAAATCTCATCTATTGCCCCCACACCCAAATTCAGCGGCAACACTTATGATTTTTATTATCGAAAATTAACAAATGGAGAACTTTCTGATAGAAAATGGTTGGTTTACTCAAAAAATTTGGATAGAGTATTTTGTTTTTGTTGTAAAGTGGTAAGAAAAGTTCATACTATGAGTAAATTAGCAGATGAAGGAATTAATGATTGGAAACATCTTGGGGATAAGCTTAAACAACATGAAAATAGTCATGAACACCTTATTAACCTTAGAGCTTTAGTTGAACTGCAAGTCAGATTGAATACAAATCAAAGAATTGATAAAGAATTACAAGAGCAAATCAAGAAAGATACAAATCATTGGAAACAAGTAATAGTCAGAACTATTTTTGTTGTAAAATGTCTTGCTATGAATAATTTGGCATTTCGTGAAACAAATGAAAAAATCTATGAAGATTCTAATGGAAATTTCTTAGGCTTTCTTGAATCAATAGCAGAGTTTCATACTGTAATGATGCAACATTTTTGACTAATTCAAGATAAAAATATTCATTATCATTATTTTAGTCATAAAATACAAAATGAATTGATAGCAATGTTAGCATCAAGTGTCAAGAGTGCAAGTATAAAAAAAATAAAGAGGCCAAATATTTTTCGGTGATTCTTGATTGCACTCCTGATGCTAGTCACAAAGAACAAATGACTCTGATTATACGAAGTGTCGATATCGCAAGTTACCCAATAAAAATAGAAGAATTTTTTTTAGAGTTTCTAAATGTTGAAGATACATCTGCATTGGGCCTTTTTAATGAATTACAAGCTGCTCTAAACTCTCTTGATTTAGATATTGATAATGTGAGGGGGCAAGGTTATGATAATGGTTCTAATATGAAAGAAAAACACCAAGGTGTTCAGAAAAGGTTACTTGACATAAATCCCAGAGCTTTTTATATACCATGTGGTTGTCATTCTCTCAATTTAGTACTTTGTGATATGGCAAACTCTTGTTTAAAAGGAAAATCTTTTTTTGGGGCATGTCAAGCCATTTATAAAGTATTTTCTAATTCAACAAAGCGATGGAATCTTTTACTTGAATATGTAGATGAATTAACTTTGAAATATTTATCAACTACACGCTGGGAAAGTCACATTGAAAGCGTAAAAGCAATAAAAAGTCAAGCTCCCAAAATAAAACAAGCTTTAATTAAATTAACAGAAATTTCTGATGATTCTAATGTGAGTTGGGATGCTGAGAAATTAGCATGAGGTGAATTTTCAAGTTTTGATTTTATTTTAAGTTTGGTTATTTGGAATGAAATTTTGTATAAAATAAACTTAGTGAGTAAAAAGTTGCAGACTGAAGATATGCTTCTTGATGTTGCAATTAAAAACTTAGAAGGATTGGTTTCACTTTTTGAAAAATATAGAGAAAATAGATTTAAAGCTAAAGAAATTGCATCTACAATGGAAATTGAGCCCTTATTTTTTGTAAACCGTAGGATTTTTAGAAAGAGACATTTTGATGAAATTCCTAATACGGATAAAGAACAACAATCTGTTCAAGAAAATTTTAGAACTGATTATTTTCTTGTTTTAGTTGATATGGCTCTTTCTCAATTGAAGAGTGGACTTGAACAAATACAAATGTTTGAATCTATATTTGGCTTCTTATTTGTTGCATCACGGTTAGTATCATTGGATGATGATGAAATGAAAAATTGTTGTTTGCAACTTGAAATTGCTTTGAAACATGGTGATGTGTCTGATATTGATGCAAATTATTTACTTTTAGAATTACAAATGTTGCAAAAAATGCTACCAAGTGAAGCATATGAAACAGATAAACCATGGCATTCAATTAAAATTATGGAGTTTGCAAAAAAAATGAATATGTTTCCAAATATTTTGGTTGCTTATAGGATTTTGTTGACTGTACCTGTGACCGTGGCATCTGCGGAGAGAAGCTTTTCAAAATTAAAATTATTAAAATCTTATTTACGAACAACTATGACACAAGATCGGTTAAATGGATTAGCAATTTTGAGTATTGAAAAAATATGTTAAAAAATACTGAGGTTGAACATATAATTGATGATTTTGCTTCTAAAAATGCAAGAAGAAAACATTTTAGATGAGATGTAATTTTTTTTTTTTTTTTTTTTTTTTTTTGCAGGTGCAAGAATCGCTGTCGCTATGCTTAATAAAAAATATGGAGTATTTGATATCATAAAGTAAAACAAAGGTAATATTTATTTTTCTGGGTATTGTTTTTATGTTCCCCGCCGTTATATTATACTTTATTAATATATATAAAAATACATACATGTCTATGAAGGGTCCCAATTTTATTTTTCGTCTAGGGTCTAAAATAGCTGAGGACCGGCCATGCTTCAACCTCTTAGGCAGGACCAACACCTTTTTTCTTCAACTTTCTTTTTTTCGCTTTGCTTCTTCGTCTCACCCAGACTGTCTTCAACTTAATTTGTAACTGAGAAAACAATATATAAACCCAACATAGCAAATCTTCTCTCTTAATCATTGCTGACATCGTTGAGCCATTATCGTCGGTGTGGTCCCTTGTATAAATTTATGGGGAAACAAATCGTTGTAACACGGAGGATTTTTGGACTCGTTTCTCCAATCAATAATCCTTTCATTATCATTGGTTACTATAATGCAATAAACTCTCCTACTGAGAATTTCGGAGGTGCCCCTTTTCTGCTACTTATGCCTTATTGATACAATCTACGTAGGAGTAGCCTTCACTTGATCCAATAGTCAGAATGTCGACTATTCGTGAAAGACTTCTAATTAAAAAGTTTATAGGTCAACTTCTTGGCTAGAAATATTCCCTCTTTCTTTGTTCACCACCTAACCTCTATCAATACTGATCATTGTCCAGTCTTGACTCTTGCGTCACACTGTTAGTCCTCCCAAGAAACGTCGTGTCTCATTCAAATTCGAAGCTATGTGGGTCAAACACCCTAACTATCAGGAAATGTTAGGTGATTATTGGTCTTCTTCCACCTCAGACTTTGATACTAAAGCTACAAATTTCAAGTCCGCTACTTTCTATTTGGCAAGTTTAGAGACCCTAGATACAAAGGCAAACCTAGTACATGATCAAGTTGCAGTTCTGACTAAGTAAACCTGGATTATGTTAATAGCCTCTCCTATACTTTTGAATACTGCTATAAGAAAGGAATCCTTTTGGACCCAACATGCCAAACAACTGTAGGCTACTAATGGTGACCGTAATATTCGTTCTTTCACATTTCCACTCTTAAACGAAGGCGGAAAACCATGCAGTGGGGATTGAAATTAAAGCCCAACAGTAGGTGGACACAAAATAAGAGTAAAGTTCGAAGGGAATTCATTGACTATTTACATGTCACCAAAATACCCCTATAATAGAGAAGAAATAGAGTTCTTAGCTGGGGCATAATGATATATACACATATGGGCATAAATTTGAGTTCTTGAGTTCTTTGTTTAAGCTATTAGTTTCTCTATTGAATTTTTGATTTTTTGGGCGACATTTCACATCATAAAGATTTCATATTATTTCTCTTCCTCTCAAATTTCATGATCTTAGATCCTATTACTATTACTTGATTAGCTTAGAATCGCGAAGTTGCAATCTTTTATATTGTATTTGTTGTGAGCTTTAACAATACTTGTATTTGAGTGTTTTAAGTGATTAGGTGCTGGTGAGAATGTCTTGCATTGGCTGAGGTGAAAATCCTACACTAGTAGGTGAATGTCTACTTATGAGAAGATTCAGAAAAGTCCTACGTAGTAGTATGTGTTAAGCCTTCTTGGGAGCGGCGGTAAAATTACTGAATAGGGAGAGATCTTAAAGCATTATCGTAAAGATGGAGTCTTGGCTTTAGTTTGTGCAAGACTATTCTTTGGGGAAGCCTAAGGCAGGAGGTCCTTAGAGCATCCACGGTCGTTTGTTATTTATCCAAAATATGCATTTTATAGCAAACGAAATGATGCAGTCGTTTGCTATTTTTGAATATTTTGACGATTTCGCAACAGTAGATGGCTATATATGAGAGCGGATATAAGAAAAATACATATTATATAGGACGGATCTTTTACTAAAAAAAATATTTTTTTTAATTCTCAGACGGAACTACACAGTTTGTCCCTTTTAAAATATATATATATATATTTATCAGACGAATTTTCAAAGTCCGTCGCTGTTCTAAAAAAATTCATTTCGTATTAAAAATACCCAACAAAATACCCCCTCCCCTTTAAGATCCGTCCAAGGGGAGGGGGGCCCATTATTTATTTATTTATTTCAACTAAAAAAACGTTTTAATTAGTAAAAAATTCGAAATTTTAATTTAAAAATCGTGGGACGGATCTCGAAAATCCGTCCGATCTTTTTTTTTTTTTTTTTTTGCTATATTACAACAATTTACGACTGCAGCAAACTCACTTTACTATATCTATAATATGCATTTACTCAGTTTTTAGCAAACCGCGACTGTGGATACTCTTAGGGGCCATATTAGGAAATGGTTCTTTAACCATCTTAAAATCCTTTCGTGTCATTGTGATTTGGCTCTAGCTTTCTTTAACTCCCTTTGTTTACTTAAATTGCTTTTATTTGCTTGTTATTGATTAAATTCTGTGGTTTACTAGAAGTAAATTGACAAATTTGTGTTTTGTGGGATTATTCGGTATTAATTTGGGACAATCATATTCACCCACCTACAGGGTTACTTTCACTTTAAAATATCGCCATATTCTTTTTTTTTTTTTTAGGAAAAGGTGGAATAGTGTCACCCTGTTTCATTAATAAGTGATTAATAAACAACCCCGAAGTCTCGGGGAAAAAAGACAAGTACAATGCAGTAAATAAAACATAACCCCCAACAAAACCCTGGGGGGTGGGTTACAACATCCAGCCTAAAGGCAACCAAAATAGAACTGCAAAATACTAGGGCCTGATACAACATATGTGATAGTGAGGCGAGAGTCCTTTCATCAGTCAAGAGTTGGCCCAATCTCTATCTCCTCGTCATCAAATTCATCCACCTGGAAAATCCTTGCAATCCTCCCTCTTGCACCTGAAGCAGCAGCAGAAGCCCAAAAGGAGATTAGATGCATGATATGAGTAAGACTACTAGAAATGGAATTACATGAAGCACGGAAATAAAAGTTGTTCCTATCTAGCCATAACACCCATGTGGTTGCCGCAATGGCAATAAACCAAACGTCTTTCATATCGTGACGGGCTGATGCAAATCTGGAACCAACCCACAGTTCCTCATAGTCCCTTGGGAAGTCACTTGTTCCTAGTGCTCTCAGGACCTCTATCAGGACGGCCTTGCTTCTAGTGCAATGAAGAAACAGGTGATTCAGAGTTTCCACTTGTGTGTTGCAGAACCCGCAATTGGTCGCAATGTGGGGTTGCCTCTTGGCTAGGTTCTCTCTAGTGAGAATGGCATTGTTGAGCACAAGCCAGAGGAAGACTCTAATTTTCAGAGGAGTTTTCGTCTTCCAAAGTACCGCTGCCCAGCTGGGCCTGCATCCTCGGAAGTGAATCCGGTGGTACAATGATCTAACCGAGAACACTCCCTTGTTCTCGAGATCCCAACGCAAATGATCTGGGCCTTGGGCACATATTACCCCAGCCTGGATTATGCGCGTTTGTAATTCATGCAGTTGCTGTGACAAACTTGGAGAAAGAGTTCCTTGGAATGACGGACTCCAAGACCCCTTTTTCCAAGTATCTGCCACCGAGATATTCGGTCGATTCGTTTTAGCAAATAGCTCTGGAAAGCCATCTTTAAGAGAATGAGGACCGCACCATTTGTCCCACCAAAATCTAGTGGTTCGACCGTTGCCGATCAAAGACGAGGTTGCCGAGTTGAAAGGTCCGCTGGCTTTAGCAACTCCTTTCCAGAAGCGGGAGACCTTGGAACCTACTCGAAAGCCTAGACTTCTTGTCCCTTTCCCCCGAAGGTAAGGTTGGATGAAGTCCTGCCAACCTTCTCCGCCTTGATGGAACACCTTCCACCACCACTTTCCCATGAGCGCCAGATTCATATCTTTGAGGTCAAGGATGCCTAGCCCTCCGTGCCTCTTTTTCATGCATGCGATATTCCATTTAATAAGGTGGTATCCTCCCTTATCTGAATCTGCACCTTTCCAGAGGAATCTTTTCCTGATACGATCAATCCTTTGGATCACCCACTTTGGGAGTTCAAAAAAGGACATGTAGTATATGGGCAGATTGGATAAAACTGAATTGATGAGTACCACTCTGCCCCCAAGAGAAAGAGATTTGCCTTTCCATCCGGACAGTCTGTCCTCCACCCTGTCTATAATAGGTAACCAGTCAGCCTTAGTGAGCTGCCCTGGACGAAGCGGAAGCCCTAGGTATTTAATTGGGAACTCTTCTATCGCGCAGTTGAGAATGGTGGCATGCTCCCGAGTTTCAGCTTCTGAGAGTGAAATAGGCACAATCGCACTCTTGTGGAAGTTAATTCTAAGGCCTGACCAGGCTTCAAAGCAGTACAGGACCCCTTTAAAGCATATTGTTTCCGCTCTATTCCCATTACCAAAGATAAGGGTGTCGTCAGCGTATTGAAGAATCGTGCATCCCTGATTGGCATTGCTGCTGGCCACAGGCGTGATCCATCCTTTTCTTTGACAATTCTGTAGCATTCCTCTGAGCACATCTTCTACAATAGTGAATAGAAGTGGGGACAGTGGATCCCCCTGACGGAGTCCCTTCTTACACGGGAACGAGGGCCCGGCTCTCCCATTCACTGAGATTGCCGTTTTGCTAGAGTGTAAGCACTGTTTAATCCATCTTATCCATTTGTCCCCAAAGCCTCTCCCTCTGAGAGCCTCTAGCAAACATTCCCAGTCCACAGAATCGTATGCTTTCTCAAAATCCAGTTTGAGGAGGAAGTTCTTGGAATTGCACTTGTGGCAGTGGTGGATAACTTGTTCAGCAGTAGCCACGCAGTCTAGGATACATCTGCCCTTAATGAATCCCGACTGTGTTCTGCTGATAAGATTGTCCATGATGCCTCCCAAGCGGATGGCTAGAACCTTAGTAATGATCTTAGCCGAGCAGTTAATTAGACTGATTGGTCTAAAATCTCCTACGCGCTTAGAATCCTCCCGTTTGGGGATCAACACAACTTCTGCAAAGTTGAACATTCCAGCCTCAGATTATTGTGAAAAAATTCCATCATTACCTCCATAAATTCACCTTTAATTTCTTCCCAGAACACTTGGAAGAATAGCATCGGGAAGCCATCTGGTCCAGGCGCCTTGTCAGCTCCCATCTGGTCAATGGCCGTTTTGACCTATGCTTCCGTGAAAGGCTCCTCCAAGGAGGAAAAGTTTTGACCTGGAGCAAGCTGATACTCCTGCCAAAAGTCTGCCCCCATTGAAACCCTAAAGTCATTCTTCTTCCCGAAAAGACCCTTATAGAATGACTGGAAGGTATTGGAAATCACCCTTTCCTCCTGCGATGTTCCCGTAGTTGTCTGAATAGATAGGATAAGATTGGATCTCCTTCTTGCACTTGCAACCCGATGAAAGTAGGTCGTATTCGCGTCTCCCTCTTTGAGCCACGAAATCCTGGACCTCTGTTGCCACTTGATCTCTTCCAGCCTATATAGATTGGCAATGTTATTACGGAGTTCTAACAGCCTGTTTCGCTCTTCCTGCGACAGGTCTCTAGTTTCCTCCACCTTCTCAAGCTCATCAATACCTTCCAGAAAGGACTCTTTATCACGCCAGATGGTCGCGAATCTAGACCGATTCCATCTACAGAGCCTCTTTCTCAGTCTTCGGACTTTTCCACACCACCGAGATGCCGCGTCCCTGCCGGTCATTGGCATTGCCCAGTTCTCCATGACCATATGGTGGAATCCCTGAATTTCCAGCCATGCCTTTTCAAATCTGAATTTCCTAGGCTTGCGGGACCTCCGATTCCCCACATCGAGGAGGATCGGGGTGTGATCTGAAGTTGGTCTAGGGATCGTTCTGGCCGAAGCGAGAGGAAATAAAGCTTCCCAATCCAAAGAGACTAGAACCCTGCCCAACTTGGCCATGACCGGATCCGCTTGCAAATTAGACCAAGTAAAAAGTCTGTCATTGATTGGTATATCAATCAGTTCAAGTTCCGTGATAACTCTATTGAATTCCTCTCGGTGCCTGTCGCTAGCGCCTCTTCCCTTGTGCTCAAAAGCAAATCTAGTAATATTGAAATCCCCACCCACAATCCAAGGTCCCGACCATCGCTGACGAATGTCGGCCAGTTCTTGTCAGAAGGCCTCCCTGTCCGCGGCCACATTCGGTCCGTAGACCACAGTCACCGTCTGCATCCAATCATCTGAGCGTCGCTTAAGTCGGGCAGTCAGGGAGAATGTACCCCGATACTCCTCCTCGCAGGAGAGAAGATCCGAGTTAAACCCTATAGCAATTCCCCCTGATGCACCGACAGAGGGGCGTAGCAACCACTCTTTGATTCTGATACCACCAACTCTTTTGAGTTTGATCCCGTGCTGGAGTTTGGTCTCCTGCAGCCCAACTATTTCCGCCTTGGAATTACTAATGACATCCCTCACCATACCCCTCTTTCCCCTGTCCCCCAGTCCCCTAACATTCCAAAATAGTGTATTCATTGGGGAACAATGCTATCAGAGATCGTTGGTGGAGGTGCGGGGCCGGCTACATCTTCGATAATGATAGTCGGCCCTGCACCATCGCAAGGGGCATTCACAGAGCAGGAATGAGCCCTATCCATTTCCCAGCCCCTAATTTTATTAAGGAGTAACGCGTTGCGTTCTATATCCCACACTTCTAACCCACATGTTTCAGCAAGTAAAAAAACCTCATCATCTGACATGAAATTTAAAATGGTAGCTAAAAACATAGTCGTACCTCCATTATCCAGTTTAGCAGATTTGGCCGCCGCTGCTACCTCAAGGTAGTCATCTAAGGACTCCCCATGAGCCCTCTTGGGCGAACGGTGCACTCTGAACCCCACTGTCCTCTGAGTCAGACCAGAGCTGCCACCAAGTGCGGAATCTGGTAAAGTGGATAGGACCATCCCAGGGGAGACGTCTCTCTGAGTGTTAGCAATGAACTCTGTATCTTCTGAATCCTCCTCTGAAAAAGAGAATTCTTCATCGAGATTGAGCCGCCCTTCTCGCTCCTCCTCACTATCAGTGTGTAGAATTTCCTGTATTTGTGAGGAAAGTACCCCCCCCCCCCCCCCCCCCCCCGGTGGACCCCACCTTGGGCCCACAAGAGGTCGAGCAATTAATGCTAATCGATTGTTCTGATACGGTCCCCTCATTGGGCCCGTCTTGAAAAATATCGCCATATTCACCCCACCCTATGTCGAGCTTGTTTTTCCAACCGTCCATCATGATAGTATTGAAATCCTTAGCCAAATTCCTTTGGAGGAGATACTGGTCCCGACGGGGCTTTCAACTCTAATATTTTAATCAGGTTGGAACACCATTAAAGGCGACGTTGGAGGTGATATCTTTATTTTTCTCTACTTGTTTATCACTCGCCTCTTTCTGGAAATGTGGGTATTTGTAGGGTTTGACATTCTGTGCCCTCACTCTAGGAATTAAATGCAGATGATGATCAATAAGCTCTTGAAGGTGGAAGACCCGGTGGTTCTTTGAATACACTATCATAATTGTGCAAAACTTGAACCAAATCTTCTGGTATCACTTGATCTTCTTGACCAGTATCATGCATAACCAAGTGAAAAAACCGAGATACAGACCCCTTGGTTGTCTCCCTTCTCAATTGATGCAACTGTAATTGCACAGGACCAGTGCTACTCCCACCTTGCAAAATGACTTGCTTATTATTATAAGTAAAAGTCATTGTCATCTTCGAATAGTCAAAAGTAACAGGCCACAGTAGCTTCAACCACTGCACCCCCAATACTGCCTCTGTACCTTGTAGATCTGTCACATAGAAATCAATTTTGAATGCATGACCTTGTATCAGAACTGAAATGGACTTGCAAATTCCCTCACACTTCATCACTGCCCCATTTCCCACAGTAACACCAAAGTTTTTTGTAGGTTGCACAGGAAACTGCAAGTATTTAGACAACCTTCCTTTTATAAAATTGTTAGTGCTTCCATTATCTATCAAAAATTTAACTACTGCATTACCAAGCATGCCTGGTACTTTGAATGTCTACAGTAAGGAGTGACCACCTAACGCATGATAAGATATTGCAGGAGTAATCTTCATATCAGCTACACTAAGATCTTGAACAGACAACTCCTCCTCAACCTCTTCAGGTTGTTCTTGATCA
Organism: Hemerocallis citrina; assembly: GCA_017893485.1. Lineage (NCBI taxonomy): Eukaryota > Viridiplantae > Streptophyta > Magnoliopsida > Asparagales > Asphodelaceae > Hemerocallis > Hemerocallis citrina. The sequence continues at coordinate 200,932,952 of CM030358.1, forward strand.
CCTACTAATAGTAACAAAAATTTCTTCCCCTTACACAAGTGTCCAGGGACAAACTTTTCATCACAATTAAAACATAAACAATTTTCTTTCCTCAAGGCTAACTCAGGGCTCAAAATTCTACTTATTGGATATCTGACTGATTATTGTGGATTACTAGCAGGTCTAGGGGTAGGTAAGAGTGGAGCCTAAATCCAAATCTTCTACTATGAGCAAATTTCTCTTCTTGAAGTCTAGCTAATCCCGTAGCCTCAGACATGGATTTTGGTTGATGAGCTACCACTTCCCTCTTAATTTTATGCTTAAGCACCCAAATTTCTCTTAAGTCTCTTGGTCTTATTAGCTAATCTTTCAATTTCATCATGATATTCCAATAAAGTGCCAGTTTGACTCAATTTACTTAATGCACCTTGATGATCCACAAATGCTCATGGACCAAACCTCACCTCTTATTCATGCACAAATATCTCCCAACTAGTGAATACTCCATTCTCATTGTTCCATTGAAACCAAGATAATGCTCTCCCATCCATGTGTAAAGAATCTATGGCCAATTTTTTTTATCTCTAGGTATATTATGATGCTAAAAAAATTGATTAGATTTGAATATCCAGCCCGTAGGGTCACCTCCTTCAAACCTAGGAAAATCTAATCTTGGAGTTTTCATGTTATTTGAATTCCAGGAATTAGAAGATCTTACCAAAGGAGAAGAATCTCCACAATGCATATTCCTTGCATGATTAGCCTGCTGATCCAATTTTCCTTCATTCAACGAAAGCTTCGTCATCAATTGCGTCAAAATTTCTTTATGACCATCGACTGAAACTGATAAGCTCTGTTATTGCGCCGAATGAAGATGTTGTTGATCACTCTAGCCTTTAGAAATCTCTTTCAACCCCACAATCGCCTCATCGATCGATGATCGCCACCGCGAAACCTCATCCACTGATCGACGTCCTTCAACCATGAATTCAGATAGGTGAAAGCACCAATGTTACGGTTCAATTTCTCAAGCTTAAAAATCAAAAACTGCAATTCCTCAAATTGCTCAAACTTAGATCACTCAACACTTAAAAGATCTTTTTATTCATGAATTTGTACACTACAGGACCAGAACATAGTAGAGACTCTGTTCTTGAGAATTTGAAAAGAAGATTACAGGAGAAGGGAATGAGGGATTAGAGAGAGGAATCCTAACAAACTTCAGCTGACGTGGCAGAATTAGTAACTAACTCCCTAACCGAATTCTGACTTCATTCTCAGTGTGCATCGCCCATGCCTATGCATAATCTTTCAAATATATTGGTTCCCTCCTTGCCCTTTTGGATCGCAGAATGCTTTCAACTCTCCCTTGCTCTATTACACCTGCATCAGGACCCGTGTATCAAATTAGCATCTCAACTCCTCAACTTCACGGGATGTCATTGGAAATCGACATTCGTCTTATCCAACTTTGAATATAATACTGAAACAACATTCTTCAAACTTCGATTGTTTGGAACCGCCCTATAGGAGCAGATTCACTAGTTTTGGAGCCCACCAGCGATGGGAACTTCACCCCAAAATCCTTCTACCAGGTTGAATCTTTGATACCAACCCAGTCTCCAACCTTGTCGTTGGAATCAACTCTTTCGTCGGTTTAGAAAATGCAGGATGTGGCCCCGCGTGTTAAACACTTTATTTGGAACACCATATGAAATGCATACCAATGTTCAATGAAAGCGATAGGGCTGATGCAGAATGACTTTTGTCCAGGGTGCTTGAGGGGGAAGAAAGTTCAGTTCCTTTGCTGTTTGAATATGGATTCTCCATGGCAGTCTTCAAGGCGGCGAAAAAGAGTCCCCGCCTCCATCTACCCCCAAAGTGGCGGAGGGAGGGACTTAAGTGGTGGATGAATAAGGACAAAGCTTCAGGTAGGGAAGACACGGTGGTGTGCCTTCATATGCTTTGGTGCATTTGGAAGGTTAGATGGAAAGTGATATTCAGGAATCAATTCGAAGCCCCTAAAATAAAATGGCTAAAGCTGTTGCTATGCGACTCAAAACCCAAAGCTCCACCAGCACAAATTGGGCGAGTAGTATCTCGAATTTCAATGCACAATCATCGGTATACATTGCAATCCATTCAAATGATACAATTGTCAAATTTCAATGCACAATCATCGGTATACATTGCAATCAATTCAAATGATACAATTGTTGTGTTCGGTGATGCTGCAATTAGAGGATTGATCGGTGTGTGGGTGTTTTTTGGCAAGCAACATCAAGGGTAGAAATCATCGCCAGCAGTACTAATCCCACATCAGAACCATCGATGGCTAAAGCCACATTCTTGCTTGAAGCTTTCAAGTCATTGGCGGAGAAGCCTAATGGACCCGCTTGTCTCTTTTGTCACTATGGTTGTACTTTAAAAATGCAGAGGTGAATTTTGTGGTTTTCTGATAGAAACAATTGTCGAATTTAATTTATCATAATTTACCCTAAAGCCTGTTCTGATAAAATAAGCTAACCTAAAAAATTAAATAAGGCATTTTCCAGTTCTCGTTGAGATTTCTAATTTGACCTGTTTTATCTTCCTTCTCCCTCAAACTCTATTTTTACATTTGCAAATTGGAAAACATTGTTTTAGGAAGCAGCGATTATGTGCAGTGTTTTCGTTGTGTTTGTAAAGGCTGCACTGTTCATATTCATTTTCAACAAGACAGAATCCCGCTATAGTTAGGGGAAGAAAAGCAACAAAACGCGACCTTCCTTCAAGGAAGAGGTACTGAAACTGAGCATGGCTTCAGAAAATAGGAACATAATCGAATCATCTAACCCTTTACAAATATACACATACGTACAAATTCAAACAACCAAAAGAATGGTTTTGTGCGAAAGAGTTAGATAGAAATATATAAATTTGTCCAGTTTATACAACAAAGCAATCTTGTGACCCCTTTTGGAAGCATCTTGACATGTATCAGGTGTGGGTAGGGTAATGATGAGGACAACTAGGATTGTTCCTCAAGCCTCAAGCAGTTTCCTGGGGTCTCTCGACAATACTATCAAGCAATGGAGTCCGGTTTGACCTCGCTTTAGAAATACCATGCCCGCACTCTTCATTAAACCGGTCCACACTGGGAAGGGATATTCCTGACAAAACAAACAATATGGAATTCAAGTTCCAAGCAACTACAAGATGAAAAGTTTCAATGCATATTTTATTTTGAAAATTTTAAATGCACATCTCATCCCAGGCAAGGAAAATACTGCCAGAAAGAAACGTAGTGCTCTCTAAGATTCAAGCATAGGTGAATTTGCGGGCCAAAGGAGAGATGTCGGAGAGGGCTACTCTCAATATAGTTTGGATTCCAAATTTGAGAATGAATTTCCACTTCTATTTTGATTCCAAATTTGACAGTGATTATCCATAACTAAAATCTCAGTTGGATCATGTGAGCTACATTATTAAAATTATATGCAAATGAAAAGTTTAAACAGTGCATTATGCAACCACAAAATTGACGTTTTAAAAAGAGTCAACTTATAAACTGAATTTTAAATATGGAACCAAAATCGGGGCTTGATGTTGTTTGTTTTTGGGTGTGGGATCAACATATAATGTGAGTTCTTTCGAGGAAGAGGAAACTCAGTTCTCGGCCTCCGATCTGACTTTATTGTGAGGCTGAAATAGTGAATGTGGAGGATCTTGATGGCTCGGCGGGCGTTGGATACCTGCAAAAAAGTCTAAAACACCGGTAGGAATCCCAGTGACAGTGTAGTACCCCGTCTTTTTAAATATAATTTTAAAGATTTATAAATGAATTAAAATAATTTTCTTGAGATTTAATAAATATTTTTCTAAAGATTTATCTTTTCGCACGTGCAAACACGTGCAAATATTTTTGGTGTAAATATCCAATTTTATATTTTTAATAAATTTTCCTACTTATAATATAGTATATTCTAAATTTTGGGATTTTCTGAATAAAGAAACTACTTTTATAAATACCTCGAAAGAGGGGCCTTTATGTAAAAAGCCGTTTGGATCTCAAAAAAATAATGAAAATTCATTTTTACTGATTTTTGGGCTTTCTATGGTCATCATTGAAATTAAAATATATTAAAATTTTATTTAGAGTCGATTTGGTAAAGATTTAAACAAATATGGTGTTTTTGCAAATATAGAATTTATGTTGCATCTTGTGCAAATGTTTTCCAGGAAAGTAAAAGTCATATTTTAATTGGAAAATATAATATGTATTATTAGATATTATTTCTGAATTTTCTGGATTTTTTACGAATATTTTATGATGTATTTACAAATATTACAAAAAGAAGGACTTTTGTGCAAAATTGCCACTCTGAGTACAAATCTGAATTTTCTTTATTTCTGGGCTCTGCTGGATTGCTGGACAACTCAGTAGTAAAAAGATTTGATTTGGTTTTAATTTATTTAACTTATTTTAACTACTTTATAAAGAAATGTTTATATAGGTAAAGTAATAATTTGTTAAAGGATTATTTTGCAAATGGGTTTAAAACCCTAATCCTTCAATTTCCGGCCTATTTAAAAGGTGGAGTGCAGCCGTCTTTCGCTGCACAACACAAAGGTTTTATTGTTTTTATTTTCTTGGAGATTTAAAGAGGAGATCTTGAATTCTTTGCAAAGAAGGGATTTTCGTCTTGCTTTGTTATATTCGTTTGATCTCTCCAACGAGGTGAGTGACTTGTTTTGTTTTGCTTTGTGTATGTTGCATGTGAGTAATGTAAATTGTTTTGTTGTTTTGTTTTATGTATGTGGTATGTGGTGTTTCATCTATTGGAAAGCATGCTAGGGTTTGGTATGAATATGTATGTTGGATGGATGATAAAAAATTGGATCTTTGAGAAGAACCCTAGTTGTTGTGAGTAGAATTGCATGTGGATAATTTTGGATTGTAGGAGAACCAAATATAAATTGTGAGTAGGCTATTTCTTTTGGATTATTGCTGATTTGATTGAGTATAATGGATGTTATGCATTAATTAATTAATTAAAGATGAGATTTTTGGACTATCGGTGAGTTGGATGAATACAACTTGGCCATGTATATGATAAATTTGCTTATGGATCAACTAATGAAAATAATTGAGTTTGCGTTGAGAATTTTGAGAATGAGTAATGGATTAAAAGACCATGTTTTGAGGATTTAAGTTATGATGACTAAAACTAGGGAATGATACATTTTGATTGAATTTGGAGAATTGTGATTTTGTGAAAGATACTGTTCGAATTTGGATTTCACAAATGCTAAGTTTTAAATCTGAATATTTTGTTATTTTAGTTTATGGATTGGTGAAGCTTTCTTTGGTGCACGAACATGCACGAACATTTTCATGAAAATAGTATCTTGTTGTTTTAGAAGAAATTGAGTTTTATGAATTTGACTATATCTCAACTTAGTTTGGTATTGATATGCTTTGGAATATAAAACAAAGTTACTTTTGACGTATGATTGATTCTTATAAACTTTAGTTTTGATATATGCACACATTCATGTTTTATTTTGAAGAAATTCATCAAAAAGCTATTTTAGCTATTCAAGCAGTTTTGATTGGTTTGTATGGATCTTTGTATATCCTATAAGTTGCATTTGATCATATCAGAAATATACTTTTTATAGAATTCGTTTTTGTAAAGTAAATCTTCGTATCGGTTGAAATATGCACAACCCAAACTGCAGTTTGTAGGGGTTACAGTCGACTGGTATGTTTCGACAGTCGACCGCCGCTACCGGACTGCTATGTTCTTCTCGTTTTCTTGAAATCTCGAACGGTACAGTCGACTGAACCATTTCTCCAGTCGACTGTCCCTGCTCTATTTTTGGTATTTTCTCAAAGTGTTGGATTTTTGCTCTGGACAGTCGACTGGCGTCTTTTACAGTCGACCGTCAACACTTAGAATTTATTTTCCTAAAAAGATTGGATTTTCGCTCTGGACAGTCGACTGGTGTCTTTTACAGTCGACCATCAATACTTAGAATTTATTTTCTTAAAAATGTTGGTTTTTCGCTTTAGACAGTCGACTGATGACCTTTTTACAGTCGACTGAAACTGATGCTTTCTTGAGTTTTCCAGATGTTCTTTAAATGGTTGATTCTTTAAATGTTTTTGGGATCTATAACTTGCTATTCTAAATATTATTGTTTCCTACAGAACATATGTTTTCAAGATATTTTATTGTTGGATTTGGATTCTGAAATTTTATAAAGATTTGGGTTTTGTTGATTGGAGAGGTTTCTCTTTATGATCGTTTTGACGATAGATTTGTGAATTTTGGTCTTGTTGAGATCTCTAGGAGTTGAGTGGGAGTCCTGTAAACCGGCAAGTTGAGATTGTTGAGTTAGACCTGGGGGTCTTGGTTTAGTTGTTGTTGAGTATTTAAGTCCGGCAGGATACACTAACCCTAGAGATGGGGATTTGGTGTTGTTAATAATAATCAACTTAAGGACAGGCACTAGTGGGGATGTAATGGAACTTGAAAAACGTAAGTATAGGCTCATGGTTTTGTTAGTCCAACGGATGCGATCCAGGACTGTTTATTGTTATGTCTCGAGAGGACATTTGTGTGTTCGCGTGTCAAGGGTCTGCAGGCCTATTCACGGAGCATGCAGGGTGCATTCGCGTGTCGAGGGTCGGCAGGCCTATTCACTGAATGTACTTGGTGTATCTGCACGTCGAGGGCCTTGCAAGCCTATTCGTGGGGTACATTGGTTTGGGAGATGATTCTCCGGTTGTTTTTTAGCTATCTTACATGATGCTTGTTTCCTACTCGCGGAGTATTCTGGATCTTGTTTCTCATCACAGTAGTAGGATTAGTTGCATAGCGAGGGATTATCCCTATAAAGTGGAGATCGTTAAGGGCTTGCACCGGACCTATGTACTATGAAATGCATAGAATCCGACAATTACGCATTAGAGAGTCAGCATATAGAACGTTTTCTTGACTTGGTTTTATGCTTGTGTTTTCCTGTTTTTCCTACACTTGACACTTAGTCTAGAATCACTTGACGTTTTCATGAATTACTACTTTGCCGTCTTATATTCCTTGATATTTTCATGCTTTACTTATTTGTTATTTCTCATTCTTGTTGTTAATACATGTTGATGACTCGGTGTTTTATGACTTAATTATGTTGCTTTGTTTTTATATCTCTCACACCTTTATGGCTGACCCCTTTAGTTTTGATGGTTAGGGATCATCTCTAGCCTCATGTTTTACAGGTTGTTGTTGCTTAGAGCTTGGGATTTGGATGCTTGAGATAAATTGATGTAATAGAACTTTTGTGTAAAATTTGTAAAGAAGTGTTGTAAAAAGAAAGTTTGTAATTCAAAGTGTTTGTATTTCCGCTGTGTTTTGTAAATGATTATTGTAATAAAAGTTTGAAATAAAAATTATCTGTGTTTTTGGACTGTGTTTGCTATTACATTGAAGTTGATGCTGGAAAATGTGCCACGTATTTCTAAGATATCATTTTGGAAATTCGGGGCGCTACAGACAGACCCTCCAACACTCCAGTAAATAACCAGAATATTATGAAAAGCTTAAATGGTGAAAATTGTGATTACATAGTTACTGTAGAGATGGGTGGTATTTATAGGCGTAAGAATCTGTTTAGGGGAGGTTTCTGGGTCCCCTAATTAGGGGGTGCACCTGGCCCACACTAGGCTGGACCTGGGTAACGGGCCCAAAGTCGGTCTCAGAAGGAGAAGTGGGATAACTTTGATATTCGCGCTAGGATCAAGCGGTGCGGATCGTTCGCTAATTTTACCCTCATCACAAGCCCCCACTATTGGAAGAGACGTCTTGGTCTCTATTGAAGAGTAGTTGATCTAGCGAGGGTGCCGATTAGACGATGGCGATCAGTGCGCGTCTAGATTGGCGGGATGGAGCATACCCCATCCAGGGTCTTCGCAGGGTCGGCCTCGGATGCCCTACCGTGGTCGCGGTGGTCGAGAGGTCCTGCGAAGTGATGGCTTCGGTTGCCGCACCAAACGTGCGATGGAATTGAGGCCTTGATGGAGGTCCTCATGAAGGTCGGCCTCGGATGCCACACCCAGCGCTCGGCGAAATTGAGGCCTTATGAAAGCCCCCATAGGGAGTCGGCTTCGGAGTGAAATTGAGGCCTTGAGAAAGCCCCTCATGGGAAAGCCCCCCAAGGGAGTCAGCCTTGGATGTCACGCCGAGGGTGTGACGAAATTGAGGCCTGGAAAAAGTCCCCCACGGGGGTCGGCCTCGGATGCCACGCCGAGGACGCGGCGAAATTGAGGCCTTGGGAAAGCCCCCCATGGGAGTCGGCATCGGATGCCACGCCGAGGGCGCGACAAAATTGAACCCTTGAGAAAGCCCCCCATGGGAGTCGACTTCACATGCCACACCAAGGCCGCGGCGAAATTGAAGCCTTGGAAAAACTGCCCTCGGTGTGGAATCCTAGGCCGATTCCCATGAGGAGCTTTCTCAAGGCCTTAGGAAAGCTCCCCATGGGAGTCGGGTTCGGATGTCAGGCTGAGAGCGCGGCGAAATTGAAACCTTAAGAAAGCCCCCAATGGGAGCCGGCTTCGAATGCACGCCGAGGGCGCGACAAAATTGAAACCTTGGGAAAGTAGGCTGCCTGTATCTTCGCCGTTCTCGCAGGTTGGTCACCGCCGTTGTACTTGTCGGTTTGATGAAATAAATTTGCCTGCCTCTCAATGTCAGACAAGCACATCGGGAAATCACGTGCTTTTGCCAGCGTCATGTTCTCTGACAACTGCAGTCACTGTTGATTCTGTGGGTTGAGTGTTGACCGCAATGAGTGTTGCGACTTTTGAGGAAGGCTTCGATTGCATATAAATCGCACTTTCCTTCACTCGATTCTCGTATTGCAGGGGTGAGTGGTCGATATGGTAAGAGTTTTGCCGTTCAAGTGTTAGACCCGGAAGGGATCAGAACATGTGCTTGTGGTTTCGGGTCACTTGTCCCGAATTTCGAGATCTTAGGGTTTACCCCCGTGACCTGGGAGGCGTGGCCCATTCGCGGTTAAGCTTGTCCACAGCTTGGGTTTCTCGTATTGGTGGCTTCAGCACGTTGGGATCCGAGGGGGAAAGGGGGATCTCGTTGAAGCCAAGTTAGGTACATCTCGGATCCCGGGATTATATGGTTGTCGCCGGTATCTGAAAACCAGTGCCGAATATCCAGCAGGCCAGAGGATTCGCCCGAGAGGCGAGAGTGGGGATCCGGTGCTTGTTCGTCGCCTGTGCGTCTTGGGTGCGGCTCCCTGAGCTCGCCATCTGAGGAGCCCTCAAGGTGGAAGTTTGTTGGGCTCTACCACCGGTGCGTGTCCAGTTCGGTGCGCCGGTGAGGAAAGGCAGATCATACGAGAGTTAAGTTGTAACTTGGTCATAATATTGTTGTAACTGTTTCATTTGCCGACTGCGGACTAGCCACCATCCTTGTAATTCTCTTGCTTAATAGAAATCTTGTTGTGGACTTGCGTGGACTGTAGGCTCGTTCTCGTTGGGGTATGGGTGTAAAATACAGCGTTCGAGATGAACGAGTTGTAAAGCGCGATGAGGTGAGACCTCATGATGGTTCCTGTGAACTCACGACGATCGGTCTCGGATCATATGCTGAGAAATTTACCTGGGCCTTGTCAGCCACGTGGTCTGGCACGTGTTTGCTTGTGTTAGCCGTTGATGCATTCAATGTGCCTTGGGAGTTGTAGCATCGTCTGCAATAACTGCGGGTAGTTTTCCGTGGTTTATAAAATCCTTACTGCCGGGTATTGAACTCACATCGTTCCCACACCCCCATCCTCAACTCACGATGTCTTGGTGTTCAGCACGGCCTGTGTTGACCCATTCGTGGATCAAAGACGGTGGGAAGATGGTCTGAGGGGTTGGGTTCGGCCCCACCGGGATCGATGTTCAGTTGGGGAACCCAACTTTGTCCTGGATTTCGAGATCTGAACTATTTTCCACCGGGTTCCGAGGGGAGTCTTCGTTACGTCAAAGCTAGGGAATGAGTTCCCTCTGACTGAGGATTGTTCGTCCTCACGCTTCATGTACACTGATGCGGTTTCGAGGATGATGGGTTGTGCTAAATCCATCGACCCCGGGGTCATGTTGGTTCAGCTGCTTCTGGCATTAGGGCTTCATGCATCTCTTGTTGGTCGGGATTGAGCGCGTAGGGCCAATTCTCAAGTGACTCTTGTGTCTGTCAGCCCGTCTTCTGACGACGACATCCATCTCTTGGTCGGTGCATGTGTGGCACTTCTTTCGCACGGGGGCCAGCTCTGTGTTCGGAGATGCCGAGTCAGAGCGCGAGTTGGCCGTGAGCCGGTGCTGAAGTGCGAGACGAGTGAAAAAAGGGCGTACGCGGTAGTTTTAGTTGGTTCTATTGTAATTGCCAAAATGCGGACTGGCCACCGCCCCCTTTGTAACTGTTTTCATTCTTAATGAAAGGCATTAGTCTCGGTTCTTTGTTCGTCCGTGCATTCTGTGCATTATTTCTACCACGTAGGGAGGTACCCTTCGGATCCGCACCCTGAGGGGGATCCTCCGAGGATTTTTGGCGTTGGAGCCTAGAATTTGGAATGAATTATATTATATTCATTGACAGATGAAGGTACATGGACTGGCTTTTGAGGGCCTTTTTACAAGTGCGGACCCCTAGGGGTCTTCGTGGAAATTCATCAAATGTTCTGCATACCAAGTCTTCTTGATTACCTTGCCCCCAGGGTCTTCGAGTCGGTACGTGCTCAAACGAACCACTTTGGAGACCCTGTACGGACCCTCCCAGATAGGCGCTAGCTTTCCCCTTCTTGCTTGGCTAAGATATTTCAAGTTGACTAAGCACAAGGTCGCCTTCTTGGATGTGGCGGGATGGACCTTCTGATTGTAAAATCACTCTACCCTATGTTGGTAGATATTTCTTCTTACGACCGCCCTTTCTCGTACTTCATCGAGGAGATCCAAGTGGACCCTGAGGCCGTTTGAGTTGGAATTCTCGTCAAAGCTCATGATCCGTGGTGATGACAATCCGACTTCCAGAGGAATTACTGCCTCGGTTCCGAAGGTTCGGTTAAAGGGCGACTTCCCTGTGGGGATTCTTTTGGTCGTGCCGTAGGACCACAGTACGCTGGGTAACTTGTCAACCCACAGTCCCTTGGGGGATTTGTCAAGTCGCTTCTTGAGGCCATCGAGGATTTGCCGGTTTGCATTCTTGGCCTGGTCGTTGGACTGTGGGTGTGCAATGGAGAATTTTTGCTGAATTCCAAGGTATTCGCGAAATTTGCGGAAACCCTTTCCTGCGAACTGAGTTCCGTTGTAGGTAATGAGGATATGACGAATCCCGAATCGGCAGACGATGTGTTTCCAGAAGAATTGTTGCATCTGATACTCGGTGATGGTGGCCAGGGGCTTTTCCTTGAACCATTTCGTGAAGTAGTCGATGGCTACACGATAAGGAAGCTCCTCTGGCCGGTAGCTTTAGAGAACGGTTCGACCAGGTCCATCCCCTACATGACAAAGGAGGCCGGACTGGCGAGCGATTTAAGATTTGTTTGGGGCAAATGATGGACCGAGGAGAACCTCTGGCACGGGCCACACTTTTTGAGTAGGTCTTGGGCATCTTGGGCATCTTGGATCGACTGCCCATCCCCACGTGCATTTCCTCGAGCACATATTTGGCCTCCTCTGGTGTTGAGCATCGAAGGTAGGTCTGCCGTCGGACTTTGTATAGGAGCGCTTGAAGAAGATGTCGTCAACTAGCATGAACCTCTCGGCCCTGATCCTAACCCGTCTGGCCTCGCAGGTAACTTGGGGGAGTACCCCATTTTCTTAGGTAGTTAAGGATTGGATTCATCCAGTTTGGTTATTGGTGGGAGGGTCGAGACAGAGGACTTCGGAATTCTCCTTGTCGATGCTTGGCCGAACGAGGACCTCCAGCAAGACTGCTCAATCTAGGCCCTCGAATGCGGACGACGCCAACTTAGATAAGGCGTTCGCCAGACTGTTCATTTCTTGTGGGATCCTGACGAGGGAAGCGTCTTCGAAATCGGCCAAGAGGAGCTTGGCCTGAGCCAGGTATTTGACCATTCTAGCGTCGCACTGCACACTTGATTGACGACGAGCTGGGAGTCGTTGAACGCTTTGAGTCGTTTGGTACCTGCCTTCCGGGCTAGGATGAGTCCCGCTATCAGAGCTTCATACTCCGCTTTGTTGTTAGAATCCTTGAAGCTGAACTATAGGGAATACTGGAGGGTGAACCCGTCTGGGCCGCCTAATATGACTCCAGCCATGCAGCCCTCTTCGCAAGACAATTCGTCCACGTAGATTTCCCAAATAGGCTCCTTTTGTGGAGTATTGAAGTCCTTAAGAATGACACATTCAATGATGAATTCGGCGAGTGTTTGGCCTTTAATGGCCATCCTCAGCTTGTAGCTGATGTCGTGCTGGCTCGCTCGATGGACCATTTGATTATGCAGCCTGAGGTCCCTGGTTTATGAAGGACTTACTTCAGCGGTTGGTCGGTGAGGACCTGAACCAAGTGGGCCTGGAAGTATGGACGAAGTTTTTAGGCAATCATGATCAAGGCGTAAACGATCTTTTCCATTTTTGTATATCGGAGTTCAGTGTCGCGGAGGATTTTGCTGACATAGTAGATGGGCTTCTGGACCCCCTCCTCTTCCCCGACGAGGACCGTACTAAGAGCCTGCTCCGAAGCCGCTAAGTAGAAGTATAGCACCTCGTCGGGCTATGGCTTGTTGAGAAGAGAGGGATTGGCGAGGTACTGTTTAGCTGGTCAAAAGCCTGGTCTGCCCAAAATAGCATTATAGGCGGCTTTAAAACTGACCATCATGAAGTCCATTGCTTTCGTTCAGGAGGTCAGAACCCTGACCCCTAAATCTGGACCGGGGTGCCAGAGAAGCCATGGAGGGTGTAACCTGCCGGTTTCAGCCTCTCCCGAGAGAGCTTCAAGATTTCAAAGGCCGCTAGGAACAGGATTTTCACCGAACTTCCATTGTCGAGAGGATATGGTGCACCTCATGGTTGGCAAGCGCATGACTTATGACCAAGGCATCACAGTGTGGGACATGAACACCTTCGAGATCCTCATCTGAGAATGAAACAGCCAATCTGAGACCACGGGAGGGGGACAGTTGTAAACGAAGTTTACCTCACAGATGAAGGCCTTGCGGGAGGAGCTAGACTTTCCCCCCATGGGCCTGCCACGGATGCAATGGAGGATGGCCAGGTTATCGGTGTCCTGGGGTTCGGGCTCTGGTTCTGGACGTCTGTTCGCCCCGCGAGGGGCAGAGAGGCTCTTGGGCCATTCCGAGTGAATTTGGCAAGGTACCCTCTCCGAATGAGGGCCTCGATTTCGTCCTTCAGAACTTGGCAATTGTCGGTTTCATGGCCATGGTTCCGATGGAAACAGCAGTAGTACCTCATGTCCATCTTTCTGTTAGGATTATTGGACCGAAGGGGGTGTTGGAGTATGTTGTCGCCCTCAATTTCCATCAGGATGGCAGACACGCTCGCGTTGAATGGGTAAACTTGTCGTATTGCGCATGTGGGGGAACATGCCCCCTCGCGGAGGCATCCTTCTAGGTCTTCTTGGTGGGTTCGAAGCTGTCTGCTTTCCTCTTCCCTTTGGTGGGGGGTCCCCTCCGACCCTCGGGATGGATGGCTTCCTCGGCCAGGATATACTTTTCGCTTCTGTGGAGGAGGTTGGGAAAGTCCTCCGGGGGGGCTTCTTGGCCAGGAAGGCCTTCAGCGAGTCATGGCGGGCATTGTGTCGGGAAGTTGGCGCTGCTACCCCAGAATCGAAGGAGATCGATCGAGTCTCGGCTGTGAACCTTTGAACGAAGTTTCAGAGGGATTCCTTGTCCTTCTATCTAAGGTCCAGCAGAGAGGTGCTCATCTTCTCAGCCTTTCGGCTGGTCACGAAGTGAGTGAGGAAGCTTTCCTCGAGCTAGTCGAAGGAGTAGATCGAACCGGGGACAAGTTTGTTAAACCATTCCCGTGCACGCCTCTCAGAGTGGCCGGGAACGCACGGCTGAGAACGGGATCCGAGGCGCTGTGAATTATCACGAGGGTTTTGAAGCCCTCGATGTGATCACAGGATCCATTTCTCCGTTGTAGGTCTCAAACGCTGGAGGTTTGAAGCTCCTCAGGACGAGCGCGTCGAGAATATGGGAGGAAAATGGTGGCATGTCAATCCAATATCATGTTCAGAATACCTCTCACCCTCGGCGATTCGAGCAAGGGGACCCTCCATTTCCTGAAAGTCGCCTAAGGATGGGGTCTTCCCGTCCTTCGGATCCGGTTGACCCGTGGGATTCGTCGTTCCCATGCTCGGCCACTCCTGTTCGGTCGATTGGATGCTCAGGTGGGGCCCCGCCTCGGATGGCTTAGAGGATTTCATCTCGGAATTCGTGGAACACTGCCCTGGTTACGTGACCTCCATCCCCTCAGCCGTTGGAGGGTCGGTGGTCCCTCAGGGAGCAGCTACGCTCCTTGTCTCGACCATGGGAGGAGTGGCAAGTTCGGTTGAAGTTGCGATTCGAGGGGTCCCCCCGTTCCAGGATCAGTTGAGGCAATTTTGGAGGTCCTCATTCTGTCTACTGCTGATAATGTTTTAGGTCGGAGACCATCAACTGGGCGACCTCCCGTGCCACCAAGTAAGAAGCGGTCAGGACGGATTTCTGTAATGCTTGGTCCTGCGGCTATCGGGACCCTTGAGTTCCCGCTCGACTTCGTGTTGGCGTGGAGGAAGTGGGGGGTCGAACGGCTGACCCCCGGGTGGAGTTTTCTTGGCCCTAGGGAGCCATAGAGATTCGTCTATCATGAAGTAGAATCTGGAAAAGAGGCCCAGATCTAGGATTTTCACAAACGGCGCCAATCTGATGTGGTTTATTTTTGGGTATGAGAGCAACAGATAATATGAGTACTTTCGAGGACGAGGAAACTCAGATCTTGGCCTCCGATCTGACTCTACTGTGAGGCTGAAGTGGATGTGGTGGATCTGGTTAGCTCGGCGGGCGTCGGATACCTGCAAAAAATTCTGAAACACCAGGAGGACTTCTAGCGAAAGACCGTCCAACGCTCTAGTCAATAACCAGAGTATTAAGCAAAGCTTAAATGGCAGAAATTGTGATTACCTGATTATTGTAGAGATGGGGCTGTATTTATAGGCGTAAAAATCTGTTTATGGGAGGTTTTTGGGTCCCCTGATTAGGGGGTGCACCCGGCCCACACTGGGTTGGACCTAGGTAACGGGCCCATAGTCGGTCTCAGAAAGAGAAATGGGATGACTTTGAGATTCGCACTAGGATCAAGCAGTGCGGACCATTCGCTAATTTTACCCTTATCAGGGCTGCCACAAAACAAATTCATGTACTTGATTACCGGAAGAAAAAAAAACTCATATAAATAGGCATTTGGGTTATGGACCAACAAAAAGGAAAATCAAAAGAAAATTATGTCAAGAGCATAATTTAATGTATAGGACTAACAAAGAATATGTATGAGGACTCCAAATAACATACCTATACTCCAAAGTGCAGCAGAAATGAAAAGAACAGATGTCAATATAAGAGCACTTGCACGCCAGTTGTTGATATGATCCTAAACCAATATGGGAATAGAGAAAACAGAATCAACCAAGGAGTTTGTCACAATTTATAAATATTATGCATCAACAGAAATCATTCCAAACCAAATATAAAAAATTTCCAGAAATCAGAGATTATTAAAAAGTACACGGGGGGGGGGGGGGAATCAAATGTCCCACCTTTAATTTTTTTTTTTGAATATTAGTAATTTTACGGGGATCTTCATCACTCGATGAAACCAAAATATGGTCTCATTGTATTATTTAACCAACACGAACAATCTTAAAAAAGAAACAACTTTTATCTGTATTATTTAGGGCCACTACATGAACTCTTTTCCTCCATTAACATCTGTAAAATACAATAACAACAACAAAGCTTTTTTTCCAACTAGTTGGGGTCAGCTACATGAATCCTGGTTTTCCATTCTGCTCGGTTTAGCGCAATATCTTCTGTACGGTCACAAGCTATCATATATTTTCTCACCGTTTCCACCCAAGTTTAGGTCTTCCCCTACCCCTAACTCTACCATCAATACTTATCAAATCACTCTTTCTAACGGGAGCACTACTAGGTCTACGTGTGACATGTCCAAACCACCTGAGGCGACTCTCTCTTAACTTATCTTGGATAGGAGCTACCTTTAGCATGTCTCATATATGCTCGTTTCTAATTCTATCATTCCTAATTTTAGCACACATCCATCTTAGCATCCTCAACTCCGCTACACTCATTTTTGGACGTGTTTCTTTGTTGCCCGAGACTGCTCCACACACCATTGTTGGTCTAACAGCCATCTTATAAAAAAAAATTCAACTTCAAAGGTATACGTTTGTCACACAAAACACCACTGACACTTCACCACTTAAGTCATCATGCTTGGATCCTTTGTATAACATCTTCAAAATCTCCATCTCTTTATATAATCGAGCCTAAATATCGGAAACGGTCTGATGAGGACATTGATTCAGACAATTCAGGTGTTTTTATCAGCGCAGACGTCGTCTAGGATGGTTATTTTATTAGCATATTTATCTTCATTTCAGTATTTTATTTGTTTTTAAGCATTTTAGCTATATGTAATAGTTTTGAAATTTGCACCCTTTATTTTCTATATTGAAATATTTTGGAGATTTGTATTAAGATTTTGTTTTGAGCCTATATATAAGCCTTGAGAATATTCAGAAGGTATGCTATTACTGATTTTAAAAAAATTACTGTGTTGAGTTCTCCTCTTCATTCTTCTCGTGTGTGTGAGACCATAAGAAAACATTAGGGTTTGTGAAAAATCCTAAGAAAGTATTAGGATTTATGAGAAACTCTAACTACACCCCTAAATCCCCAATTTTATTTTAAACCCTAAATCTAACACCCCCTCTCTAGCTGTCATTCACTTCTCCATCGAGGTCCTTCATCGACCTGCCTCATATCTTCTTCACAAACCCATCAAACCCCATCTATACTAACCACCCCGACATCCCTAGCCGCCTTCCCACCACCACCTGATCATCCTCCTACAGCACCCCATCGACTGTAGCAACTCGACGCCTCTCCATCGAGCCCTCCCTCTTTCACCTGCCCCCACACCTCGATCTCCCCATCCTGCAACCACCGACTGCCTCCCACTGAACGGCAGTGCCTCCTCACTGCTGCCTGCACCACCACTGGGTCCGAGACAGCAGCCCGTGCCGCCTATCCTCACCTCCCGACCACCCTTTCCACCCCTTCCATTGTCGTTGTCCTTCGCTTTGCTGCCTCATCAACGTGGGCACCCCAAGCGCCACCTGCCTGTTCAAATCCAGCAACATCGCAATACCGTCTGCGAAACTCTGTAAAATCTTTCCATTCTCCATTATATATGATACTGCTTATCATCTGAATTATTTGTTGTCCACAAATATTGAGTGTGTGCTTTGACTTGTTAATTATAGTACGAATCTTTATTGCATAACTTACATGCTAAGAACGATTGAGTATAATTGTTAATTGTTAGGCGTGAATCTTTAATTGGGCAACTTAAACTTATTTCAATTCTTAAATATCCATCAAACCAATTAATATATTTAATTTCTAACTTAAATCGGCATTACATGTTTGATAAACTTAATCTTTTAATATTCTTCGAAATTTTCTACTCAGGGTTAAGTTTACATCACGGTCTCTCTGAGGTACATCTTGACCATCGAGCTTGACTACTTGGTTGTGTTCCGAATATTACTAAAATTACATTCCATATACACTGTTTTAACTCTACTTATTCTGAAGCCTCTAGCTTCCAAAGTTTCTCTTCACAATTCTAATTTAGCATTGACTCCTGCTCTAGTCTCGTCCACTAAGACGATGTCATCGGCAAAAAGTACACACCAAGGCACCTCATCTTGTATTCTTCGCATCAATTCATCGATAACCAAAGCAAAGAGGTAGGGCTTAAAGCCGAACCTTAGTGTAAACCTACTGTAATCGGAAAATCACTGGTCTCCCATGTGGTTATTCTAATTGTGGTCCTTGTCCCTTCATACATATCCTTAATTAACTCAGTATACCGAATAGTTACTCTTTTATTATTTAACACTCACCATACTATCTCTAGGGACTTTATCACATGCTTTAATCTAGATCTATAAACACCATATGTAGATCTTTCTTATTCTACATATATTTTTTCACAAGTCTCCTCAGTACATAAATTGTTTTCATTGTTAACCTCCAGGCATAAATCTAAACTGATTCTCAGACAATGTAGTTTCTAGTCTCAGTCTATGTTTAATCACTCTCCCAAATTTTTATCGTATGGCTCATTAATTTAATCTCTCGGTAGTTGGAGTAACTTTGTATATCTCCTTTATTTTTATATATAGGTACTAAAATACTCTTTCTCCATTCATCAAGCATCTTCTTAGTCTTCAAAATTCCACTAAACAATCTTGTTAACCAACCCACTCCTACATCCTCAAGATACTTCCAAACTTCAATGGGTATACCATCCGATCGTATAGCTTTTCCTATATTTATCCTTCCTAGAACATTTCGTACCTCCGATGTCCCAATTCTATGGAAAAACATACTCTCGACTCTCCCTCTAGTCTTCCATATTTAAGTTGCCCACAACATTTTCATTTAATAACTTCTCAAAGTAATTTCACCATCTTTCCTTAATTTTCTCATCTTTTATTAAGACTTTTTAATCATCGCTCTTAATACACCTAATTGTATACAGATCTTTTATTTTCCTATCCCTTGGTTTAGCAAGCTTATAAATGTTATTTTCTCCTTTTATTCTTAATTTTGTGTATAAATTATCATACGATTTTTCTTTTGCATGTCTTACCGCTTTCTTAACTTCTTTCTAACGGTCTTGTATCTCTCCAAGTCTTCTTCATTTCTACTCCTTTTTCATATTTTGGAGGTTGGTCTTTTTTCTTTCATAATATTTTGGACTTCTTCTTGCCACCCATGTTTCTTTAGTTAGCAACCCTCTACCTTTGGATTCTCTAAGTACCTCCTTCAAAATTTCTCTTATGTACGTAGTCAATTTATTCAAAACATCATATTTGTCTCCCCTTCCCAATTCCAAGATGCTCCTTCAAGAATTTTATCTCTAAAAACCTCTAGTTTCTCTTGTTTCAAGTTTCACCACCTAATTCTTGGGTTTCTAATCTCCTTCCTCGCACATATGTGTTTTCCAATCTAACATCCAACATCATTAATCTATGTTATGAGGTTAAACACTCTCCCGATATAACTTTACAATCTTTACATATCGCATGTTCCACCTTTCTAGTGATGAAAAAAATCAATCTGACTCTTATTTGCCCAACTTTTAAAGGTTATTAAATATTTCTCCATCTTCCTAAATAAGTATTTGTTAGTATAAGATCATACGAAGCCGCAAAATCTAAAAGTGTCTCCACCATCGTTCTTATTTCCAAATCTATGTCCTCCATGCACCCTCTCAAATTCTATGTTATCTTCTCTTACATGTCCATTGAAATCACCTTCTATAAATAATTTCTCACCTAAGGATACTTCTTGAATTATGTCATCCATATCTTCCTAAATTTATTTTTAGCCTGTGCATCTAATCCTACTTGGGGTGCATAAGCACTAATTATATTAATTATGTTTCCTCCTAACACAAGCTTAATTTGTATTATTCTATCATCTTTCTATTAACACCTACTACATCTTCTTTGAATTTCTTATCTACTAAAATTCTACTTCATTTCTATTTATAATTTTACCTGTATAATATAATTTAAAACCATCTATATCTTTAGTTATTTCCCCTATCCACTTTGTTTCTTGTAAACAAGCTATATTAATATTCCTTTTAATCATTGTATCTACTAGTTGTATGCATTTTTCTGTCAATATTCCTATATTCCAAGTCGCTAACATAAGCTTATTTTTCTGGACTAGCTTCTTTACCCGCACACGTCCAGATTGATGCAGAAACTCCTTGCCCATTTATTACCGTACCCGGGCGCCGGTGCGACGCCTCTTGCATATTTTTCGAAGTACTGAGAGACAGACACAACGCATCGCTTTCAGAGAATGTCCTAGCTGTAAAATAAGGAACTAAAATATTCTTCATATTGCCTCCACCCCACCCCTGATCTTTCTTTCCTCTACAACAAAAATAGCACTTTTTGCCTAGCACTGTTACAAGCTAACATTTAAAAATGTTTTAATGGATGTAATTATTCCAATCTAAATTTGACTTGTATTTGTTTACAGAATATCCCTGATCAGTCAGTTCCGAAAAGGAGAAAAAATAGACAGTACTTGAAACATCCGAAATATCAAAATAGATCCGAATAATCATATAATACAAAAAGTTAATCTCATTTTTTATTCGAATCAGTAGTCATGTTCATTGAAAAACTAATACAGAGAGAATATCTGTATTCAATCCTGATGTGACTCTCTTTTAACGGAATGGAATATTCAATTCAATCTATGAAGAATATCCATATCTGCTACATGTAAACAAACAAATATGAATATGATCATGCTGTATCCGCTACTTCTACCTATCTCTGTTCACCTCCCAAAACCATCGAAACTCCAAACCAATTTCCCTCACTTTATCCTCAGTTGAAGCAACCTCCAATTTTTTAAAAGCATTCATTACCCAACATGTTACATCAATAGCAGTGAAATGCTTCATTGGAAAATAAATGATGGTCTCATTAGGTTTCCAACTAAATATAAGCATATCACCTAATTACAAATTGAACTGTCACTTGAATGTATAAAATATGGGATTCAAATTGTAATTAATTTAGTAGATTTGAATGTGCTTTTAGGTACACATCTAGAAATGTAAATGATGAAATTGGAGCATCTGCATGGATTAAATGACATAAGATTTTAGAATCATCAGTTATAGCAGATCTTGCAGTAGGTTAGCTAGTAACTCCAGCGTCCAAATTGAGAATTCAGTATTCAAACAATCAAACATTAATCGTTATGACAAAAGAAGCGAAGTTTCATGAAAATGAAAACAAAAATAGAAACTAACAAACCTGTAAAATCCCAACTAGCGGTGATGATGGTACATCACCAAATATGTGGATAGAGACAGTGGAGATGGCCATAGACAAGGGTCTTTGGCTTGGTTTGACAGAATGGAGGCATATAAAACTTACAGGACCCTAAAGAAGTAAAAATATTTAAATTAGAAAACTCAGTAACAAAGAAGAGCAATTAAAATATTTGGAGTACAGCCATGTGAAGTAAAGATGCACATGTGAATGTGTGTGTTGAAAGAGAGAGACACAGACACACACACACACAGAGAGAGAGAGAGATTAATCATACTTATAAGCATATGCAACACAGAAGACATGTTTTATTTATAAGATGAAAAACACGCCAATACACATGAAGGGCCGCTTTAATGAAATCCCCACAATCACGAATTCAACTCTCTACGTATCATAATAGAGATCAAACATTACCAATAAATGTCTAGCCAATCATATAAATGCATAAATAAATTAAATCGAATTTGGTACCTAATCATTCATGGCCCCGTTATAGGGCTAAAGTCTCACCCAAAAGACTAGCTACTTTAGAAGGCAACTTGAGTTCATGGACTTTATTATATAAGGACCACTCAACTCAATTCAGTTTACTAAACTTTCACTCCATGCAACCTATTTTCCATTAACCTATTTTATATCCAAGCTTTTCCAGCCCACTAACTAGGCCCATTCTATAAGTCCATATATTATTCCTAAGCCCACCTATTAATGAGACCACTACCAACCAATTAATACTAAAGCCCACCACATTAGAGGTATTACATACTTGTATAACTTGATTACATCTTATTTCTTTATTGGTGATTTTTTCAAAAGAAAAACTCAATTAATAACTTCAAACTGTGTGCACGTCCTTTGTGTTTCCCAAACATATACAGAAATCTGGTCAACATAATAACATATCAAAATTCAGGTATTTAAAGGGCGAAACTAAAAACACATGCAACGTGTAAATAATATAGTACCATCAATTCAACTTGCAGTCCGAGAAGCTTCAGGAAAAAAAAAACCTACTGTCTGAGTACCAAGAAAATGCAGACCTAATTTCAAATGTTAATGAGAAGACAGGTAAGAAAATTTGGATGCAATGGAGACAAGGGAAATTTTACAAGCTTTCAGCAATGACCATGTTACGGGACCAGCCAAGCGCATGTAGCGCATGAGCAAGTTCTTCGCATAATGTGGGTAATCAAGGGTTTACTTTCCATCTAAACAGAATGCTACCCAATGTGGATGTCTATGGGCAAATGTTCACAAAAAAAAAAACAAAAAACAAAAAAAGTCCAGGGAACATAAAATGTAAAAATTCATCACATGTAGATCATACTAAACAATTTCAGATCCAATATAAGCATGCATAATCAACCTGCAAATGCCATAAAGAATTGATACCAGTGACACCAGTCGATGAAGGTGGTAGGCAAACAACCAGTGTCCATACCCTCTGTGATACAATATTATTTATACTAGATTTATGGCAAGTGTTTAGAAGTGTTTTTTTTTCCGTGATTTAAACTGTTGATTGTATAGTATAGAAAGAAAAGAATACTTTATTGGATATCTCATAACTGAATACATGGCTTCCTATATATATATATATATATATGAGAGTACAAAAGGCAATCTAAGTTTGTTTTAGAAGTGGGACTAATACTAAGACTACTTTAAGACTCTCCCTCAAACTCCCTCAAGCTGGTGTGTAGATATTGTCGAAGCCAAGCTTGCTCAAAAAAGTTTGAAAAAGCTTACGAAGGTAGAGCTTTAGTGAAGATATCAACAAATTGTTCGCTGGGACATATGAAAATGAGATAACCTTCTTCTCTCACTCATCTTGAACAAAGTGAAAGTCAACTTCAATATGTTTTGCGCGCTCATGAAACAAAGGATTGTCATAAATATGCATAGCTGCTTTGTTATCACAGTGGAGAGGAACTGGAGAGAGAATTGGGATTGTCAAGTCTCGAAGAAGATATTTAAGCCATAAAACTTCAGAAACTAAGTGTCCAATGGTTCAGTATTCCGACTCTGCACTTGATTTGGCCACCACAGGTTATTTCTTACTTTTTCAAGATACAAGATTTTCTCCAAAGAATACAAAATACCCACTAGTTGAGCACTGATCATCAACCGATCCTGCCCAGTCAGCATCAGAATATCCTCGTAAAGAAAGAGAATCGCCAGGCCGGAAGAGACGCCCTTGCCCCGAGGCTTTCTTAAGGTAGCGAAGGATGTGAACCACTGCTTCCCAATAAGTGATTGTTGGTGCATTCATAAACTAGCTGACTTGACTACCAGCAGCAGTATCTGGCACAGTCACTGAGAGATATATGAGTTTGTCAACCAACCTGCGATATCGTCCTGGATCAGAGAACAATGCATCATTGGAGAATGAGGACAGCTTGATATTGGGATACATAGGTGTCACTAGGGGCGACATTCCAGCATTCCTGTCTTAGTAAGAATATCAAGGACATACTTTTTTTTAGAGAGAAAGATATCATCTTTTGTACATGCAACCTCAATGCCAAGGAAATATCGAAGCGGACCAAGATCCTTTGTCTGAAAGGTTTGAGCTAACTGTTGCTTGATGTCTACAATACCTGGCGAATCACTGCCCGTGATAATGATATCATCAACATAGACTAACAAAATAACAATGCATTTGTTTCCTTTCTTTGTGAAGAGAGAATGATCTGCCTTGCTTCGTGAGAACTCATAAGAGCACACAGCTCTGTGAAACTTTTCAAACCAAGCTCGAGGGGACTGTTTGAGGCCATAAAGAGACTTTTTTAGCGAACAAATAAGAGTCAACATTTCGCTTAAAACCAGGAGATTGCTGCATACACACTACTTCTTGCAAGTCACCATGTAGAAAAGCATTCTTGACATCCAGCTGATGAATAGTCCAAGAACAATTGGATGCAAGAGAAATAAGAACACGAACAGATGTGAGTTTTGCAACAGAAGAAAAAGTCTCGGCATAATCGACCCCAAATTTATGTGTATACCCTTTGGCGACAAGACGAGTTTTGAGTCATTCAACTGTGCCATCAGGATTGTGTTTAACTATGAATACCCACTTACAACTGTCTTACCTCCGACAGGAAAACAAAGCAACTGCCAAGTACCATTATGCTGAAGGGCGTGTATTTCCTCGTTCATGGCTGCTGTCCAATCAGGATGCTTGAGTGCTTCCTGAATATTTTTAGAAATAGAGAAAGAATCCCAGGAAGAGCTAAAGGCTTGAAAATATTTGTTCAGTTTAGAAGAAGGAACAAACTAGGCAATAGGATAGTGATCACAAGAACGCTTAGTCTTACGTTGAGCAATAGGCAAATTATCTTGGTTAGGAATATTACCGATAGAAGTGGTTGGCACTGGTTGAACAACAGAGGGTACATCTTGGATTGTAGAGCCAGAACGGGTCTGACGCCTTCGGGCATGAACCTAAAGCGGCAGAGGCGATGGTGGTGGCAATGGCGATGGCGATGGTGGTGATGGTGGTGGTTGGAAATCAAGACTCTCAATAACAATCCTTGGTAAATCAGGAACTTGGGAAGAAGGTTGTTCAAAAAAAGGTTTATGTTCAAAAAATGAAACATCGGCCGAAAAAAACATTTTCTTGCGTGAAAGACAATAGCAAAAATAACCTTTCAAAAAGCGCAAATATCCAAAAAATACACATTTTGTAGCATGCAAGTCGAGTTTATCAGTGCCCAGTTGAAGATTTTGAACAAAACAAGTGCAATCCAACACACGAGGTGGTAGGAAAAATGGATCTTTAGATGGAAATACCAGTTGGAAAGGTGACTGATTTTGAAGAAGATGAGTAGGCACACGGTTAATAAGAAATGTTGATTTTTGCGTTCGGCCACTCCATTTTGTTGAGGAGTTTGGTGCATAATTCCATGCTGAGAAAAGAATATTTGAAAATCAGAACTCACATATTTAGCATTATCAGAACAAAAACATTTAAGAGTAGTGCAAATTTTGTTTTTATCTCAACGAAAAAATCTTGAAAAACTTGAAACACTTCAGAACGATCTTTTAAGAGAAACAATCATGTCATGCGAGAAAAATCATCAATAAATCTAACAAAATAACGATATCTATTAAACGTGGGAAAGCCAATAGGCCCCCAAACATCAGAATGCACTAAATCAAATAAATGTTCACTACGTTTATTAATGCGTATTGGGTAGGAAATTCGATGATGTTTACCTAACTCACAGGACTCACATGATAATTGAAAAGAAGACTTACAACCAAAAACTAAATGCTGAGAGTAAGAAGAGAGGAATGCCCCAATCCCCGGTGCCATAATGCAGGACAGTAGAAGAGTGAAAAACCGAGACTGGAGAATCCAAGATTAATAACCATTGTTGTTTACGACCGGTGTCAATTACCTTCCTTGTTGTAGTATCTTGAAACACACAGTGAGAAGGAAAAAAAGTTACTGAACAGTTTAAATCCTTAGAAATTTTAGGAATAACAGGCTGTTAGGAAATGTAGGAACACACAAAGCAGATGTAAGAGACAGATCTGGAGAAAGGGAGATATCACCTTTCCCTTCAACAGGAACAGGAGATCCATCAGCAATACGCACATAATAATTGGAAAGCAAAAAGAAGAAAGAAAGAGGTAAAGGAGACATGTTCAAAAACACCCGAATTAATAATCCACTAATGTGAAAAAACATGATAAGCAGTACCTAAGTGAACAGAATTACCAGGAGAAGACAACAAATTACGGAATGTCTGATACTCTTCAGCAAAGAGGGTATACTGGGAGGATGGCACATCTGTAGGAGCAGTAGTGGAAGAAAAAAAATTCCACAGTGGAAGACTGATGAGCACCAGGAGGACGACCGCACCAGGAGGACGACCAATGTGTTTCCAACATATCGTATACTCATGAGACCGGCCCTGACAATAGGTGCAATACTTAGTGTTGCAATGGCTGTCACCATGGCTATGACCATAGTCACTACAGCCTCGTGTAGAATAAGGACCACGACTCCTAGAGAAGAAAGAAAACTGCTGTGAGGTATCAGAAAAACCACGGCCACGGTCAGAGGTGAGTGTAGATGGTGTTGGGGTTTCAAGAAGAACTAGAGGGGGTACTTGTGGTAGTTGAACATGGAGATCATGTAAAGAGAGACTGGCTCTGGTGGCGAGGATATGAAAGCGAACACCTTCAAGAAATGGACGAATATTGCCCAAGGCAAAAACGGCCAGAAGGGTGATAGATCTTCCAATCTTCTAAGAGTTGATTGAAGCGGGATAGATAGGCATGAATGTCGTCACCTTGCTTGGTCTCGATGGCATCACAAAAGATAACATACAGGCATTGCATGTTATTGGAAGAGTACATATTATGAAGGGTATCCCAGATTTCTTTGGCTGTGTCGAGAAAAGCGATGCGAGTGTAGATGTCTCGGTCCATACAATTGGTCATCATATTGACAATCATGTTATCATCGCGATCCATACTTTGAACGTGGGACCTGTAGGCAAAGGAGCTAGGTCAGTAAGGTGATGATACATCTCGCACCCTTTGAGGAAACGCATGACAGAACGGAACCATGTCATAAAGTTGCTGCGACCAGAAAGATTCTCAGTGGTCATGCGTTCGGCCTTCAAGAGAAAAGAGGAATCGGTCGTCAGTTGAGGAGAGGAAGGCGCCAGGGGAGGAGAAGCCACTGTTGAACTATCGGATGTCGTCATAGGAGCAGATCTAGATTAGACCTGAAGGAGAGAACGGATAAAAAGGATAAGTGAAGAGGGCATTAAAAATTGGCACGTATTACAGAACAATGCGCAACACGAGGCATTTAATTTTTTTCGATTCTTTTTTTTTTTCCTTTTTTTCTCGACTTTTTTTAAGAACTAGATCTGCAACAATCAAATGGCAACGGCGGTTAGTAGTGGCTTCGACAGGAGTAGAGGGGCGTCAGAGTTGGGTTTCGAGTGCAGGTGCAGAGGGAACGGGCGTAGGTGTCGTCGGAAAGGGGAGGTGGGTTCGGTGTTGACGTCGACTGGAGCAGAGGGGCGTCGAAGTTGGTTGCGGGTGCAGGTCAGTGGGAGAAGACGATGGCGTTGGTAAAAGACGATGGAGTTGGTTTCGGGTGTAAGTGCACTGGGAGAAGGCGTTGGCAGTCGGAGTTGGTTTCGGCAGCAGAGTCTCTCAGGGAGGGCGACGGCGTTGCTGTTTTTGTGAAGGGATTATGGTTAGGTTTTGAGGAAGAGGAGAGGTGGAGGAAGAAGACAGGGGTTTTTTTGGGTTTTTTTAGAGAGAACAAAACCCTAACTTTTAGTGGAAATTTTTTGTAAACTTTTCTGTCTCTGATACCCTGTTTGATTGTATAGTATAGAAAGAAAAGAATACTTTATTGGATACCTCATAACTGAATACATGGCCTCCTATATATAGGAGAATGTAAAAGGCAATCTAAATTTATTTTAGACTAGATTTACTCGTGGGCACATGCCTACGGCACGTCTTCGGAATGATACAGCATATGAAAGTCTTGTAAACAGTAAAACAACAATTATGTAGCTCAAGTTTGAATAGTAAAACAAAAATTAGTTGTAAATAAAAGTCCACGTTTCCATTCGTATATGTTGCATAAATGGGGGTGTAAAATCCAACTTCTTAGAACTTTGAGTGTGGAAAATGACGAAATTTAACTGTTGATGAGATATTTGCTATTTTCAATGTAACATGAGCAATAAAAAAATGCATAAAAAATATGAAAATTTACAAACCTGAAATCAGAAAATAAATAAATAAATAAATAGAGAGAGAGAGAATGAGAAAGAGAGTGAGAGAGAGAGAGAGAAATAAATAAATAAATAAATAAAGGAGTTGTTTTGGGGGGATTTGAATTTGAGTTTTGAGGGGAAAACTTTTGGACGGGAAAATATGTTTTGTGAGGTTAAATCTGCATCATTGATTTCAACCCTATTGAATGAGAGCCACTTGATAGCTTTCTTTGTGTTTTATTATATAGATGTAGGACATTACTAAGACTACTTTAACATAGACATTTACCACACATTTCTTTAATAATGCCCAAATTGTGCACCTTCTTCATTAATGTTTTGCATTGGAAAGGCTTGAGAGAGCCTTAGGAGAGAGCCTTCGGAATTGAATAGAATATAAAAAGTGTTAGAATTCAAATGGCAGGAACTTATACGTCAAGTTCTAAGTTCTAACAGAGAAGTTCTTACACATATGAGAACTCAGGCTAAGATTTATCCAGAGAAGTATCTTTATTGGATGAATGACTATGATTGTATGAGAGTCATACAGCTGCATATCCACATGAACCCATCCAATTGTAGTTACAATAGAAGAGATTACTTTCAATTGTTGTGGTGAATATGCAACAAGCTAATCAAAGAAAACATATATGCTAAATTAATTATCTGTCTTTCAAGTATCAAGTAATATTGAAGATTTTTCTTCTCCCTTCTTTTCCTTTTCCATTTCTTGGGGGAGAGAGGTTGGTGGGGTGGTGATGTTAGTTTATTAGCGGAAAGTAGTGAAACTAAAGAAAGTACATCAACACTTACTGGTTGTTAGGGATATTTCATAACATTCACATGCAACACGACATGGGCAATTGATGGCGTGACATGCATAAAATTGTGCAGCATACAAGCGACTAAAATAGATCAATTAAGCAATACAAGTGTAAATTGATAGTATTGAGACTGAAAAAAATACTTTATTGGGATACAGATAGCTGAATACATTGCCCCCTATATATAGAGAGGAGAATACAAAGATTACTCAAGTTTATTTCAGATGTGGGACTAAAACTAAGACTACTTTAACACTCCCCCTCAAACTGGCGCGTAGATATTCTCGAAGCCAAGCTTGCTCAAGAAAGTTTAAAAAAGTTTAGGAGATAGTGCTTTTATTAGGATATCAGCAAGTTGTCCACCAGACCGGACATATAAAAATGAGATCACTTTCTCTTCCCACTCATCACGAACGAAGTGACAATTGACCTCATGTGTTTTGTGCGCTCATGAAATACTAGATTTTCAGAAATATGCATAGCAGCCTTATTGTCACTGTAAAGAGGAACTGAAGATGACACTGGGATTGCCCAGTCTCGAAGAAGAGATTTGAGCCATGAAACTTCTGAAACCAAATGCCCAATAGCTCGGTATTCAGATCTGCACTTGATTTAGCTACAACAGACTGCTTCTTGGTTTTTCAAGATACCAAATTTCCTCTAAAGAACACAAAGTATCCAATAGTAGATCGCAGATAAGCAACTGACCATGCCCAGTCAACATCAGAATAACATTGTAAAGAAAGTGATTCACCAAGCTTAAAGAGAATTCCCTATCCTGGAGCCTTTTAAGGTAGCGAAGAATGTGAACCGCTGCTTCCCAATGAGTGGTGGTCGGTGCATGCATAAACTGGCTAACTTGACCAACTTGCATTTTCTCTTTCATGGCGGCTGTCCAGCTAGGGCGCTTAAGTGCTTCCTGAATATTGTTAACAATAGAGATGGAATCCAAGGAAGAGGTAAAGACTCTAAAAGATCTGTTCAGCTTAGCAGAAGAAACAAACTGGGCAATAGGATAGTGAGCACAAGAATGCTTAGCTTTACGTTGAGCAATAAGTAAATCATCTATGTCAGGGATATTACCGACATAAGTGGTTAGCACTGGTTGAACAACCACTTGGATCATCGGTCTGAACCAGCCTTTCGTCTTCGAACATAAATCTGAAGTGGTGGTGGTGGTGGCGGTGGTGGTGATGATGGTGTTATTGTTGGTGGTGGTGGTGGTGGTGTTGGGGGTGGTGGTGATGGTATTATTGTTGGTGGTAGTGGTCGTGTGGTGGTGGTGGTGGTGGGAAATCAAGACTCTACAACAGCTCTTGGTAAATCAAGATGTGGTGAAGGAATATGATAAAAAAAGGTTTTGTGTTCAAAAAAGTAAACATCCACGGAAGTAAACATCTTTTTCCGTGAGGGGCAATACCAAAGATAATCTTTCGAAAAATGCGAATACCCAAAAAATACACATTTAGTAGAACACAGGTCAAGTTTATCAGTGCCTGGATGAAAATTCTGAACAAAACAAGTACAACCAAAAACACGACGTGTTACTAAAAAGAATTTTTAGATGGAAATACCAGTTAGAATGGGAATTGATTTTGAAGAATAGGATTATGCATTCGGTTAATAAGAAAACATGCAGTGAGAACAGCAAAACTCCAAAAAAAACTTGGGACCTTCATTTCAAACATCAGAGAGTGAGTAGTGCTAAGTAAATATTGATTTTTGCGTTCTGTCACTCCATTTTGTTGAGGAGTGTAGGCACAAGAATTCTGGTGAATTATTCCATGTTGTGAAAAAAATTGTTCAAAAGGAGAACTTGTGTATTCTTTAGCATTATCCGAACGAGAACATTTAAGAATTGTGTCAAATTGTGTTTGTATCTCCAAAAAAAATTCTTGAAAAACTGTAAATACTTCAGAACGATCTTTCAAAAAGAGAGCTATCACCCACCCCTTCAATAGGGACAGGTGAGTCATCAGCAATACACATGATAATTTTGAAGCAAAGAATCTGAAGAAAGCAATAAAGGGATTTGAAGCACCTAAATCAATTATCCATTGATGGGAGGAAACATGACAAGCATTACCCGAATAAATAGAGTTACTAGAAGGAGGGGCAGCATGTTGCAAAAATGCGAGATTGGGAGGAGGTAGACTTATCCGTATGAGCAACAGTGGAAGGAGGTGTCACAGTTGGAGGAGAGGAGTTCGCCCTGGGAAGAAGAGGTGTCGCAGTTGAAATATTCGAGGTCGTCATAGGAGCAGATCTAGATTAGATCTGAAAGAGAAACGGGTGAGAATGAGATGGTGATTGAAAAGGGCATCAACAACTGGCACGCATTACAGAACAGCGTGCATCACGAGCCATTTTTTTCTACTCTTTTTCTCTTTTTTCTTAGAAAATGGAGACGAGTGTTTCAGGTGTTAGGGAGCCGGGTGGAGGAAAAGGATTATGAAGAAGATGCAGGTTGTGGGTCGGGTGGTGGTGGGTGTCGGGAGAGGAGGCGGCAGCGGCATCTGAAGTGGAGGCAGGGCTAGGAGAGGAGGTCGACGAAGAGGGTCAGATCTGGGGTCGGGTACAGGGAGGTTGCGGGTGGCGGGAGCGGAGCAACGAAGAGGAAGGATGAGGATGGCGACAGGAAAGAGGGTAGTGGCATCGGGATTGGGAGCAGAGGAGGGCGGCGTCAGGTGGGGCAGCGTAGAGTGGTGGCGACGGGAAGTAGAGGAGAAGAGAATTAGGGTTACAGTTTTGAATGGTGGTTTCTCTCTTAGAAGAAGAAGACAGAAAGAAGAAGAAACAACATCCTTTTTTTTAAATTAGACTAAAAGAGAGAAACCCTAATTCTTTGTGAATTATTTTTGTGTGTATTTTTCCAGCTCTGATACCATGATAGTATAAAGACTCAAAACAATACTTCATTGGGATACTGATAACTGAATACATTGCCTCCTATATATATAGGAGAGTACAAAGATTACTCTAAGTTTATTTCAGATGTGGGACTAAAACAACAAGCATGGAAAATTGATTTAAAAAAAGTGTGAAAGTTGACTTATTTCACATACACAAAGGTGAGACATGTACTCATTGATCCTTGTAGTGTTGTCCGTTTATAAATGTGAGAATCTTATAGAACAAGAGTCAAACATAAGGATAAGAATAAAAAAAATATTCCTGCTCACTAAAAGGTTCCTAGTGAGGCAGACAAAAATTGAAGGCAAATGAAGAAGCATAGCAGATTTGCAGGGGGTTGTTTAGGGGGAGGGGCGCTGTGCAATAAAAAATAAAATAACAAACTATCAACGATAATGGTTGTACAATTTTCTGTTAAAAGAAATTTCACCTATAAGCTCTGAAGCATGGTATCATGGAGGGTACCGTCCCCGTATCCTGTACGTATCCGATACTCGTGTCCCCGTATCCTGTACATCCCCGTATCCTGCATTTTTTTATTATCCAACTATTTGATACGGTTGAAACTTGTCCCACTACTTGATTTGTCTGCTGATTGCTTATGAAATTGCAATGTTTTTGCTTATGGTTATGAACAATTATTATAGCATTTATGGATTATCTTATTTATGTTTAATGAAAGATATTTACCATTTTCTTATTAGCAAGAGATATTGTTCAGTTATGTGTAATTTACCATTTTCTTATTAGCAAGAGATATTGTTCAGTTATGTGTAATTATTCATATTTTTTGAGATATATATATATATATATATATATATATATATATACACACATACACACACACATGTTAGATTTTATATTAGATTAAATATTGGTTTAGCCCCATATTGATTATGTATCAGTTTAGTCTTCCGTTCTCTCCTATATAGAGGAGCCAATTGTATTCAGTTTATTCAATAAAAAAATCAATCAATAAAGAATTATTCTCATCCAATAATCTTAACATGGTATCAGAGCCTACCTATACTAATTTGATCCTCGTTATCGAGGTGGAGTGATTCTTGTCTTCATCGGAATCACTCCACCTCCCAACATCTCTCTCCCGATTAAATCTCCAAAACCCTAGTCGTCATCAACAACAAAATCTCCAAAACCCTAGCCGTCATCAAACAACAAATCTCCAAAACCTAATTAATTCTTTTTAGCCGTCATTAACCCCTTCATCATCTTTCTCCTTCCTCCGTTCGTCTTCCTCAACCCATCGCGTCCATCCCATCGAGCTCACCCCGATCGACTTCACCCCATCTTCTCCACCAGATCAGCATTATTCTTTAAGATGTGTGCCTCTCCTAACTATGACTTGGCACTATGCTCTTCTTTCTTCCCCAACTTTGGCTGTTCGGGAGCTTTTGACATCATTGGTCTTGGGAGTTTATTGATGTTCACATTTCCTTCACCTTAATTCCTTCCTATATCTTTCAAACCATTTTGTGTCAAATGTTCAATTTCATTTTCTTATGTATTTTGTTTGTTTGCAGCATCTGTGACAAGCAAGCTTATGATGTTTATATTGTTTTACTGTTCGGAAGAGGGGAAAAAAAAGTCTTGTAGTTTCTTGTGCTTCTACATCCGGATCGTCAACTCACTCCGGTTGATCGATCGTGATCGTCAACTCACTCTGGTTGATCGATCGTGAGTTTGAGAGGGGGTGTTATCGGCATCCATTTCTCAGTTCAGGGGATATCCCACCACATCGACAATTCTCAAGTCCGGGGTGAGATCCCATCATCGACTATGTCTCGGGTCAGGAGTGAGATCTCATTAGTCTATTTCTCAGTTTAGGGGTGAGATCCCATCATTGACTGGTCTCAAGTCAGGGGTGAGATCCCATCACAAATCGGGATATGGAGATCCCGCCACTGTTCAGGGTGAGATCTCAACAGTGCGCCACCACTACTTCCGTCAGATGCGCCATCAAGTGCCGTTTCTGCATCACAGTTTGTCGTTCCTTCCACATGAACATCGTTAGTATTCAAAACTCTTGTTGCTTGAACCAACTTGAGTTTGAGAGGGAGGTGTTAGATTTTATATTAGATTAAATATTGGTTTAGCCCCATATTGATTATGCATCAGTTTAGTCTTCCGTTCTCTCCTATATAGAGGAGCCAATTGTATTCAGTTTATTCAATAAAAAAATCAATCAATAAAGAATTATTCTCATCCAATAATCTTAACAACACACACACAGCCGTATCCCCGCCGTATCTTGTATCCTACCTTTTTGAAAATTGTCGTGTCTCCCGTACCCGTGTCCCTGTACATGTATCGCCGTACCCATATTGGTGCTTCATAGACTATAAGCATATTTCCATTTTATATCTAAATCTATTATATACTGGTGAATTTTAGCTTACATGGTTTTGAAATGCATCAGTAATTATAATAATTCAAATAAATAGAATTGAAGTAGCAAACATATATTTTAATAAAGTTATTTAAAACACTCAAACAAGCGAAAGAAATTAATCCAAGATTGTCAATCTTTCTGACATGGTGCATTAGAGTGCCTTAATTGCATAGTTGATACCAATCCCTATACTGAAATTTTAAACCTTTTTATAATGCGTGTTAACCGGAAGGAATTAGCTAACTACCAACTTCCACATGACAATGATGAGCAAATATCAAGGGTTCCTTTATATGTTCCGAGATGTTTTCAATAATTAGTAAACAGTAGGTGCAACACCAAATCATAGACATAATACCTGCGTTGCGAACACCAAAAGTTCACCAACTGAGAAAAATGTTATATAAGCATAGAGGCTTTTGAAGCAAAATGCACTGAAGCAGAACACTGCACCCAGAAAGGTTGCTCCAGAGAGAAGCTGCAAAGAATCCCTAGAGCTCATCAGAACTGATCAGAGGAATATATTCTTTCTACTTTCATATATGAATATATACTTCCTTTTACATAAGTATAATGATAAGCAAGTAAATGATAATGAGCAGTTCTAAACAATGGAATTACGGAATTATGCAACGCAAATGCACTGCATATGCGTTATGCACTGCAATCCTGTGGCTTTATTCTCACATTTAGCTTAAAATGCAACACAAAAGGAATGTGTGTATAAATAGTCAATATGTGGTACGCTTATTCAGTACTTGGTACGCATAGTCAGCATGTGGTACACATATTCAATAAGTGCCACGCATATTGTATACATGGACGCATAATCAGTGATTATGTGGTGGGTTTATATAGGATAAGACTGAAATGGGTATGAAACCGGCCTCAATTTTTAAACCCATAACTTAAAGTTATAACCCGTCGCCCGATTTTATCCCATACAAAACTGTATATTTATTGTATATAGGAAAGTTGGAAATGGGTATGAAATAATAAACCTAAATGTTATAACCCATCCCTAATCTTGTTGCTCTTGGAATATCCAACCGCATATGCGGTTATGCGGCTAGGAAACAACTAATGCTGCATACCGCCTTCTGCAACGTTGATAATTAGCACCATTGTGATTGATAAATAACATGGCTTGAGGTCCAGGTCGTAAAAGAGTATGTGGTCTTTAAAGAGCAAAAAAAATGTACTTGAAGAATGTCTTTAAAACTTTCGTGCTCATGAACCAAAATGACCATTGAAAACACAGAGTTCTAGTTTTTTCCATCTAAGGGTAGAATCTCCATGCAGTCAACACCACTTCAGATCTAAGTTCTCAATTATAGAGCCACTCATGATGAACATGCAATTTACAGAAAGGCCTATCATTGTTACTAGATTAAAATTTCTTCTCATACACTGCCAATATTTTTGAAATCTTTTATGAACTCAAGTTTTCATAAAACTCATTTGACATCATCATATGTTTTTATGCCTTTCATCCTTCTCTTTCTTTCCCTTGAATCCTTAAGTAGAATTAGAAGAAGTAAAGCAGAAGAAAATGGTGGTTATAGCTGACACAATGTAGTAGAAATTGTAGTATGCATAGCAACAATAACAACAAAGCCTTCGTCATAAATTGTGGGAGTCAGCTACATGAATTCTCCTCCACTTCACTCTGTTAAGGGCCACATCCTTTGTCCGTATTAGAATGGACGAGGAGATGATACTGATTTAGGAAGAGGTTTGGAAGTCAAGCCGATCTTACCTCTAGTGGCGATGTTGCCTTTAGGGTCACCACCTCCACAACCATAACCACCTCCAACTTTTGTGGACCACAACTGCCACACTTCCTCCTTTACTCTCACAATATCGTGTTCCTCTTCACTGTCGCATCTGCCACTACAACCTTTTAAATTCAATTTTGGAAAGCAGAAAGTGATAGAGATGCAGCTCTTTAATCATTATCGGGCAGATTTTAGAGTTAAATTTTTAACTGATCCTAGACTGTGTGAAGGGTTTTGAG
Organism: Hemerocallis citrina; assembly: GCA_017893485.1. Classification (NCBI taxonomy): domain Eukaryota; kingdom Viridiplantae; phylum Streptophyta; class Magnoliopsida; order Asparagales; family Asphodelaceae; genus Hemerocallis; species Hemerocallis citrina. The sequence continues at coordinate 200,969,047 of CM030358.1, forward strand.
AGTTATAACTGGAAAACGCTTGGACGCTGATTACCATGATAATGTCAATTAAACAAAAAGTATAACATCAAAGTGACTGAAAGTAGCAGGTATCTCTAGATTGAGTTGATAATTTGAATGTATAACACAACAGAAACAAAAGTCGTTAATCATTCTCAAAATTAACTAATATCTCCATTGGATGTTTTACATTTATAAAGAAAACAATAGATCCCCTGTATCATCAGAAAAATAAATGTGAAGAAAAAGGTGTTGGATCTCGTAGGCAAGGCAAGAAACACTAGAGGGAGGGGGGTGTGAAAAGTGTTGTATAAAGATTAAAAACGAAATTGAACTTTTTCTTCTGTTCAGTCGACTTGAAAAGAGAAATAAGTCGACTGAGGCGTCCGATTAGAAGAGTATTTTAGACAAGTCTGATTAGTCGACTTATAGCGAAAACCAGTCGACTTGCCAGACAAGCTTTAGAAGAGTATGTAATACCAGTCTGACCAGTCGACTTAAATAAGAGAGGAAGTCGACTGTCCAGACAAGTTTCACAGAGTAATTAAAAAGCAAGTAAAGAAAATGCAAGTTCAAAGAAATACAACCACAGAGTACACACGATGTATCCTGGTTCGGTCCTCCCGACCTACAACCAGTCCCCAAGCAACCCACTTGAGAGTTTTCACTATTCTTGAAAAAATACAAGAATACTCTACGGTATTTAGACAACAACCTTGTCCAACCCGTAGACCTCTCTCACCACTAGAGAGAGCAAACCCACTCTTCCACCAAGAGTGAAAAACTGACTCTACAACCTAGAGCCTTACTCTCCAACCGAGAGGACCACTCTCACAACCCGAGAGTGAAGAACAACAACAAAAGAATTACAATCAACCTATAGCCTTGTTTTGTGATTGTAATTTTTTCTAGAGCCCTACTCTCCAACCGAGAGGACCACTCTCACAATCCAAGAGTGAAGAACAACAACAAAAGAGTTACAATCAACCTATAGCCTTATTTTGTGATTGTAATTTTTGTAAGTGGCTAATCGATCAACTTCTGAATTCATTCCAAAACGAATTCAATGTTATATTGGACTGAAAATCAGAGAACCAAGACTTAGAAGATTAGAGTGCTAGTTTGAATACTTGTTCTTTTGAAAGCAATAAACTTAAACCTTTTTTTTTCAAATGCTTGGAACCTTTCAATGGTGATTCCTAGGCTCTATTTATATAGAGGAATCCCTTGAACGTTGTAAATCAGTTTATAGAACTGATTTAAAACGGATATATTCTTTTGAAAATCGAAAAACAAGTTTTGAAATCAGAAAACTGTTGAAACGACTTGAACAGTCGACTGAGTTGCCATGATGAGTCGACTAGCCAGAGTTTGAAAGAGTTCAAACAGTTTCGTACTGATACAGTCGACTAGTGCCATAAGGCAATCGACTGGTACTCAACAGCTGATCTAATTCAAACTGTTTCGACCTTTAATCTTTTGAAAAAACACTCAATTATAAAAATGTGTGAGTGTGTGTGTGACAAGGCTGTTACATCAATCTAAGACTCAAAAAAGGAAAATTACAATTGTTTTACAAGACATGTAATATAACACATTGAAGCATTGGTCATGTCTTTCAGTCTTGAGTCTTGAAATGGAACTTTTAGCCTTTGTCTTTGAAGCTTGCTTGATCAATCTTTAGCTTTCTTGATCAATTTGCTTTGAAAGCTTCGTTTGAACACTTTGCCTTTGTGTATACATGGTATTGACACAACCTGCAATATATAAGAGGTAGCATAACAACTTTGCATTGGGTTGTAATCATCAAAACCAAGAATCAACATTCCCCCCCATTTTGATGATGACAACACAATAGCTTACAATAATAGATATATTACACATGCTCAATGTTCCCCTTAACTAATGTACAATATGCATATGTTGAAAAACATGCACCAAATACATGAACATACACATGTTAAAAAACATGCACCAAATACACAAACATAGCTATTTTTCTCTCCCCTTTGTCATCAACAAAAATATGAGAAAAAAATAGTAAACACAAAAGAGTCGCTTCAAAGGAAGTGCCAAATTTCGAATCTGAAGAAAACTGATTCGCGACAGTCGACTTAGCCGAGAGCAGAAATAGATAAACGAAAATAGCAAAAATACAACTGGCAGTCGACTGGATTACTGTTCACAGTCGACTTTCCAGAGCATAAAAACTTAGGAAAATAGATATAACGAAAAATACTTGGTCAGTCGACTGAAATAATGAAGTAAAACTAACCCTAAAATAGAGAATTTCCAAGAATCTTAATGGGTTAATTTTACCAACACGTTATGCGGATTAAAGTTAGGAATTTTAAATAATTAATTGGTTGGATGGATTTTCAAGAACTGAATCACGTTAACAATCCCAATTAATAATTCAACCCTACAATCAATAATTAAATCCCTAAGTGCTTAGCAAGTGATAGGTTCAATATTGATTCGTACTCTACTCAAGCATGTGGAACACTCAATTTCAGTTATTTTTGTGGACGACAGGCAAATCAGATAATATAATAGATAATAAGGCAGGAGAACACAAATATCTAATAGTGGAAAGAGTATACCGAGTGCGAAGAAACCAGCATAGATCTCGGAGTTGGACAGCAACTAAGAACTCAGCAATCACAGTGAACAAAGGACAGCAACAAGGCCAAGGGAGGCTGGCAGATCCGGCGGTGAGGCTGACGTCGGCGTCGCAGGCGGTCAGCGCGACGGGGATTGGAGGGCGGCGCTACAGCGTCGCCAATCAGAGGGGAGGAGTGGCGTCGGGGTGGGAGTCCTGTTGTCGACGGAAGGGAAAAAGGAAAGAGCCGGGGTTCTGGTGGCGCGGAGAAGCGGCGCCGATGAGGGGGGTTTGGTGATGGGAAGGCGACGGCGAGGAAGTGGGTCTGGCACGAGGAAAAGATCGGGGAAGTGGGGTGTTGTCGAGGCTAGGGATTGAAGACGAGAGGAGAATAGGAGGATGGCGAGAAGGGTGAGGGTTTGGAGATGGCGATGGTGAGTAGGGATTTCGGGAGGCGGCAGAGGTGAGGGGGGGGTCTGATCGGGAATTGGGGACGAAGAAGAGGGATTAGGGTTTTGTTTTGGGGATTTGGGAAATTAGGGTTTGGGTAATTTTATTTGGGGACTTTAATTTAGGGGTAGATTTTAGAGTTTATCACAAACCCTAAAATTGTATTAGGATTTATCACAAACCCTAATAATTTGGATCTCACTTGTATCACACAAAGAGAGAGGAAGAGCAAAAACCAACACAATTTTTTTTTAATCAAGAATAGCATACTTTCTCATTAATCTCAAGGCATATAAATAGGCTCAAAATACATCTTGATACAAATCTCAAAATATTCTCAAAATATAAAAAATACAAAAAAGATTACATATAGCTATAATTGCCAGAAACAAATATGGTACTGAAATAAAATCCTAAACTAAATAAGCAGCTGTCCTAGACGACGCCTGCGCTGATAGAAATGTTCGAATCGTCTTGAACCGATGTCCTCATCATTCTCCCCGGATAGGAGAGGGCTCGACCCAGTCGAGTCAAAACCAGTCCTACTATCATAGTGCACCAAAAAGTCCAGATCCAAGCGCTGGAGCTCTCCACAATCTATCCAAGTGTTCTCCGACTCCGACTTGTTTTTCCAACTTAAGAGTACCACCATCTCTAGTAGAGATTATCTGATCATCTAAAATATTATCCAATTCTTCTGTCGATGGGTAAGTAGAATCTGGTAGTGGAGGTAATGGGGGAATCTCACCATTAGGCTGCAAGATAGGCTCATCTATAAGAGGATTTCTAAGGTTAAATTATTGGTCTTCATAGGGTACTAGATCCTCAACATTGAAAGTTTTACTGATGCCAAAGCCTTCTGGGAGGTCAACAACATAGACATTATCATTGATTTTATGAAGAATTTTAAATGGGCCTGCAGCACGTGCATTCAATTTCTTAACGGATCCCGCTGGAAACCGTTCCGGACGAATCCGAACCATCACTTCGTCACCCACATTAAAAGTTTTAAACTTCCTTCTAATATCAGCTCTTAACTTGTAGTTAAAATTATTTTCATTAATTTTCTTGAAAATTTCTCTATGTAAGTCATGAATGCGGGATGCAAATACAGATGCAGACTCGAGACTCGGTGACGTTCTAACATGGGGGCAAGATCTATGGGCTGCCTAAGACGATAACCGTGTACAACTTTGTGTGGACTCATGTCAGTGGTTCTATTCCTAGATGTGTTATAAGCAAATTCAGCAACCGTTAATTTTAAATCCCATGTTTCCAAGTTCTCTCCCACAAGAGTACGTAAGAGATTGCCAAGACTCCGATTGACAACCTCAGTCTGTCCATCTGTCTGTGGGTGGAACACTGACGAAAACTTCAATTTTGTACCCAACTTGTGCCATAGGGTCTTCCAATAATAACTCGTGAATTTCACATCCTTATCAGATACAATGGTTTTTGGCAACCCATGTAGCTTCACAAAATTATCAAAGAAGATCTGAGCCACACGGGATGCATCGAAATTTTCGAGCACGGGAGGAAGTGGGCCATTTTAGAAAAAACGGTCCACGACTACAAGAATGGAGTCGTGTTTCTTTTGTATTTTCAGTAAGCCTAATACGAAATCCCTACTCACGTCTTTCCAAGGGCGACTGGGAACAGGTAATGGAGTATACAGGCCTGTGTTCTGTTTTTGTTGCTTGGCAAGTTGACAGGTGTGACATCTGTTAACAAGTCTCACAACGTCTCTTTAGCTTCGGCCAGTAAAACCTATGTTCCACAGCATCAATGGTCTTGTTATGCCTAAAATGTCCAGCAAGGCCACCGGCGTGCAATTCCCAAACAAGATACTCTCGTAAAGAAGTACTAGGAACGCACAGTTTGGAGCGATAGAAGAGATAATCATCTTTCAAGAAATAATCATCTATCACTCGAGTTATGTCATCCTTCAAAGAAGTGTAGATCTCGTGAAAATCTAAGCAGGAGGCATACTCATCTCTCAATCTCTCAAAACTAATAATTTCGGTACGCAATGTAGATAAGATCATGTGACAACGACTTAGCGCATCCGCGGCCTTATTATCAATCCCTTTTGTGTGCCTAATAGTATATGAATATTCTTGTAAGAACTCTGCCCATCTAGCATGTCTCAGATTCAACTTTGTTGAGAATTAAGGAATCTTAAGGCCTCATGGTCTGAGAAGATAATGAATTCTTGCGGCAGGAGATAATGTCACCAATAGCGAAGTGACTGAATGACCGCATAGATATCCTTGTCATAGGTGGAGTATTTTTGTTTTGCTTCGTTTAGCTTTTCACTGAAATAAGCAACAGGATGACTCTCTTGACTGAGGACTCCACCTAAACCAATACCAGAACCATCACACATTACTTCAAAGACTTAGTGAAATCAGGCAACCTCATGACAGATGTCTGAGTCATTCTCTTCTTGATCTCTTCGAAGGCTTTCGTGGCTTCTTTCGACCAGATAAACTCACCTTTCTTCAAACAGTCAGTTATCGGAGCCATGATCGTGCTAAATCCGTGCACAAACCGACGATAAAAGGTGGCAAGGCCATAGAAACTCCGCACATCACGAATATTGCGGGGCTCAGGTCACTCTGTAATAGCTCGTATCTTTTCTGGGTCAGCAGATACTCCTCTGACAGACACAATAAATCCCAGAAAGATAGCTGATCGAAAAGGAAGGTACATTTGGTAGGATTAGCATAAAGCTGTTCCTTCCTCAAAACACCGCAGACCTGTCTCAAATGGTCAAGATGTTGCCCAACGGATCGACTGTAAATGAGAATATCATCAAAGTACACCATAAGGAACTTGCCCATAAAGGGACGGAGTACTTACGTCATGATTCTCATAAACGTGCTCGGGGCATTTGTCATTCCAAATGGCATGACCATCAATTCGTACAGGCCATCCTTCGTCTTGAAGGCGGTCTTCTACTCATCCTCAGGACGAATACGTATTTGGTGGTAGCCACTTTTAAGATCAATCTTGAAAAAGATTGTGGCACCAGACATCATGTCCAACATGTCATCCAAACGAGGAATGGGAAAACGGTATTTCACTGTGATCTTGTTTATGGCACGGCTGTCCACACATACGCCAAGTTCCATCTTTCTTTGGCATCAATAGAGTAGGAAACAGCGCAAGGACTTAAACTTTATCTGATTAAGCCCTTTGCCAATAACTCATCAACTTGCCTTTTCAACTCAGCATGCTGTGTCGGATTCATCCGATAATGTGGCAAGTTAGGAAGACTCGCTCCCGGAACCAGATCAATAGCGTGTTGGATGTCACGTAATGGGGGCAACTGGTTGGAGAGGTCAGCAGGAAACACATCTGCAAATTCCTGTAGGACAGGAGTAACTTGGGGCGGGATGAGTGATTTAGGATCTTTAGGGACTTCTTTCGCTGTGAGTAAAAGAATGGTAGCCTCGTTGTCAATTTCTTTCGTGAGTTCCTTTTCACCCATATACGTTACCTCCTTGCCCTTTCTCAAGGGAGCCAGTGTTGTTTCAGCTGGACTAGTTCGTGGTCTCACGGGTATGAGCTTTATTTTTAGTCCATCGTGCTGGAACACATTAGTTGGATCGACCATATATGGTCACATCGTGATCGTATAACCAAGGTCTCCCTAAAATGACTTGACCCACATCCATTTTGAGCACATCACACCAAATTTCCTCTTTGTAGGCTTTGAGGTCCACAGGGATTAAGCATCGATGTGTTACTTGGAGTGCTGTTGCATCAATCCAAGATACTTTGTATGGACATGGATGGGGTTCAGCCTTAAGTCCGGTCTTCACTAAGACCGCAGAAGAGACAGCATTGACGCAGCTCCCACTGTCAACAATCACCTTGCAGTTTTTGCCACCTACAGTCGTAAAGGTGTGGAATATAGCAGTGCGCTTCCAATCATCTCTTCTTTTGGTTGGGACAAAGCACATCTGACTACATTCAAGTGAGGTGATTGGATAGACAGAATACAGTGGAGATACTGGTCATCCTCTTCTTCACCGAAGTCATCGCCTTCAATAGGCTCATAAGAAAACTCATTGTCAGAGTCGTCAGCAATGACAGCAGTACCCTCTCCTATATTGATCATACTGGGGCTGGGACAGTTGCTAGCAACGTGACCATATTCCTTTACATTTATAGCACTTAGTGAGAGGGTCAATCTTAGTGTAATCTCTTTCGGTGTTCTTACCCTTATATTCATCTCTATGTGAATTGAAATTTGAATTAGATTTGCTGGGGTAAGATTTGTTGGGGTGCTGAGAGGGAGGCTTAGGTCTAGGTGGGTCAGTAGAGGTCATTCTAGAGGAATGGTCTCTTGAGTCACTGGGCCTAGAATGAGAACTAGCTTTAAGGAAATCCATATCGAGGACTAGAGCGTAGGCTGCCGCTATTGAGTCCACATTTCTATAGATTAGCTCGTTCCTAAGGTCAGCTCGTAGTCCAGCTCTGAACCTAGAGAGAGTTTGTTCTTCACTCTCTTTATCTAAAGCATTGCACCGAATAAGGAAGTCATCGAACTTATCAACATATTCTTGTGTGGATTTACTTCCTTGGTAAAGTTGGTTCCATGAATCTAGAAATTGGGTATGGAACGATAACGGTACATATTTCTCAGTGAGCTTCTCTTTCATGGCTTCCCAAGTGGCTATGGGTGTCAGGTTCGGCCTCTACGGGCATGTTCAAGATTAGTCCAGTGTTGTTAAGCTTTACTCGTCAATTTCATAGTGGCAAATTTAACCTTCAGGGCTTCGCTCATGTCAAACCACACAAAGTAGTGGTCCATGACACGGATCCAATCGAGGTAAGCTTGAGGTTCCATGTGGCCTTCAAACTGGGGAACGTCAGCCTTAATGTTCTTCTTATATTGTTCGTCAGGGCCACGTTCTTGACGTTGATCGTCACGAACATTCCCTTGAGGGGTCTGACGATTAGCATGAAGCTCAGGGACAATGGTTTGATTTAACTCCACTTTCGCAAGCCTCTGATTGATATTGGCAAGAGTTGCTTGGATGGCAGCTAGGGTAGCGGAGATATCAGGTTTGTCCATTTCAGGTCGGAGAAGTCTAGGGTTCCTAATTAGTTGATTTGGAAGGGATAAGAAAGACTCTTCAGGATTTGTGATGGTGCTGCAAAGATGCATTCACTAAAAGTGGAAACTAGGGGTCGTGCGTGTCCTAATTGTTTTTTTCTTTTTTTTCTTTTTTTTTATGAATCTGAAATGACCTAAAATAAAAGAAATAAAGAAAAAATAATAAAAATAAAAATAAAAATAAAAGACTACACAATCCTAAATGAATGCAAAAATTGATGCCTACGATGCAAGAACTAGGGTTTTAAGAACCTTCGCTCTGATACCAAAATGATGTAAAACTAACCCTAAAATAGAGAATTTCCAAGAATCTTAATGGGTTAATTTTACCAACACGTTATGCGGATTAAAGTTAGGAATTTTAAACAATTAATTGGTTGGATGGATTTTCAAGAACTGAATCACGTTAACAATCCCAATTAATAATTCAACCCTACAATCAATAATTAAATCCCTAAGTGTTTAGCAAGTGATAGGTTCAATATTGATTCGTACTCTACTCAGGCATGTGGAACACTCAATTTCAGTTATTTTTGTGGACGACAGGCAAATCAGATAATATAATAGATAATAAGGCAGTAGTACACAAATATCTAATAGTGGAAAGAGTATACCGAGTGCGAAGAAACCAGCGTAGATCTCGGAGTTGGACAGCAACTAAGAACTTAGCAATCACAGTGAATAAAGGGCAGCAACAGGCCAGGGGGGGCTGGCAGATCCGGCAGCGAGGCTGACAGCAACCGGGTTTTTAGATAAGTTAATGGCACTGATATTGTCACACATTATAGCAGGTTTTGAAAATGAAATACCAAAGTCTAATAGGGTTTGTTTCATCCACAAATTTTGGGCACAAGCCAAACTTGCAGTGATATATTCAGCTTCTGTAGTAGATAGGGATACCAAATTTTGCTTCTTAATGCACCAAGATACTAAGGAATGTCCCAAAAAGTGACAAGTTCCACTATTGCTCTTGCGGTCAGTTTTACTACCGGCAAAATCCACATCACTATATGACAAGAGTTGAAAATTATCGGTGCGTGGATAAAATAAACCATACTCAGACGTGCCTTTAATGTATCTTAAAATCCGTTTCACAGCTTTAAGTGAGACTCTTTAGGACTCGACTGATATCTAGCACACAAACATAGACTAAACATAATGTCTGGTCTACTAGCAGTTATATATAAGAGTGAGCCAATCATACCTCGATAGAGTTTTTGATCGACACTCTTACCTAGTTCATCTTTGTCAAGGATAGTTGTAGTAGCCATAGGTGTGGTCTTACTACTTGTGTCATCCATGCCAAATCGTTTGAGTAATTCCTTAGCATATTTTCCTTGATTAATAAATATGCCATTTGATGACTGTTTAACTTGTAGTCCAAGGAAATAATTGAGTTCACCCATGTGACTCATCTCAAACTCATTTGTCATGGTATTAGCAAACTCTTGACATAGATTACTATTAGTAGAACCAAAAATTATGTCATCTACATATATTTGTATGATCAAAATATCGGTCTCAGTTCTCCTAATAAACAAAGTAGTATCTACTTTACCTATTTCAAAACCCGTTTCTAAAAGAAAAGTCTTCAATCGATCATACCAAGCACGAGGTGCTTGTTTAAGACCATATAAAGCCTTTTTCAATTAAAAAACATGGTTTGGGAATTGTTCATGTTCGAAACCAGGTGGTTGCTTAACATAAACATCTTCCTTTATAAACCCATTAAGGAAAGCACTTTTCACGTCCATTTGGAAAAGTGTAAAATTCATAAAACAAACAAAAGATGATAAAATACGAATTAATTCTAGTCTAGCAACAAGAGCATATGTTTCATCAAAATCTATGCCTTCTTCTTGATTATACCCTTAGCAACTAGTCTAGCTTTGTTCCTAACAACTTGTCCTGATTCATCTAACTTATTATTCTTGAATACCCATTTGGTACCAATTATAGTATGATCAGGAGGTCGTGGAACTAAATCCCATACATCATTCCTTATAAATTGGTTTAGCACATCTTGCATGGTATTCATCCAAAACTCATTCTCACAAGCTTCTTGTATATTCTTCGGTTCAAAATCCGACAAGAAAGTCGTGTGAGAAATCATGTTAACATGAGATCTTGTCTTAATACCACGTGAAATGTCACCAATCATTAAGTCATGAGGATGATCTCTAACTTCAACAAAAAAATTTGGTAAAGTTGGAGACATCACAACAGGATCAGTTGACTTGACTAGTCCATCAGTCGACTGATTTACATCAGTCGACTTGACTTCCTTATCAGTCGACCTATCTGCAAGGGTAGTTTGCTCTAAAGATATAATAACCTTATTTAAAGGTGATGAATCAGTTTCATCATCTTCAATTAAAGTTGATGAAGGCAGAGATTCATCAAATGCAACATACATAGATTCTTCAATAGTCAATGTTGACTTGTTGAAGATCCTATATGCCTTACTCCTATTTGAGTATCCTATAAAGATACCCTCATTAGATCTAGGATCAAACTTATCTAAATTATCTTTAGTGTTCAGAATAAAATACTTACATCCAAATATTTTGAAGTAAGATACTTTAGGAATTCTATCAAAAAATAGCTCACAAGATGTTTTCTTAAGCTTAGGCCGAATCAAAATTCTATTTAAAACATAACAAGCTGTAGCAACGGCTTCAGCGCAAAAATACTTAGGTAAATTGCTTTCAACAAGCATGGTACGTGCACACTCTTGCAAAGTCCCTATTCTTTTTTTCGACCATTCCATTTTGTGGGGAAGCTCTAGGAAATACAAATGAATGAGTTATACCATTCTTGTTGCAATATTCTACAAACGTTTCATTCACAAATTCTCCACCATGATCACTTCTAATAGTGACTATGGTTAGAGACTTTTGATTTTGAATTCGTTTACAAAAATTAGCAAATTCAACAAAAGCATCATTCTTATGTTTTAAAAAGAAAGTCCAAGTGAATCGTGAAAAATCATCTACTAAAACAAATACATACCTACTTTTATTTAAAGAAGCAACTCTAGTAGGACCAAATAAATCCACGTGGATTAATTCGAGAGACCTACTAGTAGAAATTACTTCTTTTGTTTTAAAAGTAGATTTAATTTGTTTGCCTAGTTGACATGTATCACATAACTTATCCTTTTTATAGGATAGTCTTGGCAGCCCTTTTAACTAGGTTGTACTTAGACAATTTAGCAAGAGTTTTCATATTCACATGGCCAAATCGCTTATGCCATAGCCAAGAATCATTATTAGAAGCTATTAAGCAGAAATCATTCAAAAAATCATGACTTTAAACACAATTCATAAATGTTATGATTCCTAAATCCTTGAAAAATTATATTTTGCATGGTAGTCGTAAATTAAAAATGCATCTTTTTCAAAAACTATTTTATATTCCTTATCACACAACTGGCTAATACTCAACAAATTATGCTTAAGTCCACTAACTAGAAAAACATCTTCTATTGAAGGGTTAGTGTGCTTACCGACCATGTCTATTCTAATGACCTTCCCTTTGTTGTTATCACCAAATGTGACTGTTCCTCTATCAATTTCTTGTATGGAAGATAGGAGGTTGGCATCACCATTCATGTGCTATGAGCATCCGCTGTCAAGTATCCACCGATCTCTTTTAGGTACCTACAAAATTTTCAAAGTGAATGATACCCTTTTCATTGGGTCCAAAAGAGATTAGTTTATGGGAAACCAAACCCAAAAAGAGTTTGACTTTCCACCAAATGCAGAAATATAATTAACAAAATTACATACATAAAGAATGTATAAATTAATGTAAGTATTCTATCTTTCGGACTCAGATTGACTGGAACCCATATATTTTTGCTCTGTCCAGTCGACTTTATCGAACCTTTCAGTCGACTCTTACTGAAATCCAGTCAACTGGGAGATAGAATAGGTCGATTATTCTGAGGTTTTCGTTTCTTTGAATGCAACTTAGAACCTCTGGACAGGCGACTGATACTTGGGTTCAGTCGACTAGTCTGAACTATAGATTTACATTTATCATTAAAACTTACAGTTTTAGGCTTTTCAAAAAACTCATACAGTTTATTCTTAACACTAGAAATAGATACAAATTTATTTACACTAGTATTCGTAAAGACATGAGGTTTTTCAAAAGACTTTTGAAAACCAAGTCGAAACCTTTTATTGGATTGCACTTGATTTTGGATAAAATTCTTTTAAACTCTCATTTCCTTTATTAAATTTAAATACATTCTTGGATATCTCTTCATAATTTTTCTTTAGAGACACAAGATCTATATCTAAACTAGAAAGACGAGAATTTAAAGATTTCACTTCTTTATCAAGGTCAAGATTCTCTTGGGAAATTGTTTGATTTACTTTTCCCAAGTTCTTAACTCTAAATTTTTCTTTCTTAAGCTCTAGAAAAATCTCGTTGAAAGCATCAAGTAAATCATTAGAATCATAATCATCACTTACTTGATTTTGAGACGCCATAAAGCAAATGTTAGCAACCTCGTTTGTCTCTTCATTTTCTTCTTCCGATGAAGAGTCGCTATCATCCCAAGTTGCTTGGTATGCCTTTTTGTTCTTCATGAACTTGTTCTTTGTGTACTTGTCCTTCTTGAAATTGGAAGTCTTTCCTTTAGAATTAGCGTTCTCTAGTGGGCAATCCTTCTTCATATGACCTATTTTGTTACACCTGAAACAAGTTGAAAGTTCATTAGTATCCTTAGGTTTTGAATTAAACTTACCTTTCCTTAGGAACTTTTTGAACTTTCTCGTGAACATGGCTATCTCTTCCTCATCTTCTTCTTCATCCTCGGAGTCTGACATGGCTTTAAATGCTAGTGTCTTCTTCTTTGATTGTTGAGATTCTAGATCCTTCTTGCGTTCTTCAACTTGTACCTCATACGCCATAAGATTTCCCACAAGATTCTCAAGAGAGTTGTATTAAATCGTTGGCCTCTTCTATGGCGGTGGTCTTCTTCTCCCATTCGGGGGTTAATACACGAAGAACCTTCCTCACCATTTCGGCCTGAGTGTACGTCTTTCCAAATGCCACAAGTGAATTTGTAATGTCCGTAAATCTTGTAATCATCTCAGACACATTCTCGTTCTCCTTCATGCGGAACATCTCGAACCTATGAACAAGAACAGATATTTTAGATTCTTTTACTTTATTTGTTCCTTCATGAGTTATCTCGAGTGTGCCAAATTTGATGTGCGGTTGTTGCATTGGACACGGTTGAACTCCTTTGTAAGGGCACAAAATAGCGCGTTCATCGCCTTTGCATTGTTCATTGTTTGGTTCTTCATGTCATCGTTCTATTATGCATATGGAATGGTAGGAGCGGCGTACTCGGTCTCCGTCATGTTCCATATCTCATAGTTGATGGACTGAAAGTAGATCTTCATTTTACACTTTCAATAGTTGTAATTGGCTCCATCGAAGAGGGGTGGCCTTTGTGTGGATTGGCCTTCATGGTATTGGTTTGCATTAGAAGTAGTTGTCATTGCGCTCAACTAGACTTTGATACCAAGCGTTGGATCCTGTAGGCAAGTCAAGAAACACTAGAGGGGGGTGAATAGTATTGTATAAAAATTAAAAACGAAATTGAACTTTTTCTTCTGTTCAGTCGACTTGAAAAGAGAACTAAGTCGACTGAGGAGTCAGATTAGAAGAGTATTTTAGACAAGTCTGATCAGTCAACTTATAGCGGAAACCAGTCGATTTGCCAGACAAGTTTTAGAAGAGTATGTTATACCAGTCTGACCAGTTGACTTAAATAAGAGAGGAAGTCAACTGTTCAGACAAGTTTCACAGAGTAATTAAAAAGCAAGTAAAGAAAATGCAAGTTAAGAGAAATACAACCACAGAGTACACACGATGTATCCTGGTTCGGTCCTTCCGATCTACATCTAGTCCCCAAGCAACCCACTTGAGATTTTCCACTATTCTTGAAAAAAATACAAGAACACTCTACAGCATTTAGACAACAACCTTGTCCAACCCGTAGACCTTTCTCACCACTAGAAATAGCAAACTCACTCTTCCACCAAGAGTGAAAAACTGACTCTACAACCTAGAGCCCTACTCTCCAACGGAGAGGACCACTCTCACAACCAGAAAGTGAAGAACAACAACAAAAGAGTTACAATCAACCTACAGCCTTGTTTTGTGACTGTAATTTTTGTTAGTGGCTAATCGGCCCTCTTCTGAATTCAGTCCAAAACAAATTCAATGTTATATTGGACTGAAGAGAACCAAGACTTAGAAGATTAGAGTGCTAGTTTGAATACTTGTTCTTTTGAAAGCAATAAACTTGAACCTTTTTTTTCAAATGCTTTGAACCTTTCAATGGTAATTCCTAGGCTCTATTTATAGAGAGGAATTCCTTGAACGTTGTAAATCAGTTTATAAAACTGATTTAAAACGGATATAATCTTTTGAAAATCGAAAAACAAATTTTGAAATCAGAAAACTGTTGAAACGACTTGAACAGTCGACTGGGTTGCCGTGATGAGTCGACTGGCCAGAGTTTGAAAAAGTTCAGACAGTTTCGTACTGATACAGTCGACTGGTGTCATAAGACAATCGACTGGTACTCAACAGCTGATCTAATTCAAACTGTTTCGACCTTTAATCTTTTGAAAAAATACTCAATTATAAAGATGTGTGAGTGTGTGTGACAAGGCTGTTACATCAATCTAAGACTCAAAAAAAAAAATTACAATTGTTTTACAAGACATGTAATATAACACATTAAAGTATAGGTCGAGCCTTGAGTCTTGAGTCTTGAAATGGAGCTTTAGCCTTTGTCTTTGAAGCTTGCTTGATCAATCTTGAACTTTAGAACCTTGTAGCTTTCTTGATCAATTTGTTTTGAGAGCTTCGTTTGAACACTATGCCTTTGTGTATACAGGGTATTGATACAACATGCAATATATAAGAGGTCGCACAACAACTTTGCATTGTGTTGTAATCATCAAAACCAAGAATCAACAAAAGGTAGATATTAAGCTTTTGGACTTGCTAATTCTTTAACAATATCATTGTAATTAGTATTTACAGATGAAAAGATTCAAAAAATGTAATATAACTGAAAATTCATTGTACTATAAACTCATGTTTACCTTGAAAGCATTTGGGATTGTAGACTGCATCTTATCTAGAACAAAACCGCCAGCCAATGTTCCAATTATTCCACATACTATTGTTATTCCCCCAAAAACCAGGTCTGCACTAGTCTGATAATCAAAGAAACACAGCAGAACTAAGAAGCAGACACTGCAAGAAAATGCATGAAGAAAGACTCGTAGGGCAGATAAAGAAATTGTGTTCAATTATGCTACAGCAAAAAAACAAATACAAAAGGGAAAAAGAAACATCCGGAAAAAAGGAAAGTGCAGAATTCAAATAAAGATGCCATTAGACACAATACTATATTCCTATTTGTCAAAAATATTCTGGATTTCAGTTACTTGAGGATACTTTCGTTAATGTTGTGACAGTAGAAATGCATAAGCCAAATCTACATATTGAAGGCAGCTAGATTAAACTAGCACCTAGGAACACAAACATATCTGACAATTCAATATACGAGGACACAGCTAGATGACAGTTAATTTATAAAAAAAGGCAAAAACATATACCATACATATTAGCTAAAACTTGACCAATAATACATATTTATGGTTTGCATAAGACATAAGCAAGCATCTTCCACCGATGATTTCAAATATAGCCAATACCAAGACCAGCCACATCAGATCAGAATTTCCACAACTGATGCATCTGAATTCTGATATGCCCAATATTGCAATTGAATGACTAGTTGACAGACAACAGGTACACCAAGTTATATGTTTTTAGCCTCCATCGAATATATTAGTTTGTCTAAAATAACATATTTCAACATATACTGTTTTCCACAAATCAAATGTTAACATTCTTTTCCTACAAAACTACAAACTAAGCTCCAGTTGTAAAGTGCAAGTGTTTGAAAGTTGTCCTTCAAGTATTAATGAAGTGCTAAAGTGTCTAAAGCATAACAAGTAAAAAACGTATGAGAACTATTGGACATGTACCTGAGAAGTATCTTCAAGGTGTCAGGGGTCTGGCACATGCCCAAGCTAAATACAACTTCAAGATAGAAGTGTGATGAGGACATCGGTTCTGTTTTGTTTATTTTAAGATTTACCCCTATGTAATAGTTTTGCAATTTGCACACTTTATTTTATGCATTAGAATATTTTGGACATTTGTATTGAGATTTGTTTTGAGCCTATATATATGCCTTGAGAATAATGAGAAAGTATGATATTACTGATTTAAAAAAATTACTGTGTTGAGTTATTGCTTTATATTCTTTTCTTGTGTGTGTGATACCATAAGAAAGTATTAGAGTTTATGATAAACTCTAAAACTACACTCCCAAATCCCCAAAATTATTTATCCCCAAACCCCAAATCCTAACCGTAAATAATTGAACCCTAATCTTCCCCATCACCATCAGCCGCTACCCCCGACCTCTCTCTATTCTCTTTCTGTTCCCGAAACGCAACACACCCATATTCATCCTCTTCGAAATCCTTCCCTCTACCTTCAACTCAGTCGCTCCCCTCCATCAAAACTTCACTGCCATTACTACATCACCTCGCAGCCCACCATCTTCAACCCGACTGCCTCGCCGACGGCCTCTTCTTCAACCGACTGCACCTCCCGATGCTCCTCCACTGTCGCGCAACCACTCATAGTCACCATCATCACCTTCACCCCGACGGCACCACCACCCGGCCATAGTCACTTGTACTCCATCTTGTCGTCCAAAACTCCTTCCACTCGCTGTCCACAGCCGCACAATTACTCACCTTCACCCCAAGGCTCCATTGCTGCCACATTCCAAGCACCCCCCGACGGCCATCAACAGCACCCTGAGCCCCTTGGCGACGATCCCTTCCATCAAATTCCGGTAAGATCTTTCAATTCTCCATTAATTCTGATACTTCTTATCATCTCTAGAATATTATCTGCATTTTCTGTCGTCCACAAATATTGAGTGTGTGCTTCTACTTGATAATTAGAGTACGAATCATTATTGTATGTTTTACTTGCTAAGAACGCTTTGGTATATAATTATTGATTGTTAGGATTGAATCTTTAATTAGGCTTGTTAAACTATTTCGTATCTTGAAAATCCATCAAATCAATTAGTAGTTTAATTTCGGACCTAATTTGCATTACATGTTGGTAAACTTTATCTTTTAAAATTCTTCTACTTAGGGTTAAGTATACATCATTTTGGTATCAGAGCAAAGATTTTAAAAACTCTAGTTCTTGCATCATTTAGTCATAATTTCTGCATTCATTTAGAAATTATCTGCATTCAGCACTTTTAGTTCCTTTTATATTAAAAAATAAACTCAGGTGCATTTATGATACGTTTTCCCAAATTTCAGCAAACACACATCACCACGACTCCAAATTTTTCACCGTTGGTGAATGCATCTTCGTAGCACCATCACAAATCCCGAAGAGTCTTTCTTGTCCCTCCCAAACCACCCAATCAAAAACCCTAGAATTCGGCAATCCTCTCCCCGAACTAAAATAGACAACTCTGATATTTTCACTACTCTCGCTGCCATTCAAGCAACTCTTGTCAATATCAATTAGAGACTTGAGAAAGTATAATTGAATCAAAATGTTGCCCCTGATCTTCATCGTCAGATCCTCAAGGGAATGTTCGTGACGATCGACATCAAGATCGTGACCCTGACGAACAATACAAAAAGAACGTTAAGACCGACGTTTCCCATTTTGAAGGTCGTATGGAATCCCAAGTTTATCTCGATTGGATCTGTGTCATCTACTTCGTGTGGTTTGACTTGAGCGAAGCCCTAAAGGTTAAATTTGTCATGATGAAATTGATTGGTAAAGCTCAACAACATTGGACAATCTTGAACACACCCGTAGAGGCCGAGGCCTGGCAACCTTAGCCACTTGGGAGGCCATGAAAGAGAAGATCGCTGAGAGATATGTGCCCCTATCATTCCACACCCTGAATGCTTGATTCGTGGAATCAGCTCTATCAGGAAAGCAAATCTACCCAAGAGTATGTGGATAAGTACGATGACTTCCTCATTCGGTGCAATATTTTAGGTAAAAAGAGCGAAGAACAAACCTTCTCTAGGTTCAGAGCTAGACTACGAGCCGACCTTAGGAACAAGCTAATTCATAGAAATGTGGACTCCTTCGCAACAGCTTACGCCATTGTCCACGATATGGATTCCCTTGCAGCTAGTTTTTTCCGATAAATCTAGCGATTTGAGAGATCATTCCTCTAGAATGACCTCTACTAAGCCTTCTAAACCTGAGCCCCCCTCTTCTCAGCACCTCAACAAGTCTTACCCAAGCAAGTCTACTTCAAATCCCATTCCACTTAGAAATGACAACACGGGTAAGAATACTAAAAGAGACTACTCTAAGATTGATCCTCTCACTAAGTGCTATAAATGCAAGGAATACGGCCATATTGCTGGCAACTGTCCAACCCCAGTAGGATCAACAACGTAGAAGGTACCGTTGTCATTGCTGATGAGCCCGACAATGAGTTTACCTATGAACCTCATGTAAGTGATGACTTCGGTGAAGAAGAGGTTGACCAGCCTCTCAACTGTATTCGGTCGATTTCGTAACCCCCGTTCCCGTAAATACGTATTTCACGAATATTTTCGGTATTTTGAATATTTATAAATTTATTTTGCGCTAAATTCGATTCGGATCTTTTACTAAGCGTTTTATAATCAACAATTACATTTGCTTTGACTAATGATATACTTCTATTTCTAATTGATCAACTATTTGTATTTGATATTATTACTGTTCGGATTTTAATGAACTTGTTAATCTCAAATCTTATTTTGATGCATATCATTATTATTATTTTTAGTATTGTCATTGTCATTATTTTTATTAATATTGGTTGTTATTATTATTAGCAATATTATTATTGTTATTATTATTATTGATGTTGTTACCAATATTATTATTACTTTTATTGTCATGATTATTATTATTATGTAAAGCCCAATGTTATTACTATTATTATTATTTTTGGTTAATGCCCTTTGATTTTGATCTATGTTGTATTATTTAATTATTTAAATTGAAGCCCATCATCTACAGCCTAATTTTATATTTTGATTGCATTATTTATTAATATCTAACCTGAGCCCAACCCAAGCCCATCTCCTATTGGATTCTAACCCAAACTCATATCTATTGGATCCCAACCCGAATCCTAATCAAACCCAATAACCCAATTCTCCTCCTACCCGTTTTGACCAGATCAACCTCACATCTCCCCGTATCCCCGGATTCTTCTCTCACATTCCCCCACTATCTCAATGATCCCCCACACTCTCTCTCTCTTCCTTAAACAATTAATCAAATCCCAACAAATACAACCCTTCATCTTCTCCACAATAGCCAAACTTTTCAACTTCCAACTCCCCTTCACTGTTCACACAACCCCCAACCCACTGTGTAACCCCTGAGCTGCCACTATTCATCCCCCTCACTGTGCAACCCTCTCGTCCCCGACCTCCGCCTGCACCCTTCCTCTCCTTCGTCGACTGCGACCCCATCGCGACGCCCCTCGACCGAAGCACCCCCTCGTCTTCCTCCCTGCCATTACCACAACTCCGCTCATCGCTGAAACCCGTCGCTCCTCATCCCCGTTGAGCCGCCATTGCCGTCGACTCCGCAACCAGCCTCGCCTTCATCCTCTGCTCGACCACCACAGTCGAGTCTCGCCTTCCATTGCCAGCCCCCTGTGTCTTCGATCTTACCACCTCCCCAACGATGCCCTCTGTAGCTATCAACCCCCCTTCCATCCTCGAAGCTCCACCATTGAACCCATCGACTTCGTCTTCAAGCTTCATCATCCTCGCCATTGCCGCTCGCCCCCCGAACCCACTTCATCCCAGTCGAGTTCCTCATCCCCATTGCTGAGCGTTGCCGCAGTCGAGCCCCTGAGCGTCGTCTGCCACCGCTCGCCTCTGACCTCGACTGTCCACCATTCTCTGTTCTCCGCCATTGCCGCATTTGAAGCTCTGTCATTGCTCAACCTCACTCCTCGTCTTCCTCCATTCAACGTCCACCACCGCTCGCAACAGAAGTCCTCGCCTACAGTCGAAGCCCCTTGCTGCCGCTCGACCTTGTTGCCTCCTCTCGACTTCACCACCGTCATCGCCCAATGCCTCGCGAGCCCCGCTCATCGCCTCGCCAGTCGAGCCTCCACAGCTCCACCGCCACCTCCATCGCTACCCTGAGCCCCGTCGCCCTCGTCCCGCAACGGAGCCGATCCGTCGTCTTCTCCACCGTGACTCCATTCTCGGGCTCCTCTGTTTTATTCGTCATCAGGGCTTCACTTCAATCCCAGCCATTGATCAACATCTTGATCACCATCAACCATATCAAATCGCAGCGTTCGATGCAGTGATCATCACGATCATGATGATCATCATCTTGATCCTTTGATCTCGGCCGTTGATCTCGTCGTCATCATCATCATCAGTACTTGATCTCGACCGTCGGATCTCCCTTGATCATCGCGATCGTGATCATCATCTTGATCTTGATCTCAGCCGTCCGATCATCCGATCTGGATCCCCATCGAGATCCGTACCCGATCGTGATCATCTCATCAAGACTCACTTGGTTCGCGATCGTCGCCATTGTCACCGAGATTCCGATCCCATTATTCTTTGCATATTCGGATTAACCTAATCATTATCAAAGGCAAGTCCACTTGAACTCGTTTATTTTTTCTAGTTCAAGATTATTGATCTCCGCAAGTAGTTCTCTTTCGATTATCGTAATATTGCAATGTGTGCCTTTTGTTGGGGATATCCAGGGTTTACACGAGCTGACCCGAAGTATCCTTGACTTCGTGCCAACATCCATTAATTCAAACCCAAGCTTGCATGCACACACGACATGAATAAATTGATTAGAAACTTGTATGTAGAAAAATACAGTGATTGAATGCATGTTGATCGATTATGTTATTGAGACTTGAATCGTGACGTGATAACTTGGATTTGTACACTGTAAAAATCCATCCTAATCGTTGTACATTAATGTTAATGCATTCCATAATTCAAGAACATGTAGATTAATCATTTCGATAAATGTATGTGATGACTTTTTATTATTACTTGCTGCATATTCTGTTTTGCACTAAGGTTTTGATCCCTGTTACAATAAGAATCAACCAATATTATATAAAATGGAATTGTAGCCTAATGAATCTAGTTTCCAGAAAATCTTACGGATCTAGATTCCGATCTGTGAGCTATGAGATATTACAGTTTGTCACTACTGGCCTGTATTTTTAGAATTGCAATTTAGTGAAACACCGCCACAACTTTCAGTTGAAACACCATGATAATAGTAGTATAATGACATGAAACTCTCCAGAAACTTAGTAGACATGCTTAGGATCCATTCCTAACTTTTATAGATTTTTATGTTGATTTTACACCTTTTCACATATAGATATTTGACTATAAGCTGCTGCTAGAACCCTTAAGCTGTAAAGATTAGAGTAATCGACCTAATTATAGTCAGAATCAATTGAAACTTGCTAAATATGAATTGTAGCCCCATATGTCTAGTTTACAGCCCTTTTGACGAAATCGAATTCCGAATTGTATTTTGGGAGTTATTGTTGTTTTAGTACTGCTGTGTCTGTTCTTTTCATATTCACAATTACATGTATATTACCATGCATCGCATCATTTTGTTGCATCCTTATCATCTCCTTGACACTCTTATACACTTGCATGATCATGAATGATTTAAATAAAATATTAAACAAGTCAGGATAATGAGGGTTGACTTAGTAGTGGATAATCTCAGAAACTGTACTCGGTATGGCCCTTCTTGTTGACATGGACTATTGACATGGAAGGTGGAAAAATACTTGTGACCTTGTTATCATGTTATTACGTTATCTTGTTATCATGTTATCTTGTTACACCAAGTACACGCTCTGTAGATCCCACCACTGTCTAAAACGAACACTGTTTTGTATGCACCGAACCTATGGTTTGGGACACAGTAATACATGCACTAGAGGGTAATAAAATGTTAATAAACCTAAATTGACACTTGTACACTTGACCATTGTTTATTGACATTGTTATGGCTTTTGGACTTTGTTCTTGCTTCATATTCCTTGATGTATCATGTTCCTTTACTTTTTGCTTTTCACCACTTATTGTCTGTACTTGCTCTAACGAACATTTTTTTTCCACTCTAGTTGATCCAACCACAGGTGCACAAGGAGAATTGCCAGAAGGCATTGGTGAACAGTTTTTCTAGGATTGGAGCAGGAACTTGCTTTGCAATAAATTATTTCTTCCATGTTTATTTTTATATTCGTATTGTTACTTTGTTGAACTTTGTATCCCGGACTTTGTTGACCCGTATTTGTTGTTTATTCCCAGTTGTTGGTTATTATGTTGGACTACTGCATGTTTATTCGAGTATCTGTTCATGTGATTATGTTTTTATGCGTGGTTGTGATTATTTCCTTTCATGTTGTTGAGTTAAGACTGGTACAACTTATGGATGATGTTAAAATCACTCGTTGGGCCTTCGTCACGGACTCGTATTCCCGTATTTTAGGAAGCGGGGCGTGACATATTCAATCATCTCCATTGAATGTCCCTGAGTCACTCATTCCTTCCCAAGTTACTTGGCAGACCATAGATTTTATCTCTGTGTTAGAACATCACTCAAGAGTCTGTATCCACATTTGCATCCCACATTCATGATTTACATAAAGGAATTTCCAAAAAAAATAATGAGAATAATTTTAACTACAAGTTAATAGCAGGTACTAGAAGAAAATTTAAAACTTTTGATGTTGGTGACGAAGTGATGGTTCGTATTCATCCAGAACGATTTTCAGCTGGATCCGTTAAGCAATTGAATGTATGTGCTGCAGACCCATTTAAAATTCTACATGAAATCAATGATTATACCTATATCGTTGACCATCCTGAAGATTTTGTCATACGACTTTCAATATTGAGGAACTAGTACCCTATGAAGGCCTAAAGTTTAACCCTAGAATATCTCTTATAGATGAGACTACGTACAGCCTACTGGTGAGATTCCCACATTTTTCCCTCTACCGGATACTACTTACCTACCAACAGAAAAATTGGATAATATTTCAGATGATCAGATAATCTCTATTAGAGATTGTGGTATTCATAGGTATTTGGTAAGATGGAAAAACAAGCCAGAGTCGGAGGATACTTGGATTGATCGTGAAGAACTCCAACGCTTGGATCCAGATCTTTTGGAGCACTATGACATGATCAATGGTTCTGACTCGATTAGGTCGAGCTCTCTCCCACCCGAAGAAGTATGATGAGGACAACAGTTCTGTTTTGTTTTATTTTGAGATTTAGCCTTATGTAATGGTTTTGCAATTTGCACCCTTTATTTTATGCATTAGAATATTTTGAAGATTTATATTGAGATTTGTTTTGAGCCTATATATAGCCCTTGAGAATAATGAGAAAGTATGTTATTATTGATTTAAAAAAATTACCTGTGTTGAGTTATTGCTCTACATTCTTTTCTTGTGTTATACATAATAAAGTATTATGGTTTGTGATAAACTCTAATTAAAACTCCACACCCAAATTCCCAAAATTAGTTATCCCAAAACCTCAAATCCTAACCCTAAATAATTGAACCCTAATCTTCCCCATCACCATCAGCCGCTACCCCCGACCTCTTCCTCTTCTCTTTTTGTTCCCAAAACCCAACACACCCATCTTCATCCTCTTCAAAATCCTTCCCTCTGCCTTCAACTCAGTCGCTCCCCTCCATCAAAACTCCACTGCCAATACTACACCATCACCCCGCAACGCACCATCTTTAACCTGAGTGCCTCGCCGACGGCCTCTTCTTCAACCCGACTGCACCCCCCGGCGCTCCTCCACTGTCGTGCAACCACCTGTAGTCACCATCATCACCTTCTTCACCCGGACAGCACCACCACTCAGCCATAGTCACCTGTACTCCATCTCATCCTCCAAAACTCCTTCCACTCGCTGTCCACACCGCACACTTACTCACCTTCACCCTCAGGCTCCATTGCTGCCACATTCCAAGCACCCCCCAACAGGCAACGGCCATCAACAGCACCTCGAGCCCCTTGGCGACGATCCCTTCCATCGAATCTCGGTAAGATCTTTTCAATTCTCCATTATTTGTGATACTGCTTATCGTCTCTAGAATATTACCTGCATTTTTTGTCATCCACAAATATTTAGTGTGTACTTCTATTTGTTAATTAGAGTACGAATCATTATTGCATTGTTTTACTTGCTAAGAACGCTTTGATATATAATTATTGATTGTTATGATTGAATCTTTAATTGGGCTAGTTAAACTATTTCGTATCTTGAAAATCCATCAAACCAATTAGTAGTTTAATTTCTGACTTAATCTGCATAACAGGTTGGTAAACTTAATCTTTTAAAATTTTTGAAAATTCTCTACTTAGGGTTAACTTTACATCTAAGTGTTTCTCTACATAACCAAGCATGCCTGGACATGTATATGAGAAGTGTCTTCAAGGTGTCAGCATCATGCCCAACGAGAGTACAACTACAATTCTTTCTCCATAACCAAGCATGCTTGGAAGATTAGTATACAAGGATTCAGCCTTAGGAGATCTTTCCAAAAAGCAATCAAAAAAGATAACCAAGCACAAGTATGTATGAATTCAACCAAGCCCAGTCCATTTACAACTACAAAATTAGGTATAATTAAACAAATGTCTGCCTCTGTGTTTACTTTGTACCCTCAGCGTACATAAACAAGAAACCACATTGAGCAAGCCCAATGCTACCATGAACATAGAG
Organism: Hemerocallis citrina; assembly: GCA_017893485.1. Lineage (NCBI taxonomy): Eukaryota > Viridiplantae > Streptophyta > Magnoliopsida > Asparagales > Asphodelaceae > Hemerocallis > Hemerocallis citrina. The sequence continues at coordinate 200,994,191 of CM030358.1, forward strand.
CCTCAATATTTTGTCCTAAATTTTCTCATTCTACATCAACAAACACAGTTCTCGATATAGTACGTGAAACGCTTACAAATCATATTACCTAAACAGAAATCCTTCTCAAGAACAAAAAAGAAGGATAGCAAGGGTTTACCATATGGTATATTTCATAGCCAGCCTTCGGCCCCCAATATGAATAAGCTCCTATAACAAAGTTGTATGCTATATAGCCTGGTAAAAACAATAAAATAACAGTTAGTTCATAACTGAATAGGATTTTGTATCTACGTGATCAACAAAAATCTATTCTGGTTCCTCTCAAAACAAAATATTGGATATCTAGCTTGATAACGATCGGGCAGTCATCTACTGCTAAAACTTGTATAGAAGCACAAGCGTGGAGCGATGTGGCCTAAGAGCTTCAAACAGCATGTGGGATGGTGTGAATATGAGAACAAGCATTGAAGTTTTTCCCCAAAAATCGGTACGAGTATTGAATGTTTTGAGGTATCTTGAATCTTTTCAAAGCTTCTTTGCAAACCACTAGTGTCTAAATTCCAATTAAAAAATCTACAAAGAAAAGTTGCTGTAATATAGTAATTCCCCATAAATGCCCAATACTTCAATAATAAAGTTCATTACTTGTAAAAACTAAGAATTGCACACAGAGAACACAATATGCCAACTTAAAATTGATTGCAGCCCTCTTACACAAAGTTATAACTTGTGAGAAAGTTCAACCAAAAGAACCCAGAGTTATCATACAAATATTGAAGAAAAGAAGCATACCTAGAACATTGATGACATATATCCTCTCAGCCAAGAGGAGCTTAATGTCTTTAAAAAACCTTGCAACATGAATAAGAATCTTTTGAACAGCATCACCTCTACAAAAAAAGTAATAATATAAAAAAAAATTACCACATGGAAATTTATACGTATCCAGTAAATGAAGTTGACAAAATTTAAAAGACAGAAATAGAGAATATGAATTGTATTCGCAAGGTCATGTAAGATGTCGTTTCTTAGCTTCCCTCTCTTACTAGCATTTTGCAAGAGACAGAACGAAGAATGAAGCAATTCCTGATAGTGGTTGACATTTTTATCTGAGCTATGCACAATAAGAACAGGATAATAACATATTTTTTATATAAAAAAAACACATACTATCTTTTGTTCAAGAGTGTCATTACTTTGAATTGTCATGTTTTATATGATAGCATTCTGTTTTAGGGTAAATGCAGTTTTCCGCCTCACGTTTAGGTTCAATACAAAGTTCACCTCCCACGTTCTATTTCATACACTTTATCCATAACTCTATAACTCTGTTAACGCCTTAACATCTGTTAAGTTAGAATAGTGCAATTACCCATGTACACTTTCTCCTCTAATTTAGATTTGAGACATTTCTTGCTTCCACCTCTATCTCCCACCTCCCATTTCTCATGATTAAAGCAAATCAGGAAGTAGACAACTGAACCACAACCATGGAAAAAACTTTCAATCTCTCTCCTTGTATTTCTCTCTGCCGCTTCCGCCATCCCACTAGGCTCCACCATCTCCACCTCAACTCCTCCTCTTGGTCCTTCACCAACCTCACCTTCTTCCTTTCCTTCATCCCCACCCCTCTCTCCCCCTCCCTCTTCCTCCCTTTCATCACCTTGCTCATAGTTCACACCATTCATAAATGAATTGTAAAATGGGTATAAATCAATAACTAACATATAATGATTCATTGGTCATTAATATTAGTCCCTAACTCTTTGAACCAAAGTATGCAGATGACTAAGAATACCAACAAGAAACAGATAAGACCACAACCAAACTATAGGATTTTTTAAAATTCTATTTTTAGAAATTATAATTAAAAAAAGAAGAAAAGAAAATAGGGCTCTAAGGATAAATTGAGCCATAGATTAAACACATAATATAAACAAACTAAACTAGAGTAAACATTCAGACAAAAATTATAAATAGTAAAAATGGCTAAGATTCTATTTTTCTTATGGAAGATGAGCACAGATAAATATAAGGTTTAACAGAGAAATACATAAGTGATATCTCAAATTACTTAGCATTTCTTTTCATTGAAACATAGATTTTTTTTCTCCTTAACACCTCTCTTTCTTAATTGCTTCAATTCAAATTTGCAGCTCAAACGTGAAACTAAGTTGATGTAAACTTAACCATAAGTAAAGATATTTCCAAGAATATTAAAAGATTAAGTTTACCAACATGTAGTGCCGAATAAGTTAGAAATTAAACTAATAATTGGTTTGATGAATTTTCAAGATATGAGATAAGTTTAACAAACTCAATTAAAGTTCAAGCCTAACAATCAACAAATATACTTAAGTGTGATTAGCAAGTAATATATGCAATAATGATTTGTACGCTAATTGGCAAGTAGAAACACACATTCTCAATATTTGTGGACGACAAAAAATTCAGATTATAATCTAGAGATGATAAAGCAGTATCATAAATATTTGAGAAGTGGAAAGAAGTTACCGGGAGTTCAATGAACGTGTTGCCGCCACAGATGGGGAGGAAGAAGCGGCTGGATCTGAATCTTGCTCAACACCAAACAGCGAGTAAAGACTCACTCAAAACAAAATCTGATCTAATCAGATTTGTCGTTGTTGTGCGCTAGGGAGGAAGGAGGAAGTCGAGATCGGGGTTGCTGCTTGCGGAGGTGGTGCGCCGGTGGCTCTTGGCAACGGCGATGCGGTGTCGGTGTCAGGTCGGAAAGGAGGGGTTTCAGGGAGTGGAGTTGGGATTAGGTGAAAGAGTAGCAGTCAGGGATGGCTGTGGAGCTTCGGGATCAATGATGTTGTGGGTGGTCGTCGATGGTGGTCGGAGGGGTGTTGAGATGAAGGAGGAGCGGGTTGACGACGATGGGTTGACGACGAGGTTGGGCTGATGACGGCGTGGGCGAGGATGGATGCTCGGGTTGTGGGTTGCAAGAAGGGAAAGAATGAGGAAGAAGAAGAAGAGAAGAGGGTTGTGGCTGATGAGAGAGAGGGTATTAGGGTTAGGATTTATAATAAAATTGAGGAATTGGGGGTGTAGTTAGAGCTTCTCATAGACCCTAATACTTAGAATTCCTCACAAACTCTAATGTTCTCTTATGGTCTCACACACACAGGAGGAGAATGAAGAGCAACAACTAAACACACAATAGTTTTTTAAATCAATAATAGCATCCTTTCTCATTATTCTCAAGACCTATATATAGGCTCAAAACAAAATCTCAATACAAATCTCCAAAATTTTCTAATGCAGAAAATAAATTGTGCAAATTGCAAAACTACTACATATGGCTAAACCTCAAAATAAAACAAAACAAAACTGATGTCCTCATGATAAGTTGAAATAGCCCAACCCATATATACAAACTTCGAGAACAACAAGAAGAAAAAAAAAAGATAGATATTCTCAAAAGGTGATTTCTCCTGCCAAGAAGAGGAGGCAGAAGAGGATACACCACCACGGGCCCCACTCCGATTACCCAATAAGCGTCCAACAAGGAGAAACAACAACCAGTAGCAACAGCTTCATATGCACCCAGCAGACCTCACCTAGTCCCGCTAGTGGAGGGACTGCATAAACCACCACAAACCCCAATTTCGCTGGCAAGTTTCACATGGGCTGCGCCATCGACCTCTCCCTGACATCACCAAACAAGAGATTAAACCCCCCCCCCCAACCAAAGAGTGATGAAGAATGGAGTGAGAGAGATTATGGTTCCATAAGAAGGAAGGCCAAAAAAAAGAAGGGTTCAGATGTAAATTGGTGAAGGGAGGAATAGAAGGATAATTTCACAACAAACTTAATAGAAGTTGAGAAATTAACAGAGTTATAGGCAAAGTGTACTAGATGAAATTTGGGGAGTGAACTTTGTATAGGGCCTCAACGTGACGGAGGTAAACTGCATTTACCCATATTATCTATCGGTTAGCATGTACTATTGTCTTTTTGGTGCATTGTACTATTGGAATGTACAATTTAGATGGAGTGTATTTTGACGAAAAAGTCATGTTCAACTGCTATATATGACATCACGGATTAATCCTACTCCACAAGGTGAGAAATGTCATGTCTATATAACTAGTCAAATGAACCTAAGGGACGATCAAGGTATAATTTGGGGGCTTCGGACAAATTTCCACAAATTTTATTCTTGTTGCATAAGAAAGAGTAAGTAGAAGAAGAATTAGTAAAACAAGAAAAACTGGATATGGTAACCAACGTTTTTCGTTCTTTCTCACTTTTCTCCCCAGATGATGCCACAAATTTAGAGTTCTTATCATCTGAAATAGCTGCAGGTAAAACAGAAAGATATTAATATTAAATGCCAAATGGTCAAATAGCCACAAGTACGAGTCAGATTTCAAGGAAGAACACTTAAAGAGCACAAGTAATAGATCAACCTGGGATTTAATTATCAAATATTGATCTAGTATCTAATGGCAAATTTTCATAAAGGATATTGAGGTTATATTGGTGGAATTAAAAAAACATCGGATTTCCATAAAGGATAAATATATATATATTTATATCCTAATTGTGATTTAAATATAACCTTTACACACATTACATTCATATATCACAGATACATACAACCTAGTGCAAGCAATAATAGTCAACCAAAATTCATAATCACCTTGCCAATATGAAATTGCATTCAATACAATACACAAAAGAAAAGATATCTACATTTTAAAGATTTATATTGTAGAGGAACCAATGGTAAAAGAAGTGGGAGAAAGGAGACAAAGGTTGGAAAGAAGATTAATTTTTTGAGATATAAGTATATAAATAAGCCAAAATATTAAAAACATTGAAATTTACAATTTTTTTAATGAAAAAATGTTTGAGACAGGTCAAGTTTCTAAAATGCCCGACATCTCCTCAAATCTGCATGAGAAAACACCCACACACCACAGCATAACCATATCTAAACCCGCTAAAAGACATTTTTAATATACTATCTCAGCTGTTTGCTACCAGTGATGAACTAAGTTTTATTTAACTTGAAAAATAATATTGAGAGGGAGAGGGCCATATAAATATCTTTTCCACAGGCAGCTTCTTATCTTCTGTTATTTCCTTCTTCAAACCCCTTCTTGTAACTCTTCTTCATATAAAGCCTCTTCTTAAAATTTTGTTGATTTTAATAAAATTCATCTACAGATACAAAGATTCACTCCATATTGCTCAAACCTTCTTTATATAATATAATAAATTATGGAGATATAGGTCTCATAAACTGCGAGAAGGAGTTTGTAGATGGAAGGAGCGAAAAAGAAGTGAAGGAGGCTGAGAAGTGAGCTGCAAGAGGAAGCAATTTGGAGGCTAGAGGTGGGGCACAGGTTAGTGGTGGGTTTGCTATTGGTGAGAGTGAAGATGGAGTTAGCAATGATGATGATGAAAGAGGTTTGGTGAGAGGAGATCTAGATGATGAGGTTGATGAGGTGGGCAATTTGGGAGTAGAGAAGTACTGATGAAGAGGTCTAAAAGAGCCAAAAAGGATAGTATATCTAGTTTGACAGGTTTACAATAGAGGTAAAAAAGTCAAGGGCCAAATAAAATTCAAAGTGAAACGAGGGATCTAAACTATTTTACCCTTTATTTTACTTTGTATCATGATTAGTACTTAGTGATTTCGCCTGATAGTATTTTGTTCCATGACCTCCAATGCGCCCCACTCAATTAGTTAATGGAAGCTATTAATTAAAAGATCTAACCAAACGAATGTTTCACAAGGTAAAAAAGATATTACCTTGAGTTTCAGGAACAGTAGTTTCCCCATGTCCTTTTCCTTTATTGGCTACTGATGAACCAAAACCTGCATTTGAGTGTTAAAAGACATTGCAATTACACAGAAGCATAACAATTCCAGAAATTTATCAGAAGGAAGCTCAATAATGCACCTTTTAGTTGCAGAGGCTTCATAACAAAGCCTAGAATAGAAAAAGGGAGCATCATAACTGACTCCCCCCAAAATGCATAGCGCCAATGGAGATGACCCCCAACCTGGAATTAACAGGGGAATAATGGTTATTGGATCCCTCTAAATTACCATCATACATTAGAAATGTCCATCAAATTCAAGCACTGCAAAATTTTACATGTTTTTCATCATCGGCAACATAAAAAAACCAATCAAGATTTAAATACCTCCACCATATTTAAATTGCACTCTATGGACACTAATACTTGATCTAATTGTCTAAACATTTTCCCAGTCGAAAAGTCTTTTAGGTCAACCATAAATCGATATGAAATGGCTAGCTGATGGTTTGGATGAACTAAAAATACGACAGATCCTTTTCTATTTGTTCAAAAAATAATGTAAAGTACTCCTCATATTTTAGATAATTTTTGTTGAACAGTTACTCAGTATGAACAATGCTTTTCGTTCCCCAAATATTTGAAAGCTGCATGTCCATCCATATTCCAGCTGCAAACATCCATGATCCGTCAAATACTACATAGCTAAGTTCAGAAGATTATTGAAACAAAGTCGTAGTTACAAATATTTTGAGTTTCTGTAAGAAGATCTTTTGTCCATTCAGCTTAAAATTAGCAACTACCAATATGTATTATATCCACTGTAACTGTCCTAGTCCATATGTCATTGCTCTACAATCTTTATTACACCTCCGCCATGTAATTATTTATCTCCATTATCCCTGTCCTAATTGTCTATGACTTTGTTGAAAATTCTAGCTCATTTTATCCTCAAATGAAACTGTTCTTATGTTTGTAACACCTCTTATCCTTACTGTTTCCACTTATCCATATAATTCAGTTCTTCAATACACTCAAGTTCTGGCCCTATTTCTTTAATTGCTCAACATTTTTAAGAACAAATCATCTATGACCATTTAGTAGTCCCATAAAACTTCCTTAAATTTACAAGGATGTTTTATGAAGAATGATTACTTGATACATCATGCTCTGACTCTATCAGCTATAACCTCACAATCTCACTATAATCTTATCGTAATGATTATAATATTATCATCGTAATGATTAATATATTATCACTAAAAAATGCAACATGGGACATCATCTAACATGTTAAAGAGGAGCCGCACAGAAGCCGAGTTGGGAACTGCGGCCTCTATTTAACATGCGGCGTCTTATTTAACATGAACATGTGATATAGATGTAATACAACTGTGACAACTCACAAAATGAGCTGAATCCGCAGTTGGGAATAGCGGCATCCAAAAACAAACAAAAAAATTGAGAAGAGGCCGCAGTTGGCTATTGCAGCCTCATAATAGAAGAAGCCACAGTTGGCTACTGCGGTTTTAGCTGAAGTGGCTAGTGCAGTTTTAGCTGACGTAGCAAACTTTAGTCCACCTGTGGAATAAGTTTGGCCACTATCCCCCTATGGATATAGGCTTATTTTGGGAAAAAATTCAAATATTCACTACTTTCTCATACTATTATTCTCCAGTCTTATTGACAAATAAAATAATAATATATTATCAACATGGGCCATCACTGTAAATATTCCATGTTTCATTCATTGCCCGTACTAGAAATATCAATCGTGTCATGCTGCCCGAAGGTTAAAACAAGGCATGTTTTTAGAGTAGCTTCTTGGGCTCGGACGGGTCTCAGCTCCAACCCCCTCTCCCAAACCTAACCTCGGCTTACACTTCAGCATGTCTAACTTTACTTTAATAATTTTATTATATTAAAATGTTTATAAAGTGAGCAAGTCAACGGCAGCGGCAAGAAACAAGTCAAATGCCGGTGAAAGTCAACAGGTTTGCCTTTATTGATTCCAAAAGAATCCACAAATTCATCTGTTTGCTCCCACACCAAAATCAGCAGCAACAGATTGGTGCCGTCTATGGGAAACAAAAAGCAATCCAACTTTACTGCACCAGTGAAATTAGTTCCCAAGCTATGCCTCCGAAGAAGGGAAAGGCAGCGGCCTCCAACCGCAGAGCCACTCCCGTTCCTTCTCCCCCACTCCATGACATCCTTCCTCAACCCGTCCAACAAGTTCAGCAATCGCAGCCTGGACAGCCTCTCCCTCAACCCGTCCAGCAACCACAGCCTGGACAGCCTCTTCCTCAACAACCTCTCCCCCAGCAGGCCCCTCAAGGGCCTCAAAGGGCTGCCCCGGGGGCTCCCGTTGAAATCGTCAAAGGCAACTTCCTCTTCATGACCATGTCTCGGTCCATTACCCCTCATCCGACTTCATGGCCTCTCACAGCCCTCCAACGCCAAAGGATCGCCGACACGTTATTGTCAATCAACAACAGGGGATAGACCTTCGGACCCGCTTAAATGGGAAGTGGACCCATGACGTAATCCCTCGCCAAGAACCTCAAAGGGGTCCAGCGATTCGGTCCCCTAGAGCCCGATCCCCCAGTAGGCCAAACCGCGGGAGGCAGAGGGAGTCTCCCCCGCACCATCAGAGGAGGAGCCGCACCCCGACCGGTCGATCCGCACCACGGGACCACTGAGATCGGGAGGCACCTGTTACGAGGGCAGTGTTTCAGGATTTTCAAGAAGCCGTTCTGCGGGCCCTCAATGTTATTCCTAACCACGATCAACGGGCGCCTAGTCCTCAACCTGCCCCAAGCCATCACCATCGCACTCCCAGTCCCTTCCACATGAGGATGAGTCCCGAGGATCAGCAAGATTTGACTGGAGGGAGGACTCGGTCTATCGTCATCTTCACGAGATGGAGAGATGCCTTCGCAGACTTGCCGGAGAAGAGGAATAGCGTGCAATGTTTTAAATCTCGAATTTCGGACTCGTCTCGGCAAGGGGTGTTTCGTCTCGAATAGGAGATATCGGAGAAGATCTCGGGAAAATGTGATCATTTCGGACACTCAATATATATATATATATAGTCCCCTTCCGTTCTGCATTAGGCCAACTGTGTGCACTCGGGCTTCCCGCATTCGTATTAACAATCTGAACCGTTCACATTGATCTACACATCTAAATTAGTCTAAATATGTAAAATCAAATCATTTGAAATTCATTTTTCCGTCCATCATGTGACTATAAAAAACAACGATTTTCAGCCATACAACTTTGTAACATTTCAATGGATGTGCAAATGAATTTCAAATGATTTGATTTTACATATTTAGACTAATTTATATGTGTAGATCAATGTGAACGGTTCAGATCGTCAATACGAAGGCAGGAAAGCCGAATGCACACGGAGGCCTAGTGCACAATGGAAGGGGACTCTCTCTCTCTCTCTCTCTCTCTCTCTCTATATATATATATATATATATCCTAAACAAGATATTATGTGTTCTACATATCATTTTTCATATAAAATATTGTATAATTAACTAATGACATGAATTAACCACGATAAATATTCACAGAAATTAATAGCTGTATAAAAGAGAATGTAATATTAGTATATAACTAAATTGAATTTGCATTGACTAGAAAAATATATTAGTTAATATAGACTTACTTAACTTTATGTATACACAAACAATAGAGAGACAAAAATTTCACATTATCTTAGCTTAGGTCCTGTATTGCAAGACTTCTATGCAAAAAGTAGTAAAAAAATAGGCATAATTTAAAAAAACGTCACAATAGTTTGGCGCTGTTTAAAAAAACGTCACAAAACTTTGACTTTTTAAAAAAACCGCACAAAGTTTAACTCTCAACTCACAGAGTTACTCAACCGTTAACTGGGATAATAGTTATGTGATGTTTTTTTTAAAACAAATGGGAACTTTTGTGATTTTTTTTAAACAGAATAATAGTTTTGTGTTGTTTTTTTAAACAAAACAATAGTTTTGTGATGTTTTTTTAAACGTTACGTATAACCCAGTTAACGGTTGGGTAACTCTGTGAGTTGAGAGTTAAACTTTGTGCGGTTTTTTTAAAAAGTCAAAGTTTTGTAACGTTTTTTTAAACAGCGCCAAACTATTGTGACGTTTTTTTAAATTTTGCCAAAAAAATAATATATTCACAATAACATTAATGTCTATTTAGGCCGATATTTCGGGAATTTTGGCAATTTCGGTAACACATTTCGGTCCAAAAATCTGTGATTTCGTATCGGCAAGCTAGCTTAAACGAAATTTCGGCCATATCGGCCGAAATTTAAAACAGTGACAGCGGGCGAGGAATTTCCGCCCAAGCAGGCCTCCGTTCTCCCGAACCATCATGGAAGCCTTAGTCCCGAAAGACTTCAAACCCTCTCACTTTGAGTCATATAATGAGGAGTCAGACCCCACTGACCACATCGAGAGTTTCAAAACTCTCATGATGATCCACTAGACTTCGGATGCGCTTCTTTGCAAAACCTTCCCGGCCACGCTGAAGGGACCTGCGAGAGAATGGTGTTCCCGACTCGCCCCTGCTTCCATCTTCTCCTTTGATCAGTTCGAGGGGCTCTTCCTTACCAATTTTGTGAGTAGCCGTCGCGCTGAAAAGACAAGCACATCTTTGTTGACACTCAAAAGAATGGCGAGTGGTTAAGGAACTATGTCAAGCGCTTCACCACCGAGGCCCGGTCAATCGCCTCCCTAGACCAGTCGGTAGCCTTTGCTGCCTTCCGACACAACATCAACCACGCCGACTTGAAGGCATCTCTCGCTAAAAAGCGCATCGATATTTTTCGGAACTCCTACTGAGGAGCGAGAAATATATTAGGGCAGAGGAGGCCCTTCTCCTACTTGATCAGAAAGAGCCCCTATCTGGGAACAAACGAAAGGGTGCTGAAGAAGAAGGGGCTAAGAAGCTCCAGAAAGATAATGGTGGTCAGCGCCGCCCTCCTCCCGTTTTGAGAAGTTTACCCCACTTAATGCTAGTGTTTCAGCCATCCTAACGGAGGTTGGAAAGAAGGACTTCTCCCACCACCTCCGAAGATGAATACACCAGGCAAGAAAAGGAACAGGGACAAATGGTGCCGCTTCCATCCGGGATCATGGCCATGACACAGATGACTGCCGGGCCCATAAAGACGAGATTGAAGCCCTCATTTAGCAGGGGCAACTCTCTAGGTTTGTGAGGAAGGACAGGGTAGATCCTCCTCCGCCTCCTCGAGGGGCTAATAAGCGAAATGAGCGACCTGTTGAGACCCCAGATTCCGAAGTTGAAGCTGTCCTACACCTCATTCACGGAGGCCCAATGGGGGGAGATTCGAACTCCTCCCGAAAAGCCTTCGTCCGAGAGGTGTACTCAGTGCAGAATCATCCTCCCCCCAAGGGCTTTGGAGTTCCTGTTACCTTTTCAGACAATGATTTGGAAGGCGTCCGAACACCTCATTGTGATGCTCTTGTGATAAACCTCCATATGGCCAACTTCGAAGTACGCGGAGTCCTGGTCGACATCGGCAGTTCGGTTAACATCCTTTTTTCTGGAAGTCTTCCAGGGTCTCAAGTTGTCTAGGGATCGACTCAAGCCCGTCGGCTACACTCTCCACGGATTCTCTGGGGTGCCAGTGACGATCGAGGGAGTTATAACTCCCAACGTAACTGCTGGCAAAATCCCAACCACTCGAACCAAACCGATGGATTTCATGGATTTCATGGTGGTAGACGTGTAGGCCGCTTACAATGTCATTCTGGGCCGACCCGGCCTAGCTGCTCTTCAGGTCGTACCCTCAGCCTACCATATGAAGATGAAATTCTCCACCACAGCAGGGGTGGGAGAAGTCAGAGCGAGCCAAGAGACGACTCGCAAATGTTACATGACTTCGGTAGGAGGGTCGGTCCTCTCCCTTGAAGCCCTTGAGCTCCCTCAAGGGAGTAGCCAAGCATCTCACAGCCGGTCGATGAGTTGGAAGAAATAGCCTTCTCTGAAGGAGATCCAAACAGAACATTCCAAATTAGTAAGGTCCTTCCGTCTCCCGTCAAAACCGACATTATCCGATGTATAAGGGAAAATCGCGACCTATTCGCTTGGACCGCGACTGACATGCCTAGAATCTCCGAAGAACTTCTCATGCATCACCTTAGTGTTGCTCCTGGGGCCAAATCTGTCTAGTAAAAGCGACGCAAGTTCGCGCCAGAACGCTAGCAGGCAATCAAAGAAGAAGTAGAGAAACTCTTGAATGTTCGGTTCATACAGGAGGTCAACTATCCCGAATGGCTGTCCAACGTTGTGATGGTAAAAAAGGCCAACGAGGGCTGGAGAATTTACATTGATTTCACGGATCTGAACAAAGCTTGTCCGAAAGATCCATTCCCGCTCCCAAGCATTGATGCTCTGATTGATGCAACCTTTGGTCATGAACACTTGAGTTTCATGGATGCCTTCTCCGGGTATAACAAGATCAAGATGTTCCCCCCTGATATTCCGAAGACTTCGTTCGTAACCGACCAATACCTATACTGCTACCGGGTCATGCCCTTCGGGCTAAAGAATGCCGGTGCAACTTATCAGCGCCTTGTCAACAAGGTCTTTAGAGAACAGATTGGCCAGAACATGGAGGTCTATATGGACGACATGTTGGTAAAAAGCATCAGTAAATTGAACCATGTGTCAGACCTTCAGGAGGCCTTCGATGTGTTGCTAAGACACAACATGAGACTAAACCAGAACAAGTGTGCCTTCGGTGTCTCATCCAGCAAATTCCTTGGATTCATGGTTAGCCAAAGAAGCATAGAAGCCAACCCGGAAAAGATTCAGGCCATACTGAACAAGGCTCCCCCTTCCAGTGTCAAAGACATACAAAGACTCACAGGACGCCTTGCGGCCATAGGGCGTTTTCTCTCCAAGTCATGAGAAAAATGTCTCCCGTTCTTCAAGGCCCTTAGAGGGGCAAAAGGCTTTGAGTGGGGGCAACAGCGGCAGGAGTCCTTCTATCAACTCAAAGCCTATTTGGTCAACCCCCAACTCTATAGCAAGCCAAACCCCGAGGAAGTCCTCTACATATACCTCACCACCTCAAAACAGACCCTCAGCACCGTCCTGGTAAGAGAAGAAGATAAGACGCAAAAGCCATTCTACTATGTGAGTAAGGTCCTCAGGAACACCGAAGTCCGTTATCCAAAGGTAGAAAAGATGGCCTATGCGTTAGTCATGGCAGCCCGAAAGCTCCGTCCCTACTTCCAGTCTCACTCAGTGGTCGTTCTTACCGACCAGCCACTCAAGCAAGTTCTCCACAAGCCCGAAATTTCGAGGCGCCTTATGAAGTGGTCTATAGAGCTGAGCCAACATGATATCAACTATCAGCCCAGACTCGCTATCAAGGCACAAGCCCTGGCAGAATTTATAGTAGAAAGCATTATCCCTGACCCCAGCAAGGCAATAGAGGAACCCCCATTCTAGATCGTGTATGTTGATGGATCCTCATGCAGTGATGGGAGTGGGGCTGGGGTCATCCTGACTGGCCCCGATGACTTCGTTCTTCAGTACTTACTCCGCATTAATTTTCGGGCATCAAACGAGGCAGAATATGAGGCTCTCATAGCCGGTCTATGTATGGCACGCAAGGCCAAGGCCTGCGCGTCAAAATATTCAGTGACTCACATCTGGTAGTGAACCAAGTATCGGGGGAGTATGAGGCAAGAGATGATCGCATGGTCGAATATTTGGCCAAGGTCAAAGAGTTGCTGGCCACTTTCAAAGATGCACAACTCCAACGAATCCCCGAGAGGAAAATGCACAGGCAGATGCACTCTCATAGCTGGCCTCCTTTTCCCTCCATGGGCTAGAACAAACTGTCTTGACAGAAGTCCTCTTGAAACCTAGCATCGAGGAAGAAGGCCCCGAACTGATGGAGACGCTGCCCCTTGCACTCGGGGAGAATTGGATGAGGTCCCTTGCTCGAGTTTCTCAAAGATGGAATCCTCCCTCCAGACCCTAAAGAGGCTAGAAGAATCAGAACCAGAGCCGAGTGATACACGCTCATCGAAGGGGTCACGTACAAGTGCTCTTACACTCAAGTGGGCGACACACCCTACTTGAGATGCCTCTCCCCCGAGGAGGCCCAGTACGCTCTAAAGGATGCCCATGAAGGGATGTGTGGCACCCATTTGGGAGCAAGGTCCCTCGCCCGCAAAATCTTAAATTATGAATATTTCTGGCCTACACTCCTTAGCGACGCCGAACAGCACGTTCGCCAATACGCCCCCTGCCAAAAGTTCTCAACAATTCGGTGCTTACCACAAGCCTAGCTGTCCTCCTTATCCAGCTCGACCCCTTTCGCAATGTGGGGGATGGACTTGCTCGGGTCGTTCCTTCCAGCGCCGGGCCAGCTGAAGTTCCTTGTCGTTGCGATCGACTACTTCTCCAAACGGATTGAAGCCGAGCCTTTGGCAACAATCACTGAGAACAGAGTCCAATTGTTCTTTTGGAAGAACATCGTCTGCAGATTCGGTGTACCTCGAATCATAGTAACGGACAATGGAACCCAATTTACGGGGGAAGTCTTCCGCAATTTCTGTACGGACCTCGGTATCCAGCAACGATTCTCCTAAATATCCCACCCGCAATCCAAAGGTCAAGCAGAGAACGCCAATCGGCAAATTCTCTCCGGCCTAAAGAAGAGACTGGCAAGTCTGCCAAGGAATTATGGGTCGAGCAACTCCCCAATGTGCTCTGGAGCTACCGCACTACTAAGAGGACCACCACAAGAGAATCTCCCTTCAACCTTACTTACAGCTCCGAAGTCGTCATCCCACTGGAAGTTGGCCTACCTTCTCCCCGCTTGATTGCCTTCAATGAAGAGCAAAATTCGAACCAGCTTCGGGGCAACTTGGACCTCATCAATGAAATTCGAGAAAGATCCTCCATCTGTCAGGAGATTTATCGACGTAGGATCGAACAGTCCTACAACAAGAAAGTCCGCCCCACTAATCTCAAAGAAGGGGATTTGGTTCTTAGAAAAGTATCAATTTCTTTCCCGAGCAAGAAAGGGAAACTATCACCTAATTAGGAAGGGCCGTATAGGATCTCCAAAGTTGTTCGCCCTGGTGCTTATCAACTTGAAGACCCGGGGGACAAGAGAGTACCAAGAACATGAAATGTGGAACACTTATTGAAGTACCAAGAGGATGTTTAAACACCGCTCCAAGCAACTTCTAATCCTAGAGCATTTTTAAGTTTGTTTTTCTTCTTATTTAGTTGATTTTTTCCAATATAATAATGGCTTGCAACTCAGAAACAGCCACTTAGTCATCTTTAATAAAAGCAGTTTACTTCTTAGAAAACCTGTTGTCTAAATGTTCTGGTTGTCTCGCCCCGAAACGTACGAAGTATAAAAACTCTCTTAACGACAAGTTCGGAGTCCAACACTTGGTTTGATACCATTTTAGCTACTTGCGAACAAACAAGTGCGAAGTAGCTCGCCATTTGAAATTGCTCCCGCAACTGTTGAAACTATCTTAACGACAAATTCGGAGTCCAACACTTGGTTCGATGCCACTTTAGCTACTTGCGAACAACCAAGTGTGAAGTAGCTCGCCATTCGAAATTGCTCCCGCACATGTTGAAACTCTCTTAACGACAAGTTCAGAGTCCAACACTTGGTTCGACGCCACTTTAGCTACTTGCAAACAAACAAGTGCAAAGTAGCTCACCATTCGAAATTGCTCCCACAACTGTTGAAAACTCTCTTGAAAACAAAGTGTTATTAGGCGAAAGGAGCTCGTTACAAGATCAAAAGATGCAATCAACAAAAACATTGCTCGAATACTACAAATATCTTATTCCATTAAAAGTTGGGATACAAGTCTTATTCAAAGACCATACTATAAACATTTTGTTCCGCCAAAGATGGAGATACAAGTCCTATTCAAGACTAAAGACTCCTACAAAACTACAAAGTCTCGCCATAACTCCTCCTAGGAAGAGGTACACTTCTATTTAGAGATACACGGGGACGACAAGCACTGTGCCGCTCCCTCGTGGCCTCCGAAGAAATCTCCAAGCCTGCGAGCTGAGTGGTACCATCGGGACCCATAGCCCTAGTTGTCGCACCAACAGATGCTCCGCTCGACGAGCCGGCCACTCCACTTTGAGCATCCCCAGGAATTCGCAAAAGAGGAGGCGAACGAAGCGCTAACTCGCGGAACCATCTTCCTTGGGCATAATCATCCAGAGGACAAGAAGTGCTTCTAACGTTGCTTCCCTCAGAAAGCCGTTGCAGATGAAGATTCTCCGCCTCTAACTCAACGAACCCGCTCTTTAAGAGTCATCTGTTACTCTGAGCTTCAAGCGTAGCACTCGGCCCGAGCTAACCCCCCGCGAGACATCGGCGATAGTCCTCCGAAGATGAGCTGCTTCTAGACTCTTCTCGAGCACCACGTTCTTTAATTCGACCCTCTCGGATCTCGCTTCGAATAAAGAGTGGCGGAAGAACTTAAGCCTCAAGCCTTGGCCAACAGCCATCGAAGGGCAGGTCTCCTCACCTTCAGGGGGCACTTCGCGAATTCTCTTTTCAAGATGCCTCATCTCGATATCTCGGCGAGCCAAGATCGGCCTCAAATGACCTAACTCCCGCTCCGCTTTAAAAAGCATCTTCCGAGACCGAGCAAGCCCCAACTTGGTAACACCTAGCTTAGAGCGGAGATGTGGTACCTCGCTACCCTGGGGAAGTTAACCAAAGAGAGAAGCGTAAATCACTTCAAGTCTAGACAGAGCTACTAGATGGTCCTAAGCTCAAGTATAGCTACAAGACAAGGCTAAATTTGAATAAGAGCCACAAGATGGTTCTATAGTTGAACAAAAAGCCACAAAACTAAGTCATGCTCCTCCACAAACATAATTCATTACTAGAGTAAAGATACAAAAGCGGTGGCCAGTCCGCTACAAGGCATCGATACAAAAGCATCCAAAATAAAAGAAGACAACTGAAAAAGAAAAGTGACAAAGATACGGAGTAGGTCAAGAGACCACCTCAGTTGACGCCTCTTAGGGGACAACGACCTCGCGACCATCTTCCTTGGTCGTCGCCGGTACCTCCACCATGGCAGACTGAAGGTCCGCAGCGACGTCCTCCCCGTCTTCTTCTTCTTCTTCTTCTTCAACCTCAACCGCCTCCTCGGCTACCGGGGCGGTCTCGCCTTCAAGAAGGTCATACAGGTTGTACCCCGAGCATCGTCACCAGTCGTACCTGCCTTTAGCGCAGCACGATCCTTCGGGGTTGGCAAGTGCCGCGCCGCTTGCATACAACTGGCAGAGTCCCTGAGGAAACCATCGTGCTTCATCACACGTCAGTCGGAGACGAAGAGCTTCTTGTGCTCTTCGGTAAGAATCGCCTCCGCCGCAGCTGTGAGAGGCAGAGCTTCAAGCGCCAGCACATCCCCGAAGGAGTCCTCCAATGGACGGAGCAGGAGAGACAGGCGAGGCAGGAAGAGCAAGCTCCAAGTTGACCACCGGAGTCGTCGCCACCGTAGCCTTCGGGGCTTTGGCAGACGACGGCCCCGAGGTTGTCCACTTCCTCTTTTTTCCGTTCGGCGCCTTGTTGGATACTCCCGCCCGGTCGAACAGCATGACCCTGAAATCCATGTCCGAAGCCTCTGCAAAAAGAAAAAACGAAGAGATGGGCATGTGAAGGAGTTAAACTGAAACTAAAAAACAGAGAAAATACGGAGCATACTACAGTCATCGGGCTGAGACCCCCACCGAAAAGGACCTCCTCGGTTAACTCTTTCCAACCTAAGGGCTCACAAGCAAGGAGTTTGGATACGACCTCCCCTTCCTCCAGAGTCAACATCGGCTCAGCCTCTGCCCACTTCAGCACCTCCTCCTTCCACCTCGTGGGAATACTCCACGGATTAAGAAATACTTCTCCTTCCAAAATTTGATGGAGACGAGGTTGTCTATTAGCTTCACACCCCAGCATGGCGATAAGTAGTACCGGTACTCCACGTTGCTCTTTCGATGAACACAGTAGAGCCTTCGGAGAACGGTGAGCTGAGGCACGACCCCTATCACTTGACATTGAAGAACGAAGCCGTTAACGTGCCTCCACATGTTCGGCATATATTGGACGGGGCTCAGACCGTACCACTGCATCACCTCGGTCACAAACGGTAAAAAAGGTAAACGGAGACCGGCGTAAAAGGCGTCGAAGGGAAAAATGCAAGTGTCAGGAGAGGTCGGCGAATAGGTTCGAATACCGGGACCCGGGAGAAGAAAACCGAGTTCCTTCAGTATCATGAAACTATTCTGAATCCGCACAAGTCCATCTCTGTCAGCATGAAGGGGATGTCGTCGACTTTAGAGTGTTCCCTCGGCCTGCTCTCCTCATACGAGGCCGACATACCGTACACCACCTTGGCTAGAAGGTCATCGAAGTATTTTCGAACTCCGCTAATGTTCGACAAAGGGCCTGGAAGCCTACCCAATGCCCCTGCTCGCCTCTCCTCCACAATCGTCTCTGATGTTACCGATCCTACCACCCCTTTCCCTTGTCCACTATTGGAGCCACTACCAATGGTTGATCCCCTTCGTGGTCCGAGGTGGAGGTCTCACTCCCCGAAGAAACCCTAGACATCTCGTAAAATATATAAAAGAGAATATATATTTACCGTTGATGTGACAGCTACGGTCGGAATATATTGCCGGAAAATCAAACGCTTGGCCGCGACCGCTAATTGAGCCACCCAAAAGTGAAAGAAAAATTTTCGAGAGTAAAAGTAAAGAATGAGAATGGAGTGGAGAGTGAAAACTTAAAGTAAGTGAGGGGCGCCACTTGGACTGCTGAGACCTTTGGGCCCCCAAGACCAGTAAAAAGCCCAAGAGAACATCGAATTCTAAGCGACCAAAAACGTTAAAACAGAATTTCAAGTAACGCCAACAGACCTGTTGACCGGTCAACCGCCATAACTACATCTCAATATTCGTACCTGATCAAGATCAAACGGCCCAGAGTTACCACGTCCCTCGGAACCAACATCCGAGCAAACGTGTCCCCGAATGCGAAAATGGGGAAAACTACATCTCAATATTCGCAAAAACTCCATCTCAATATTCACGCCTGATCAAGATCAAACGGCTCAGATGTTGCCACGTCCCTCGGAACCAACACCCGAGCAAACGTGTCCCCAAACGTGAAAATGGGAAAAACTCCATCTCAATATTTGTGCCTGATCAAGATCAAACGGTTCAGATGTTGCCACGTCCCTCGGAACCAACATCCGAGCAAACGTGTCCCCGAACGCAAAATGGGAAAAACTCCATCTCAATATTCGCACCTGATCAAAGATCAAATGGCTCAGATGTTGCCACGTCCCTCGGAACCAACATCCGAGCAAACGTGTCCCCGAACGCGAAAATGGGAAAAACTCCATCTCAATATTCGTGCCTGATGAAGATCAAACGGCCCAGATGTTGCCACGTCCCTCGGAACCAACATCCGAGCAAACGTGTCCCTAAATGCGAAATTGGGGAAGCCCCATCTCAATATTCACGCCTGATCAAGATCAAACGGTTCAGATTGAGCCACGTCCCTCGGAACTAAATTCCGAGCAAACGTGGCTCCCAGCGTGAAAATGGGAAAAACATTTCCCCAAGATTCATGCTTGATCAAGATCAAACGGCCCAGATGTTGCCACATCCCTCAGAACAAAATTCCGAGTAAACGTGGCTTTGAGCGTGAAAATGGGAAAAAAACATTGCCCCAAGATTCGCGCTTGATCAAACGGCTCAGATTGAGCCACGTCCCTCGAAACCAAATTCCAAGCAAACGTGGCTCTAAGTGTGAAAATGGAGGAAAACATTGCCACAAGATTTGCACTTGATTAAGATCAAACAGCTCAGAATGAGCTACGTCCTTCGGAACCAAATTCCGAGCAAACGTGGCTCCGAGCATGAAAATAGAAAAAAAAAACGTTTCCCCATAATTTGCACTTGATCAAGATCCAACTGCTCAGATTGATCCACATCCCTCGGAATCAAATTTCGAGCAAACGTGGCTCCGAGCATGAAAGAGGGGGAAACACCCCCTGCCGATGCACGCCCATGATCAGAGCGTCCAGATTAAGCCACGTCATCAAGCAGCGGATCAACCGTCTCATCATTCGGAAAACCGTGCCAATGACGTGATCGACGCACCAGATTGCGCGATTTTAATTGATTAAGTTTTTTATTTTTATTATTAAATCGAATTAATTATTTAAAAATTGCAAAAAATAATTAAAAATTCAAGAAAATTAATTATAAATTCTAAAAAAATAATTATAAATACGGAAAAAATATTTTTGAGCTCCTGAAAAATAATTATAAATTTAAATGATTAATTAATACTTTTTTAAAATAAATTGTTACTTCGCAAAATTGAATAAATGATTCGAAAAATAATTTAAAAATTAGAAAAATCAATGGAAAATCCAGAAGATCCCACCAACATGTTTGGATACAAGGAAGGCTCAATTAAACGATGTTAAGCCCCGTGGGCGATTCTAAAGCTCCTAAAGAACTTCAATAAAATCTTGTACACCATTAAAACAAGAAAACTACTCCCCAAAGGCTGTCAAACTCAGTCTTCGGAAGTGGGGGGCTCGTGATATGGCTAAAAATTGAATTAAATCGAGATCGTTCAAACCGGACACAAATCTTAAAGCTCTCAGGGGTAAAACGGTAATTTCCACCACAAACGAGTCCAAAATGGAACTGGATCTTTTTTCAAGGCCCAGTAACCCGAAAACGGATCTGTTCTATTGGGTACGGGTAGCAACCCGTTACAAACCAACCCAAGTACTTAAAGAGTAATTCAATCGTGATTATCTCTAAGAGGCGGTTTAAACCGTCTCTCTTATCATGAAACGAGTTTAAACTCTACATCTTATCCAAAAATACCGGGACAGAGATAAATGATTATCTCTAAACTGTCTCTTAAGGCGACTACAAATACCCCTCTCCCCCCCCACCATAACGAGGTAATCAATCTTTTTCCATATAAACGCTCTTTCATAATCTTCCTAATTACTAACTTAAGCATCGGTGGGTTCGTCGTCGGGATCCATCCCGATGTATCGAACTTTTTGCAGGTCAACGGCAGCGGCAAGAAACCAGTCAAACGCCAGTGAAAGTCAACAAGTTTGCTTTTATTGTTTCCAAAAGAATCCACAAATTCATCTGTTTGCTCCCACACTAAAATCAATAGCAACATGTATATAGACATGTATGAGATAAACTTGTGTGACGAATGGTTACGAGAAACATGATTGCAGATCAGAGTTTTAATAAAATGTGAATGACATTGCATATGAAGTGTTTGATAACATGTATAAATGAAGATTATGGTTAAAATATATAAACATAGGGCTGATATGAGTCTAGAACTTATGCTTATGTTCATGTTAGTGGTGATCTGCGATCATGCCTAAGGTTGTATAAATATTAGTATCTATTCATGACAAGTTAACTTGATGAGGGTAGAAAATCATATACATGATCTTGTAGTTTATATGCTCCTGATCATGTTGTGCAGTATGCACGCTCTCCAAAGGTTGAGAGAAGCCATCTTATGTCTGAGAAGTATTTGTGTAGTTATATCTATTCGGTAATGGATAATAATGATTTAATGATTCAATTGGTGCACCTCATAGTAAGTTGACACCGAAGTGTGGGTACCTACCTCTCAGTGACCTCTGGTATGGACCGGGCAAATCGGTACTACATGAATGTTTGTTTCCATGGGTGATCGACCCAATTATAGTGAAGCATTGACAATGCATTAGTATGTTGTTGTGACTCATTCCCAAATATATAAAAAGGTAGGTTGTTTTCCCTGATCTCTTTTCATCTCTCTATCTACAAATCGACTTGGTAAATAAATAACTTTAATTTATCTCACAAAAACTTGCAAACCTCAATAAATATATTATCAGAACAGGTCCAAAAAATATCCAAATTCCAATTTTCTAGAACCCATCATTAACTTTACAGTCCTTACCCATGTTCAAATTCACAACAAAAAAAAATAAAAAAATAAAAAATTTTATAAAAAAAACACGTACAGTGACCACCATGGATTATCATTTGGTTCCACGTCCAGTTGTTCCATGTGATAATCTTTAAACAACTTATTAAAGCAACTCCACTTTTGTTTAACTCAATCTTCCTAAAACAGGACTATTATTTTTCTGTTTCACATCCTTGCAAAGCTGATAGTTTTTTTCCCCATTTATTTTGAAATTATTATCTAAGCCTTATAATCTGTCCTGCCACTTTATTAAATTGCATCTTCTTTAATTTATTGTTTCAGTTTCCCAGTGCATCATTTCAACACCTGTGCCTATGCTAATAAAATGCCCCCCCAAAATCATCATATATCCAAAGGCAAATTCAAGGATTGCTTGAAAAAATTAGAAAATATTAAATTTAATTTTGTAAACTAAGACAACTATTAAAAGTTTACAACCCTAAGAAATAGTACTTCAGATGAGCATAGGAAAATTACTAATATTCAAATAGACTTACCAGTCCACCATATACATAACCAAGTGCAATGCCAGTAGGTATGCACATGTAGAAGAGTGCAAGCCAAACTGTTTTCTGAAGTAATAAACAAAACAATTAGTTGGATTACTGAAAAGTTCCATGAGAAACCCAAGTTCAAGAAAAGCATACATTACTCAGAAATGGTTGTTAATATATAATTAAGATGTTGGTACGGCATAAAGTAATGGTGGGAAACATCCCTGATGGATTTTTATATAGACAACTCCGCCAAGCTAAGTTAATCCAAAAATATATCAAAACAGAAGCTAAGGTAAAAATAATTCAGACTGCATTATTGTTAAGCCCTAGTGCAACACTTGCTAAGCTCATTTAAGAAGTATAAAACTTGCAGCATTCATCTGTCAAGCTAAGTTTGTGAACAGAGTAATATATTCATGAGAGAGCATGTCTTAAAAGGCTTACTGCTTGATTGCATGTCATATGAGGATTTCTAACAATATGATTTTCGGATATGGATATACAATAGTATCGTTTAAGAAGTATAAAACTTGCAGCATTCATCTCTCAAGTACGATAAGTTTGAGAACAGAGTAATATATTCAAGAGAGGGCATGTCTTAAAAGGCTTACTGCTTGATTGCATGTAATCGGAGGATTTCTAACAATATGATCTTCGGATATGGATATACACTAGTATCTACAGATTCGGATGATCATTACATTCCAAATTTCATACCCCCCATGAAAATAAACACATTGATGGATCAAAGCTTTAACCTATCCATTTCATCCCTACCAGCCCAGCACCTCACAAGAGAATAAGCTAAGAATCAGTGCAGGATGACCAGCGCCCACGGGGACGGAGCAAAATGCCTGTGATGCCTAGATGGAAACCTAGGGTGTCTTCAATCACTGAAGTAATGCATGCAAACAGCAAACAGCACTACAAAAAACCAAGTAAGAAACTAGAGAAGGGGAAAGTTAATAAATTTTCTACAGAGAACTGCATTCAACTCTTTAACATATGCTAATAGATGAAACAGGAGCATAAGAGTAAACCTGAGCTACAGGGGCATTATCATCAATAAATGGTGCTGCAAGGCTAATGAAAGAAGCCTCACCGACACCAACCAGCCTAAAAAGGAATCATATTAGCACTGGAAGCTTCAAGGTTAATGAGAGTATTATGACCCAAGGATCATTAGATATAATGACTTACATCCGACAAATAGTTATTGACCAGAAATCAAAAGAACAACCGCAACCAGCTGTAGCAATAGTCCAAACTAAGAGTCCAACTCCAATAAGCCTAAATGGGTTGTGGCTGAAAAAAGTAACAGAGCAATTTACTGAAGCAAATGTATACAAGCAAAATTTGCAGCACAGCAATGTTTTATCAAAATATTTATTTTAATTAATTGAAAAGAAATGAAAAGTTCCACTGTAAATTTGTAAGTACAATGATCTTTTATTAAGTTTACCATAATAAATTACCTTGCACAAGTTCTTATTTATGCAAGAAATAGTTGCAAGATACTCCCTCCATTCCAAAATGTAAGTCGTTTTAGCGTCTTTTTGTTTCCCAAAATATAAGTCGTTTTCACTTTCCAACACAATGTATTTAAACTCTAAATCTCTCTTTAATTAAATTTTCAACCACACTACCAATTTTACCCTTGAGAGCTTAATAAGTTAATTAATAGGTTTAATTAAGATGGATATTTCAAATAAGAGGGCATTTTCATAAGTATTATTAATAAATTAATTAATAGGTTCAGTTAAGAGGGATATTTATTTCCCCATACATTAACCTCGGGGTTTAGAGTCTCCATTGAAATAGACCATAATTAAAATAAATTTTTGGAGGCTTGAAACAACATTGAACATTTAGAAAAGAAAGATAACCAGGACAGAATGCTGTCTTCAGTGGGGAAGCAAGAGAACCTTAAAACAACATTGAACATGAAATAATAGAACAAGAAATAGATAAGCAGGACAGATTATCTTCAACAGAGCCTTCAAACCAAAATTTTGAGGTTGGCCATAAGAACACTACCTTACTGTAGTTACTTTATTCTTCCATTTCAAGTTTAATAAAAGTAATCACCAGTAGATACATACTACTTATACTGTACTTTTCTTTTTTATTATTCAAAGTGTATAAAATAAAGTTAGGAAGCTAGATGGAAAATATGAAAAAGCAATAATGAATTATTATTGATAGGACAAAAGAGACATCATAGTGTGAATTTGGTATACTGGCTAAACAAAAGATTACAGCAGTTGACAATCAATAAAACGCAAACCTCTTTGCTAAGGACGCAAATATTGGGGAAGCCACGAGAAGTCCAACCATGAAAGCAGAAGACAAGATGCCATCTTTAAAGTTACTCAACTTAAAGTCCCCTCTGCATAAAATGTTCAATGAAAAACGAAGAAGAACAGAGAAGGAAGTTTCAAATCCTCACAAATTGATTGAACTCAACATATGACGAGCAACTCCATACTGCAAATTAAACCTTTATTCCCATGAGAAAAAGGCCAGATATTTCTCAAAGGTCATACATACATACATACATAAGGAAGAAAGAGAAGGAAGTTTCAAATCCTCATAAAATTGATAGAAACTCAATCTATGACGAGAGATCCATTGTACAAATTAAACTTGTATTCCCATGAGAAAAAGGCCAGACATCCTCAAAGCCAGCCGTCCATTCATACGACCATGCATATATATGCATCCATGCATGCATACATACATACAAACATACCAAAATGAGATTCAACAAAAGAAACAAAAACGAGAAATATAAAAGGAAATAGATTATTATTAATAAACTTCTGCCCTTACAAACTGACTCTTAGCTCTCTTATATAGATGAGTCACGTCAAACTTCACTTCCAAACAATTTAAAGATAAAGTTTCCCTTATATAAGCTTTGTTGTTTAAGAGCGAATAGTACAATATATTGTGGCTAGTGTGCCACTCCACCCATATCCATTCTACTAACATCCATTCTTGTCTTCGCCTCGACCTTCATTTGTCTACTCCTCCACCTTTGTTTGTCTTGGGTTTCACCATGGCTTCCTCAGGTGGTGCTTGTTCCATCTTGCAAGATATCTCAGTTGACTGGCGATATCAACTGCATAGGATCTAACAATTCCTTCTCCAAACGGAATGTTTCCTTGATGTTTGTCCTTACTGGCCCTAAATCTGATGCTTCAAATAGAGTAATAAGGAACTCTCTTTGTTCTTGTTTTTGTTTTAGCTGATCACGAGTGCAGTCGAAATGAATGGCTCCTTGCTGAGAAAGGACTCTAGAACAATGCTCATCTTATCCCTGAGTTCACTGATCTCATATCTCTTGTTCAAACTTGAGTTATAGGTTTTGCCCATGCTCAAATGCATATTCTAGTTCTGTTTGTACTTAGTGTAGCTCTGATAACTGTAGAGATTTATATTGACTAATATGACATTTTCTTCCTAGATACTCTATATTTGGAATTTATAATTTGCTTGAAATCTTTTCTTTTTAACAAGAATAGTTTCACTGCAAATCTTAGGAATAATTTTCTGAAAATCTTCTGGTCTGGAGCTTGTTTATGTACAAATCATGGACCAAACTTAAAATAATTAGTTTGCTCTGAAAATAATCTTGCTAAAAGAAAGATTTCAAACAAATTATAAATTCCAAATGGGAGTATCTAGGAACAAATTAGAAAATATAACTCTGTACAGTTATGGGAAACTACACTTAGTGCAAACAGAACCAAGATATGCATTTGAGTACTAGCAAAACCTACAAGGCTACAACTCAAGTTTGAAGAAGAGAAATCTGATGCGGCGGAAGAAAAATAGTGAACTATGAGATAAATATGAATATTGTCCTAAAATCCTTACTTAGCAAGGAACCATTCTTTCCGATTGAACTCCCAGTCAGCTAGGGAAAAAAAACAAGAACAAAGAGTTTTTAATTTATCTATTTGAAGCAGCAAAATTAGGGCCAAAACAGACAGACATCAAGGAATCATTCCTTTTGGAGAAGGAATTGCTAGGTCCTATGCAGTTGATATCGCAAGACCGGGTCTGAACTAGCAACAACAATCTCATGACAAGATGGAGATAGCACCAGTTAAAGACACCATGGTTGACCCAAGACAAAGGAAGGGATCAAGGTGGAGAAGAAGACATTGGAGGCTTAAGACAAGAAAGGATGCTAATAGAATGGATAAGGTAAGGTGGAGTGGCGGTGAAGCACTAGCCACAATATTTTATACTATTTGCTTTTAAATACAAAAGCTTTTATAAAGGAATTTTTATTTGTAAATTGTTCGGAAGATAAAATTTGTAGTATGCTCTCATGTATAAAAGAGAGCTAAGAGTCAATTTTTTAAGGCAGAAGATTATTAATAAAAAATTTACACACATTGATATATATATGTACTTACGTAGGAATTTAGGGAATATTCTCTAGACTCTATCAGTCAAAAGTAAATCTTGCCCTTAAAAATTATATAACGAAAAAAAACAAAGGCCTTATCCCAATTTTTTGGGACCGGTTACACTCCTCCACTCAACTCTGTTGTGCGACAACTCCTTTATCAAATTAAACATTCCAAATCCTTATTAATACTTGCAACCCAAGTTTGTTTGGGTCCACCCCTAGTCCTTTTGCTCTCATAAGTTTCATCCCATCAATTTTTCTGATTAGGGTGGTTATGTCTTTGTTGTATGTATCCAAACAAACTCAATCAATTCTCCCGCATTTTATCTTCAATTGAGGTGACATCTAGTTTATTTCATATACACTTGTTTCATTTTTTGTCTTCTAGTGCCACCTTAACATCCTCATTTCAGATACACTTGTTTCTGTACGTGTTATTTCTTAACAGCCAACACCGGGTCCCGGACCCATAACATGGTTGGTCATCCAACAATCGTATAAAAATTTTCCTTCAACTTCAAAGTTGTCTGGCCTTCAAATTTAATGATGATAAAAACTTTCAATGTGGTATTTTTCCCCCAAAAAGTAGCCCATTCTTCAACAACAACAACAGCAAAAGGGAAGAAAAACGACGGAAAAAAAAACAATGGATTTAACGTATTTGCAAAAGTCAATAGATATAAAAAATCAAATCTACTTTTCTACATATAACGGAGAGCAATTAGTTCAATGAATTATATGCTAATAAATAAAAGACCACTAATCTGAAATTGTGTCTTACTGAATTCCGCTACCAGAAGTGCATATTCCACTCTCTGTGCATGTCTGAAGACTGCCGTTTACACCATTACTAGCTATTGCACCGCGATCAAGATAATTTATCATGTTGATAATGCAAAATATGACAAGTAACCTGGAAAAGAGGAAACAATTTTTTTATAAAAAAGGAATAAAATTAGTGAAATGCAAGTCTACTAACTCAGTTGTAGTTATTTTATATTAAAAAATCTCAGATAGTAATTACAAACTATACTTTGATTTGATACTTAGGCTCTGTTTGGCATTGCATTTGGAGGGTGCTTTTGGGGTCTGAAAGCTCTTTTAGACTCAAACAGGTGTTTGACAAACTTAATTAAAAGTACTTTTTAGCATTTTTCTGAATGCACCTAAATGGGGCATTCAGCTTTTCAAAAAGTGCTTTGACTTACTAGAAAAACTGCGAAGTTAAACATAATTCTTTATAACAGTACTTTTAGTACAACATTATTTTGGAGCTTCTCTCTCCAGAAAAACTAGAGAGAGCTCTCCCCCAAAAAATCCTAAAACCAAAAACCCAAATCTCATATCTGAGCTTAGAGGGCGGCGGCTAGGGTTTCGTCGCCGTCCCCCTCCTTCCCCGGTCGCCCTTTACCCACCTCCACTTCCATCCTCCATCCTCCATCTCCAACGACCAAGCCCCCCT
This sequence comes from Hemerocallis citrina, assembly GCA_017893485.1. Taxonomy (NCBI): domain Eukaryota; kingdom Viridiplantae; phylum Streptophyta; class Magnoliopsida; order Asparagales; family Asphodelaceae; genus Hemerocallis; species Hemerocallis citrina. The sequence goes on from CM030358.1 coordinate 201,022,462, forward strand.
CCGACGCTTGACTTTGGAGGCCTCCTCCGACCTCTTAGACGCCGCCGCCTCCGGTGCTCGACGATGGTGGAGGAATGAAAGCTCTAGTCGGCAACCCTTCGTCTATGCCGCCCGTTCTGCCGCCGCTCAACTTTGGGGAGGAACGACGAGCTCGTGTGCTCGACGACGGTGGAGGGACGAGCCTCCAGTTCTGCCGCCGCTAGACTTTGGGGGAGAAACGACGAGCTCCTGCTCGCCGTGTCCCAGACGGGGTACTCCCACAACGACGCCGCCGCCGTTGCTCGACGATCTGCTGCAGCTCATGGCGGAGATGGTGTCCCACCAGTGAGGGATTAGAGAAGGGGGTGAGTACGGTGGGGTATGAATTTTGGAGGAAATTAGGATTTATGGAAGAGTTTGGAGAGGAGTTATGTTGTGGTACAGGAAGTGCGCAAGTGGGGGTGGTGTGGAGGGTGTAGTTTGTTGTTTTGCACGATTGTGGAGTTTGGGCCCGAAGATGGGGTCCCTCCATAATGTGCGCTCATTTGTCTCATCTTTCAGGGTGTCCAACGATGTCGCGGGTGCAGTCTTCACAGCGTCTACTATCATGCTATTGAGCTTCCTCCAGCTTAGGCCACTGACTCTTACAGTATGTGTCTATGTGGTGAGAAATCACCTGAGAGAGCAAGAGCGTGAGAGAGGTGAAGGTATCCTCTCCACGGCTCTCTCCTGGAGCGGAATTTTTGGGTGGGAGAGCGAGATAGTTGTTTGGTGAGAATTCGCCTGAGAAAGCACAAACGTGAGAGATGTGAAGGTATCCTCTGCACGGCTCTCTCTTTAGCTAGCGGCTATGAACTTGTTGGTGCGTCTGTAGGATGAGTGGAGGAGACTGCGGGAGGCCTGCATCCGGGCTGTTTCACCTGATGACCACAGTCGACGGGGCATCACCACCACCACGCCCTCATATTGGAAGCTGACGCCCAACACCAGTGCCCGTTCTGGCAAGAGGAGAAGGGGATACTTCTATCAGCTGGATCTTGTTTTGGTTTTCTGATTTAGAGTAAGAGTGAGAGAGTGGGTGGGTGAAAATGTTGCTCCTCACTACTCTATATTGGTGTGTGAGAAATCACTGGTGATAGCAAGGGCGTGAGAAATGTGAAGGTATCCTCTTCACGGCTCTTTCCTTGACTACGGTTTTTTGGTGAGGAAGTAACTATTGCAAGTTTGTGGGAAGATAGGAGGTGTAGACAGAGCTTGACGGTTGTCAAAACTCTGCATGTGGGGCGTGGGCCCAAAGATGGGGTCCCCCCAGCGAGGAGAAAGCAGGGAGCAGGCGGATGATAAAATCCTGCCAGATATATTTTACGTGGGTGTGCATGTGTCGTGGAGGCAGTGTACGAAGCTAAACTGACGTATATATAATTTTGCTGGACCGAGCTTGTTTGTTGGCCGACCCTACAAGGTTGTTGGAGAGATTTGTTGTTTGTACCGGTCATGTTGTTTCATGTATATTTTATTTCCTGACTGTAGTTTGTAATCTGGCCTTGTTTCGTTAAGTTCTTATTAATGAAACAGGGTGACCATATTCCACTTTTTTCTTCAAAAAAAACAGTACTTTTAGTACCAACACTTTCTAGCGAAAGCACTTGTCGTTTACAGCAATCCAAACACAGCCTTATACCTCTTTTTGGTTAGTCAAGCATAGTCCACACAAAATTTAACATTAACACATCTATTGAACATATCCATACTCGTGAGAATATGGATGCCTGTACTCTTTTGTGTATATTCTCTACTACTCAAGATGATTTCTTATCCTAGAAAGGATTTACGTGCCAACTTCTATGTTATGTGAGATTAAACTGTCAGCTACATTATTTTGATACTGTCAACTACATTATTTTGATACTGTCAACTACATTATTTTGATAAACAAGTTGTCCATTACAAGTGAAACTTCCAGTTGGCATGGAAAGGCAAATAATACATATAGAATTATAGATGAACGGATAGCTGTCAAAAATGAGGTTTCACTATAATCAACCTAATACCAATGTATGAAAGCAATAATTGCAGGCTACCCTTCAACTTAATTCAAAAGTCGACAAAAAGTCCATCTCATTCTCTAAAATTTACCAGCCTGTCTATTTCAATCTTTCGACAGTAGCCTCCGCCGCACTTGGCGGTTTGTTAACTTAATTAATCTTCAATATAGACTAGCAGAGGGAAACAAGCAAACCGCACCTCTGAAATCCATTTCAAGCAATGAAGAAGGAAACGGGGAGGTCCTAATCCTAATAATACCCTATTACTACGTCTCTGAAGCTTGATCCAACTTGCTACTAACGATTGTCACTACTTTAAGAAACCGCAATAACAAAGCTAAATTAATCATCTCAACGAATTAAAAAAAAAAATAAAGAGGGAAATTTGCAAAATGATTAGGGGAAAAATGAGAAAAAAATGGAATTAGACAATATGAAGAATCAGCTAAGAATATACCGTTTGGGCGTGAACCAGGAAGGTTGAGGATTAGGGTTAGGCTCTTGATCGTCCTCATCATTGAGCAAAGAGATCGCCATTGAGGAATCAGATTTGGAAGGGTTATTATCAGAAGTAGCAGAAGGAGCAGCTGATGCTTCTTCTTGATCTTCTTGATTTGGTACGGTGGTTTCTTCTTCCTCTTGTAATCTGGAGGGAGTCGTGTTAGGTTCGCCCATGGACCTAAATAAATTAACTTACCTTCTCTTCTAAGCCAATAATAATATTATTCGTATCTTATCAATTCAACTGTATAATTTTTTTACTCCTTCTATACAAAAGTATATATTTTTTTTTTTTTTCTGGGGATGAATCGTGAAGGAATCGGAGATAGGCACAGAGACTATAGATAAAGGAGAGGTGGGTTTGACGGTTTGGTGCATCTTCCGATGGTTTCAATTAAAGTACGTGTACTGCACCTGAATTAAAAGAAATATCTTGCCAGCATCACTTGTGATAAAGAGTTACAGTTTAACGTCTGATACATACACGTAAGTCGGTAGTAATTAGCATATGCAATAAATGCCTTAACTTTTTTTTTTATAATTAGAGTTAAACGAGCAATACACATATTTTTAAAAATTTAAGAATAAAAAACTTTGGATTGCACGTGTGATGCACGTGTTAAGAAATAGATTTGGAGTTACACGTGTGATGCATGGATTTGTTTGATGACTGATATGGGTCAGATGACGTGGCCCCTCCTGGGCCGTCAGATCTCCTCAAAACCCGCTCTTCCCTGATCATCATATCAACCCAGAGCCGGATGGGCATCTTCCACTTCAGGCCCACGATAAAATGGGTCTGACCCGGCCCAGCAGGATCTCAGACCCGTTTCCTCTGCCTATAAATACCAGACCCCCTCCCCCACTGGCCAGGTAATCAAACTTTCTACCCATGAACCCTAGCTACTGTTGCTTTTCCAAGTAACTGGCTAGATCGTCGGATGGCCTATCGCCGGGACTTCTCCCGGTATTTCTAGGTAGTGTGCAAGTACCAAGGATCCGAGCCGAGCACCCAGTCCCTACCTCACCGCTCTTACTCCCGAGCCGACTCCCGCTACCCGGGAGCGGACCACTGCCGGTACCGCATCAGAACTTCCGCATCAGAACTTCCACTATACAAATTACAAGAACTCACACATGTTGCCCCCACACCCCAAAAATAAATAGCATCAGGTTTGGCGCCGTCTGTAGGAAACTTCCTCTTAGGTATTGTCGTCCTTCCGAACCCAACCAGAGTCGTCAAGTCGTCACCTCGGGTCCTAGTCCATCCATGGCTCCGAAAGCTAGAAGGGCTGTCACCTCAGCACGACATCAGGATCCCCTACATCATAGCCGCGTGAATGACCAGGGTTCCAACCAACCTCGGGTCAACAGCTCAGCCCGACCCTCAAACGCGTCTGATTTGCGTCGCGTCATCTCGGATAGGCAGGCCAACCGGACGAGGGGAGAAGCCGCTTCCAACTTGGTCTCGAATCATCGTCGACAGCCTTCCCAGGTGCGCGATCCCCAGCCGGACCCGGTGGGGCAAGCGCCCGTCACAAGGGTCGAATTCCAGAATTTCTCGGACAAGATTCTCCAATCTATCCGAGGCGGCCAGACTACCGAGGTCTGCCACAGTTCTGACCCCCAGGTTAGGAACAGAAGCCAGACGAGTCCCACGGATCGGCTCGTCCTCAGGAGCAGGCAGACAGCCGTCCTTCGTCGTTTGGAGGAAATGGAGAACCGCCTCGCCCACCTCGGCGAGGGCGGACCAATGCCGAGTCACGATCATCGTCCGACCGAACCCCCTTTCTCCCCCCAAATCCTAGAAGCCGAGATCCCTCGGAATTTCAGGCCTCCCTAATTCGAGACCTACAATGGCGAGGACTGATCCTGCTGATCACATAGAGGGATTTAAGACCCTCATGATGATTCACAGCGCTGCGGATCCCCTCATTTGCCATGCCTTCCCTGCTACTCTCCGTGGACCAGCTCGGGAATGGTTCTCCAAACTTACCCCCGGCTCGGTCATCTCTTTCGAGAAACTAGAGGTGGGTTTCCTAGCCCACTTAGTGTAACATCCTGGATTTTCAAATCTTATTTAAATTAGAGTTGTTTGATCTTACGTGTTGTGCACATGCAAATTTATGCATGTATTTCTCTAAAAATATTTCATAAACTAGTAATCCTAATTCTTCCTTTTTTTAATTTAGAAAGCCTAATTTAATCCTAGGCCAATTTGTCTCTTTGTAGCCCACATTAATTAATTAATTAATTAATTAATTAAATTAATAGAGCTCATGGTCTTTTGGCCCATTAGTAAGCCCATTTAATTTAATTACCTTTTTATTTAGCCTAACTTGTAGTGTAGACTCAATTAATAGACAATTAATTAATTTAACATGAACAACTTGTAAATGGGGGACACTAGGGTGTCGCGTGCATGCACTAGCACATGCATTGCACACCTTTTTGAGGTGTGGCCGGGTGGTATTCAAGATGAGTGGGAAAGTGGATGAGGCGGGGAGGTGGTTACCCCATCATGAGAAGTTATGACAACTCCCTAATTTATCTAAGCCCTTGATCCTTAATCATTTGATTTAATCCTAGCATTCTATTCTCACTAAAAAATTGTATAAATACCCCCCCCCCTACAATAGTTATCCTTGCACCTAATCTATATCAAAAGAGAAAGAGAAAGAAATACAACTAGTGAGTAAAATATTGAGAGAATAGTGAGTTCAAAAGATTGAGGGTTGCAAATTTGTGTGTTCCTTCCCATATATTGGCCGATCTACATCCCAAGGATCAAGAAGAAGGACAAGCACCATCAAGCAAGGAGGAGACGTCAAATTGGTGGCTCAAACTAGGAGAATAAGGCCTCTTTTGATCATTCTAGGAGTTCTTAGGAGTTTCTTTTGTTTTCTCTCCAAATAAGGTGGACGATTTTCTCCAACTTCTAAATAGATACCATGCCAGGTTTGTGTTTTGATCATGCTAGAATAAACAAGAGAAAATATTGCTTTATGTTAGTGCCATGATTAAGGAGGAAAAAAATGAATCCTTGTGAAATTGCATGAAATGGCTAGTAAAAATTGAATTGAATGATGTGATTAGAAATACTATTGCGGTAATTTGATATTACACTAGCATGTTAATTAAGAAAGAATAAAATCTCTTTATTGAAATGTTCATGTACGTGGGAAAATGCAATATGAAGAAATGTGTTTATGTGAAACGTGTGAATTATGAGAAATATCCATGCTATGAAGTTAGATCGATTAAATAATTATGTATGTTGTTGTTAGTAAGATTGATATTAAAGAACCCTAAAGTTGCATGCTATTTTGTTGGAGAAATGAACATTTTTGTAGTTAGGGCTAAGTTAAGAGAAAGATTGGATTTTTATTGATAAAAGAAAAAAAAGAAGAAATTATTAGTTTAATAAAGAGTAACCCATTTGAGAATTGCCAAATTAGAATTTTCTCTTTGAAAAGAGACAAATTAAGAGAACATAAAGCTTTGTGACCATTTTCGTACAATAAAAGAATAGTCTTTTATATGAAAAATGAGAGTTAAATATTTTTAAAACCTTGAGTTACTGTATAAATCCCAAATTTCGGAGTTTAGTCGCAGGACAGTCGACCGAATATGCGTTAACAGTCGACTGCCCTGACTGTTTATTTTCGAGTTTAAATCCTCGCAGAACAGTCGACCGAATATGCGTTAACAGTCGGCTGCCCTGACTATTTATTTTTTAGTTTAAATCCTCTCAGAATAGTCGACCGAATATGCGTTAGCAGTCGACTGCTCTGACTGTTTATTTTCGAGTTTAAATCCTCGCAGAACAGTCGACCGACTATGCGTTAACAGTCGACTGCCCTGACTGTTGGGTTTAAATTTTAAATGTCTTTAGCTATAGAAAAAGATAAATGTGTTGTTTAAAAGAATTTTGAAAATAGATTTTGATAATGGAAAAATGGAAAGTGTGAATTTTAGATTTAGTATTGATAAAATGAGAATAAGAGAATTATGTGGAAAGAATAAATTATGAATGTGACGATGAAATTTATTCTATGCATGAAAATGTACATGAAAGTGAAATCAAATATCATGATGAATTATGAAAGGTCTTATGAATATGAATACACAAATGCTATGAACATGAAATGGAATTGAAAGTTAGAGGGTAGTTAAGCCTTATACTAGCATTGAAAGATATTTTTGAGATGAGATATTGAATAGAAAAGACCAAGTTTGGTCATATTGTTGATTGATGTTTAAGACAGGTATAGAGGAAAGAGCTAACTTTAGGGGTTGATTTTATTTATGATTCAAATAATTAAGGACTAGACACATAGTGGTGATGTGACGAAAGTAAGAGAAAAACATGAGTATGAGGGTCATCGGATTGGCGGTGTGAGATTGATTCACAGATTGTCTGCTTGATACGTCATGACACGACGTGAGCTACTCCGGAATTATCGTCCCGGTGGCGACGCTTGTAGGGTGTTTGGTGACTACGGGTGGTGTGGTGCCATCGTTCCATGACGGATGCTGAATTGTCCATAGATTACCTGCATGATGCATCATGTCAGTGCGTGGGATTCCCCTCCAGATTGTCTGGACATGGGCTCGCAATTCATAGAGCATCTAGGATACTTACCGTAGTAGTTTAAGTCATGGCGAGGGACTAAACCCTACAAGACGAAGTACGATTAAGGGCTTGTCCTCAGACCTACGTAGTATGGGATGCATAGAATCCGAACAGGTGTGCATTAGTGTCATACAATTTGAACAACTGCATTAAGGACTAAGCGCACAACACAACACGACATCTATAGGATAGTCCCTGTAGTTTTGCTCGTGACAAGTGTGTGCTTTCCTAAGTAGGAGAAAATTGATGTATTATATCCTTGCGTCAGTTGAATGAACCGACGAGCCCACAGTTTTTATGCAGGGTAAAGAGATTGACAAGATTAAAGTATGCATGTTGCTTAAAGAATGTTTCAAGTGTTGTACATTTTATTCATGTATTTATCGTAAATTGCTTCAGCTGTTTAAATGTAATTCAAGATGTAACTCCGATGTAATAAAAGTTTTAATTTCCTTGTAAAATTGTACGAATAGAAGTGTAAAGATCATGTGAAACTTCGAATTCAGTATGTTTTGGAATTCGCAGTGTTACAGAATGGTATCAGAGCCACACTTCCAAGTAGTACAAATTTATAAGGAATGACACCCTAGAGTGGACATTAGAGCGTGTGTTGACTCTAAAGATTTAAATTTAAGTCACTTATATTTGTGTTGCTCTATGATTTATGCTTCTTCTTCTCCTTTCTCTAAGATGACGGACCACTTCGACCCAGCTGGAGTTGATGACTGGCACATAGTTGGGGAGGATTACTACCCCGGGCAAGCTGATTCAGATGAAGAAGATCCTGAAGAATTCGAAGAGGAATAGCCTGAGTCCAGAGAGATCACTCCACCTCCGGATTCAACTGATGACTCATCCGAAGAGGAAGAACCAGTTCCGAGTAGTCTCATTGTGTCTCTTCAGAGGCAGGTTGAGACTCAGAGGGAGAGAGCTGAGCTGCTGCAGGCACAGTGTGCGAAGTGCAAGGAGAGCATTGCCACGCTCAGTCATCGTGTTTGGGAACTAGAGAAGAGGAAAAATATGTACGATGTACTGAAGGAAGAAGTGGCGGAACTACGAAAAGAGCTTCGAGAAGCCGTACTAGCAGTGGCGAGTATTTGCCTTGACTGAAGCTGATGCTAATGAAGTGGATCACGTCATCACTGGTATGAGGGAGGATGTTTAAAAGTGTTTTCTGTTGTTCTTCTTTTTCCGCTTTATTTAGTGAACTGTTATGTAACGAGAGTGTGTTATATAACAGGAGAACTTTATTTGAATAGAAAGAAAGTTGTTGTTTTGTTTGATACTGGGTCTTCTCACACTTTTGTATCACCTAAGTTTGCTAAAGTTTTGGGAGTTGAACCGAAAGTTTTTCCAGGCAAAGTCTTAGCAGTGGCTACTCCATCAGGGAAGATTTTAACCACTGATCGGTACTATGCAGACTGCGAGATCGAGATTGGGGACAGAATTTTCAGAATTGATCTGATCGAGCTGAATGGCTTGGGAGTTTATGTTATCATTGACATTGATTGGATGTCGGTGTACAGTGTAAGCATCGAGTGCAAGACCAAAGAAGTAACAGTGAAGGCTCCAGAGGACCTGAAGTCACTTTCCAAGGGAAGATGAGATATTTAGGCTTGGTTGTAGCCATCAGCAAGAAGAAGGAGATTCCTGTAGAGGCGCAGCAAATTCCAGTGATTCGGGATTATCCGATCATATTCTTGGAAGATTTGACTGGGTTACCCCCGCATCATGATGTAGAGTTCAGCATCACTATTCAGCCAGGGAGTGCACCTATTTCCAAGGCATCGTATAGGATGGCACCTTTGGAGCAGGATGAGATCAAACGGCAGATTGAGGTACTGTTGGAGAAAGGCTTTATTCAACCAAGTGTGTCGCCTTGGGGAGCACCGGTGCTGTTGGTAAAGAAGAAGGATGGTTCGATGAGGATGTGCATCGATTACCGAGAGCTGAATAAGGTCACTGTTCAGAAAAAGTATCATATTCCCCGAATTGATGATTGTTCAATCGTCTACAATGAGCAGCTATTTTCTCCAAAATAGATCTTCAATCAGGATACCATCAGGTTCAAGTGAAGACTGAAGATGTGTATAAGACTGCGTTCAGAACTCGACACGGGCATTACGAATTCTTAGTTATGCCGTTTGGAGTGATGAATGCACCTGCAATTTTTATGGACATGATGAACAGAGTTCTAAGGCCGTTTATTGATTCTTTCGTCGTGGTGTTCGTCGACGATATTCTTGTGTACTCCAAGTCAGAGGAGGAGCACACAGTGCATCTGGCAGTAGTTTTGAGGAAGCTGCAAGAGCATGAGTTGTATGCCAAGTTGTCCAAGTACAATTTCTAGAATTCTGAAGTGGCATTCTTGGGTCACATCCTTTCTAAGGAGGGAGTGACAACTGATCCTCAGAAGATAGAGGCAGTGAAAGATTGGGCAAGACCTACTACAATGAAGGAATTCAGGAGTTTCCTTGGGCTAACGGGATACTACAGGAGGTTCATTCAGGGCTATACTCAGATAGTCGTGCCGCTCACTAGTCTGACCAAGAAGAATGTGAACTTCAAGTGGACTGAGCAGTGCAATGCAAGCTTTCAGGAGTTGAAAGAGAAACTGACTACTGCTTCCATTTTAGCTTTGCCTAGAGCAGGTGTTGAGTATGATGTCTACAGCAATGCTTCACATCGTGGGCTTGATTGTGTCTTAATGCAAGAAGGGAAAGTGATCACTTATGGGTCTAGAAAACTAAGACCGCATGAGAAGAATTATCCGACTCATGATCTAGAGTTGGCTGCGATTATGTTCGCCTTAAAGGAATGGAGACATTACGTATATGGTGAGAAGATGAACATGTACATGGACCATAAAAGCTTGAAGTACATCTATCAGTAGAAGGACCTGAATCGGAGGCAACGGAGATGGCTGGAAATACTTGAGGACATTCGAACAGAGATTAAGTACTATCCTGGGAAGGCTAATGTTGTTGCTAATGCACTTAGCCATAAAGAGCAGTCTGGCTAGTTTGATTACAACTCAGAGGCAGCTTGCAGGGGAGTTCGATCGAGCTGGTATTGAAGTTGTTCTGCAATGTTTGGAATCATTTTTAGCTCAGTTGAGGCTTCAACCAATGCTGAATGAAAGGATTATCGCAAGTCAGAAGGAAGATGCAGAGATTCAGAAGATGAAGGAGTAGGTTGGTGCTGGCAGGTTGTAAGAGTTTCATATCAGGGATGAGGTGTTGTGGTTTGGAGAGAGGCTATGTATTTCGAATCAAGCAGAATTACAGGAGAGTATTCTTCAGGAGGCACATGCTACTCTTTTGTCTATACATTCTGGGAGTACCAAGATGTATAAGGACATCAAGCAACAATTCTGGTGGTCAGGTTTGAAGCGGGATGTGGCCAAATTTGTGGCATGGTGTGAGATCTGTCAGCAGGTCAAAGCCGAGAATCAGAAACCTAGAGGTCTATTGCAACCGTTACCTATTTCAGAATGGAAGTAGGATTACATCAGTATGGATTTCATCACGTGTTTGCCCAAGAGTTCAAAGAGCAATGATGCGATTTGGGTCATAGTCGATCGACTAACCAAGTCCGCTCACTTCTTGGCGATAAAACTCACTTCGTCTATGGACCGAGCTGTATGTCGGAGAGATCGTCAGGCTTCATGGTATTTTGTTAACCATTGTGTCTGATCGAGATGCGCGATTTAGTTCGCATTTTTGGAGGAGCCTTCAGACAGCTCTGGGTACCAATACGGATTTCAGCACTGTTTTTCATCTGCAGACCGATGGGCAGACCAAAAGAGTCAACCGTATTCTTGAGGATATGCTTCGGTGTTATATTCTAGATTTTGGAGGCAGCTGGGAAAGACATCTAGCTCTGGTAGAGTTTGCCTACAACAACAGTTTTCAGACTAGTATCGGGATGGCGCCATACGAAGCTCTGTATGGCAGGAAGTGCAGAACACATGTTTGTTGGTTTGAAGTTAGGGAGCGGCAGATGTTTGGGCCTAAGATCGTGCAGCAGGCCTCTGAAAAAATCGATCTGATCAGTAAGAGGTTAGTGGGTGCTCAGAGTAGGCAGAAGAGCTATGCGGACAACCGGAGGGGGAACCTTGAGTTTGAGGTTGGTGACTTTGTATTTCTGAAGGTTTCACCTAGCAAGGGTGTGATTCACTTCGGTAGAGGTGGAAAGTTAGCCCCAAGGTTCATAGGCCCATACAAGATATTGAGGCGGATTGGGAAAACTGCTTACCAGTTGGAGTTTTCGAAAGAGTTGTCTCAGATGCACAATGTCTTCCATGTATCTATGCTGAGAGGGTACATTCCAGATCCGAGTCATCATTTGCCCGAAGTGTCGGAGGGTTTGCAGTTGGATCTGAGTTACATTGAGCTTTCGGTTGAGATTGTCGATCGTCGGGAGAAAGTCTTGAGGAACAAGACGATACAAATGGTCAAAGTAGTCTGGAGAAACCAGTTGGTTGAAGAGGCTACTTGGGAATCCGATGAGAGGATGATGAAAGATCATCCTGTGCTCTTTGTGTGATTGGTATCTTCTTTTCTTTCCTTTTCTTATCTCTTTGTTGTATTCCTGTTTTCTCACCATTTAAGTATAGTTCCGGGGACGGAACTATTCTAAGGAGGGAGTGCTCTAACATCATGGATTTTCAAATCTTATTTAAATTAGAGTTGTTTTATTTTACGTGTTGTGCACGTGCAAATTTATGCACGTATTTCTCTAAAAAAAACTCATAAACTAGTAATCCTAATTCTTCCCTTATTTATTTATTTATTTAGAAAGCCTAATTTAATCCTAAGCCAATTTTTCTCTTTGTAGCCCACATTAATTAATTAATTAATTAAATTAATAAAGCCCATGTTCTTTTGGCCCATTAGTAAGCCCATTTAATTTAATTCCCTTCTTATTTAGCCTAACTTGCAGTGTAGACTCAATTAATAGACTCAATTAATTAATTGTAACCCTTGTTTTTCATTTTGTGTATTTTCAGTGTATTTTTCGTTTTGGTGTATTTTCTCTATTGTATTCTTTCTGAACCGTATGTTGGAGTTGTTTTCAATATATATATTCGTCTTATTTCATTTTGAGATCTTTGTGTTTGATTGGGTGTCTCTTTGGTTTCGTTCTTCCATTATTTGTTCTTTCTTTCATTTTGTCTCGTTCTTCTTATTTTATTTTGAGTGATTGTGGTGGTGGTGATTGGTTGTTATCATTTTCCCAATCCTATTGTTTGATCCCTGATAAGATTACCAAAGCCAAATTAAAATCCACAATCCTATTTGATATCATATACAAATTGTATCCTTTTTGAAGCCCAATTAAGCAAATCCTATTACTACTCCTAATTACCCATTAACCCTAATCCCCTTATATATATATATATATATATATATATATATATATATATATATATATATATATATATATATATATATATATATATATATATATATATATATATATATATATATATATATATATATATATATATATATATAATATATATATATATATAATCTCTCTCACAAACCATAACCCTAATACCCTAACCCCTACCTCTCTCAATCGGCCTCCCTCTCCTTGCTTGCGCCACAACCCGCACACCCCCATCCCGATCAGCCCAGACCGAGCACACCCCCTCCCGGCCTACATCCAACCCGCAACACCCCTACCCCCCCGATCGGCCTAACCCCTCCTTGGCCGACTACCACCATCATCTACTCCACCATACAACCCCTCTTGCACCTCGCCTCTCTCGCTTGTTGTCCCGTTCGTGGCCGCAAGCCACCATTGCCGGCATCTCTCTCTTGATCTCTCTCCCTCTCGCTTTGTGGAGTTTTGTTCGTGTGGAGATTTATGCTCGAGTTTGCTGGGATTCATTCATTCGCAGATTTTCGTTCGTGGGTTTTGCTCGTTACTCTTGGTTTTCGTCGTTCTTTATCTTCGATTAAGGCAAGCAACTTGTACTCAAATTCTTTTGTATGATATAAGTCAAAAATACCACCTATAGTGTAGTTGGGTCTAGAGACGACTCTTGGTTGTGTTATTCTTGATGGGTTTTGTCTCTATAGTGCTATTTGACCATAGATGACTCACGACATAAAATTTTACATGAAATAACTTAGGTTTTACCCGTTCTTGATTTGATCATGTATATGGGACTTTTGTGAGAATTCGTGATTTTGTTGAGACCCATGTGATATACTTGGTGTGGACATGCTGAATACCCTAATTCATGATGTTTGGATACTTAGTAGATTCGATTTCATGTTTGGTTGTGTTTTGAACAAATTTTGTATAATATATGTTGAGTTGTTGTAATACGGAAAAATCCGTATTTTGTCGCTGATCTGTTTTGTTTGATGTTTTGGACTGTCTTGAAGTCGGTATTTTAATTTCGATATAAAACATGAGTTTCAGAGGATTTCGTCTATTTTCAAACCCCTCTGATCTTGCTTAATTTCGTTTTCGTATGTGTGAGTTATGACTGTTTTACTACAGAGGTGTAAATCTTTTCCAGATTTCGTTTTTCGATGATTTTGATGACTAAATGAATTTGATACTGATGCTACATATATTATTTTGATCCAAAACTCGGGTCAGTGTTTCTTTATCTAATTAGGGATTACCCAAAATTTTGGTGAATTTTATTGAGGAGTTTTATATGCCGTTTCATGCTCGTTTATGAAAACTATACTTGCTGTATTTTACTCGCTGTTCTGTAAAGAATCGTATTTTCACCCTAATTTCTTTTACTGTATGAAAAATGTTTGGGAAATATGAAAGTTATTATATTTTATCTATTTTCATATCCCTTTGGCGGAATTGGATTTCGTTTCACTGGTTGCGAGATATCATATTTTTCGTATAGCAGTGTTGAGAATTCCAGATTTGCCAAACTCTCGTTTATGGATGTTTTCGTATTTTTGATGACTGATCTAATTTCACTGAAAAATTATGAGATTTTATATTTAGATACTGGACATATAGGGGAATACCCCAGATTTTTTGTGGATTTATTTAATGTGTTTTCATGCTGTTTCCCGGTTCTTGAATTCGTTTTCGTGATTTCTGGCTGAACTTATTTTCTGTATTCAAATCAGTTTGAGCCTTTTTTTTGGGACTAATATATGACTTATTTATACTCTCTAGATTCGGTTGAGAGTCTATTTTCTAGACGTTTCAACGGATTCAGATTTGCAAGCTTGTAACACTGGGAATCACTGTTTTACTACAGTATGGTCTTGCTGTCCTGAACTTGAGATTTGTCTATTTCAGTCTTTTATGAGATATCTTGCACTCGTACATGTTTACCTTGCAAGCTGCACTTGTCACATGATCATTGTAGCGCCCCGAATTTTCAATATGAGATCTTAGAAATACGTGGCACAATTCCCAGCATCAACTTCAATGTAATAGCATACACACCATTAAAATTTTAAATTTTCATTACAATAATCATTTACATAGCACAGCGGAATACAATACACCTTAAATCACAATTCTCTTTTCTTTACAACACTTTCTTTTACAAGTACATAAGTCACTATATCAATTGAACTCAAGCATCCAAATCCGAGCCTTAAGAAATTACCTGTAAAATATGAGGCTAGAGATAACCCTAACCCCCAAAACTAAAGGGGACGGCCATAAAGGTGTGAGTGACGTAAAAACAAGCAACTTAAGTAAAGCATGGATTTATCAACAAAAGAACATAAACAGGAGTAAAAGAATATAGAAAAATCACGAAATGCGAAAAAACACAACGAGTGAAACTAGACTAAGTGTCAAGTGTAGAAAACAGGAAAACACATGTATGAAATCAAGTCAAGAAAACACAATTCTATATGCTGACTCTCTAATGCGTACTTGTCGAAGTCTATGCATCTCACTCTACATAGGTCCGGTGCAAGCCCTTAACGTCTCCACCTTATAGGGTTTAATCCCCTGCTATGCAACTAATCCTAACACAATGACTACTAAGAGATAAAGATAAACTGCGAGTATTAGCCCATGCCCCGATAATTCCGGAGGTCAAACTCAATCCACAGATAATTCCGGAGACTATTTCACTCACACCTGGGAATCTTCGAGAATACCCCACACCGCAAGCAATGGCACATGTGCGTCGCCTCGACCCCGATAATTCCGGAGATCAATCTCACACCACAAGTAATTCCGGAGACTATTTCACTCACACCTGGATAATTCCGGGGATTATCTCACACCGCAAGTCATACTGAGGTCCATAACCCATGTTCTCGTTCATCATATCACCACCAGTGCTTGTCCTTATCATTTTTAGGTTATTTATTTACTTTATGAATCTCCTAGAGTTGGTGTACCCTACTGGACTTAACTCAACAACTGATCAACTAAAATGCCTCAACAGGCCCAAACAGAAATAACTCAACTGCCGGTATACTAGGGTCACACACACCCTCTAAAGAGTCACACTCAAATATTCAAACTAATCTTCCAACATAAAATGCTCAGATAAAACATCTTGAAAATGTATGTTCAGTAGAAGATAAAGTATAGAATAGTAAGTTATAAATTAAAGGCATTTAAAGAATAAATCATTTAAAAGAACATTCAAAGTTGTATAAGTATATCAGTATCAGTCGACTACAAAAGCCATCAGTCGACTGTCCAGAGAGAAAATCTAGTAGCTTTGAGAAAATAAATCTAAGTATTATAAGTCGACTGTCAAAGGGTCATAGGTCGACTGTCCAGAGAAAATTCAATATCTTTAAGAAAATAATTCTAAGTATAGCAGTCGACTGTAAAAGGTCATAGGTCGACTGTCCAGAGTGAAAAAATTACAATAACTTCGAGAAAATAATCTAAGTGGTACCAGTCGACTGTAAAGGTCATCAGTCGACTGTCCAGAACTAGATTTCAAGAAAAACTATTGAACACAGCAGCCAGGTCGCGTCGGTCGGCTGTTAAGTCATACCGGTCGACTTTCGACCTACAAACTGCAGACTTTTGGTTGTGCACATTTCAACCGATACGTAGTTTTACTTTATAAAAACGATTTCTACAAAAAGCATATTTCTTATTTGATCAAATACAACTTGTAGGATATATAATAGTCCATAAAACTAAATCAAACTATTTGAATTTATGAAAATAGAGATTTTGTTGATTCCTTTCGATTAAAACATGGATTGTGCATATAGTCGAAATAAAGTTTCTTTAAAAATTCATTGATCACTGAAATAGTTTCGTATTCAGATCCAAACCATGTAAATACCAATTCTCAAAAGAAAAACCCCAATTTGGATATATTTCCTCATCTCAACCAAATTCCCAATTTCGATTTTCATGTCATGATCTCTTGATTCATACTTTTTCATTCAAATTTCTCAAAACTGAATTTCTACTACAACTCACAACCATTATCAATTGATAACATCACAATATCAAATTTGTATTCGACCAATACTCAAAAGTAATAAAAGTCTCACCTTTATTAGGTTCATGCATAGAATCTACCATATTCGGTCAATCCAACATTAATCCACAAGAAATAGTCTACCCATGATCTCCCATAGGTCATTCATCAATCTCGAATTATCCACATACAATTTTATTTACAAACAACTAGGGTTTCACAAGATCCAATTTTTCATCTATCCATCCAATTCATAATGTACATAATCATACCCAACCCTAAACATGCTTTCTAGTAGATAAAATTCAACATCCAAGATCAATCAAAACATTCATATCATTCACATACAACATACACAAAACAAAAGAAAAAAACAAGTCACTCACCTCGAATGAAGAAATCTAATAAGAAAGCCTTTCTTTTGCGAAATCCAAGATCCTCTCCTTAATCCTCCAAAAACAATAAACCTTTGTATTGTGCAGCGAAAGACGGCTGCACTCCACCTCTTTTAAATACCAGAAATGGGAGAATTAGGGTTTTTAATCACATTTGCAAAATAACCCCTTGAAAATATAGCTTTACATAAATAGATCTCTATACTTGGAAACTTGATAAAACCAATTAAATTGAGATTTAAAAGCAAAATAAACTCCTTATTTCCAGTCGGCACTGTTTGAAAAGTCCAGAAAATAGTTTTGCACTTTCACCCCTCAAAATGACAATTTTGCAAAAAGATCATTCTTTTTCGTAATATTTGCAAATGGGTCCAATTAATACTAGAAAAATCTGAAAAAATTACAAATAATCCCCAAATAATAAATAATGATTTTCCATAAAATATTTTTGGCTTTTGAACTTCTCAAGAAGATACTTGCACGTGTTTCGCACGTGTAAAAAGATAAATCTTCAGAAAAATATTTATTAAATCCCCTAAAGCCATTTTAATTCATTTATAAACCTTTAAAAATAATATTTAAAAATACGGGGTACTACATCACTCCCTCCTTAGAAGAGTTATGTCCTCAGAACTACTACTAATGGGGTCCAAACAAACATACCAATAAGGAATGCAATATCTCATAAATGGAAACATAATTCAAACAATTGCATATGAGAACATAATCATAATAGAAGAAATACAATTCAATTCAAAGGTACAATCATTCAAAAAAATAACATCACATAAATGAGACACATTCATATAAAAAGCTCAGGAAAATCCTTCTGCATGCGATCCTCTGGCTCCCAAGTAGCCTCCTCGAACTGCTGATTCCTCCACAGCACCTTGACCATAGGTATCACTTTGCTCCTAAGAACTTTCTCCCTACGGTCAACGATCTCAACAGGATGTTCCTTGTAACTCAAGTTCACCTGTAGACCTTCAGGAATCTCTACCAACTGATGATTCTGATCTAGCACATACTTTCTTAACAATGACACATGGAATACATCATGCACCTGTGCCAACTCCTCTGAAAGCTTCAACCTATATGCTGCATTGCCAATCCGCTCCACGATCCTGTATGGCCCAATATACCTTGGCGCCAACTTGCCTCCCTTACCAAACCTGATCACTCCTTTGGTCGGAGACACCTTGAGGAAAACTACCTCCCTAACCTCAAACTCCAAGTCCCTTCGTCGAGTATCAGCATAACTCTTCTGCCGACTCTGAGCCTCAACCAACCTGTTGCGAATCAGCTCAATCTGCTTTGATGTCTGCTGCACGATCTCAGGTCCAAACATCTGCCTCTCGCCAACCTCGTACCAACAAACAGGTGTCCTGCACCTCCGCCCGTACAAAGCATCATACGGCGCCATCTCGATACTCGCATGGTAACTGTTGTTATAAGCAAACTCAACCAATGCCAAGTATCCCTCCTAGCTACCACCGAAATCCATAACACAAGCCCTCAGCATATCTTCAAGCACTCGATTCACCCTCTCGGTCTGACCATCGGTCTGTGGATGAAAAGCGGTACTGAAATCAGTTCTGGTGCCTAAAGCTGCTTGTAGGCTCTTCCAAAACCTTGAAGTGAACCTTGCATCCCTGTCGGAAACAATCGACACAGGAACTCCATGAAGTCTCACAATCTCTCCAATGTACAACTCAACCAATTTCTCCAACGACCAAGTAATCTTCATGGCCAGAAAGTGAGCCGACTTAGTCAAACGGTCCACAATAACCCAAATCGAGTCATTGCCCTTCGAACTCCTCGGCAATCCCGTGATGAAATCCATACTGATATTCTCCCATTTCCACTCCGGAATGGGCAACGGCTGTAACAAACCTTCAGGTCTCTGATTTTCTGCTTTGATCTGCTGACAAGTCAGACACCTTGCCACGAAATCTGCCACATCCCTCTTCATACCAGACCACCAAAAGTGATGTTTGATATCCTTGTACATCTTCGTGCCTCCAGGATGTACTGACAATAAGGTACTGTGTGCTTCCTGCAAGATACTTTCTCTCAAATCTACATCATTTGGAACACACAATCTCTTACCCATCCAAAGAACTCCATCTTGGACACGGAACTCTGATAGCTTGCCTTCTGAAACCTGTTGCAGCATCTTCTGAATCTCTGAATCTGATCTCTGACCTTCCACAATCCTGTCTCTCAAGGAAGGTTGTAGGCTCAACTGAGCCAAAGACGCCCCCAAACCCTGCAACACCACCTCGATACCTGACTGTTTATTTTCGAGTTTAGATCCTCGCAGAACAGTCGACCGAACATGGGTTAACAGTCGACTGCCCTGACTGTTTATTTTCGAGTTTAAATCCTCGCAGAATAGTCAACCGACTATGCGTTAACAGTCGACTGCTCTAACTGTTGGGTTCAAATTTTAAATGTCTTTAGCTATAGAAAAAGATAAATGTGTTGTTTTGTAACACCCCTGCCCTAGGCTCGGACAATTTATACAATTTAGAAGACAAATTAGATACTATATAGTACAACTGCCCACCACATGTTTCCTCTCAAAAGGTGGTTAACCGAATTGGTGACTCTTGATCATAGGCTATTATATTTATATATTATTTTCTTTATGTTCAAATCTGATATGGGACTAATCCCATACTCAAATCCCGTTTTCTCTCTCCCACGTGGGTACAACTGTCCAATCACGTGTCCCCCAGACACAGAGAGAACATCGGAGTGCTGCTCCTTAAATTCAATTTTGGGTGTGGGGCCCCCATGGCTATATGACCACGTCACTCATTAAACAACAGCACAACTGTTGTGCTTCAAATGCAGTGGCCCCCCCACCTTCATTTCCATACTTCACCTTTGCTTCAAATGCAGTGGCCCCCCCACCTTCATTTCCATACTTCACCTTTTTATTACATACTATATATACACATCACCTATATATATATATATATATATATATATATATATATATATATATATACTGTATATAACATTATACTACTATTATTATATTATTTGAAATTACGAGATGTTACACCCCCCCTTAGAAATTAGCATCCTCGCTGAGCACGGGATATGCACAACTTAGTGAAGGATCTTCTTTCTCGCTGATGTGGAGTATCTGTGAGCATCGCTCTCGTCTTTAGAATTTTGGAGACCAATTCCACTCCGCGGATCACTCTGTGGATCTCTGTCCATTGTCCCGAAACTCTGGAGATTGTCTGTCTCGCTCTACCGATCATTCTGGAGTCCATAATTCACTGCTCTCCCACACTCGGTGTCGAAAGTCGGCTTTGATACAACTCTGTAACACCCCGAATTCCAAAAGAATTCGAAGTTCCGCAGGATCTTTACACTTCTCTTCGTTCAATTTTACAAGGAATTAAAAATCTTGAGGAACAAGACGATACTGATGGTCAAAGTAGTCTGGAGAAACCAGTTGGTTGAAGAGGCTACTTGGGAATCCGAAGAGAGGATGATGAGAGACCATCCTGAGCTCTTTGTTTGAGTTGTATTTTCTCTTCTTTTCCTGTTTTTTCGTTCTTTCCTTCTTGTTGTATTTCTTTTCTTTCTCGCTCTGTATGGATAGTTCCGGGGACGGAACTATTCTAAGGAGGGAGTGTTGTAACACCCTGATTCTTTATTTTTAATTAAATGAAAGTTTATGAATTTTTACGTGTGTTGCACGTACTAATTCATGTGCATTTTCTATAAAATTATTTATTTTGTAGCATGAACAAACATTTTTCTATCTCTCTTTTATTTTTGAAAGCCTAAGTAAATTCTAAAGCCTAATTGTATATTTTAAGCCCATCCTAATTGCTTTAATTATTTTTAATTATAACAAAATAACTTGTGTATTTATAAAAAAATAACAAAATAATTATAACAAAATAATTTGTGTATTTTTAATTATAACAAAATAATTCTTCACTCTCTTATGTATTTATAACAAAATAACTTGAAGGGTAGATCAATTTTGTATACAATTAATTAATTTATCATGTACAACTTGTAATTGGGGGATACTAGTTTTGCACATGCATGCACTAGAGTGTGCATTGTGCACTCTTTTCCTAGGCCGGATGGAGTTAAAGAGAGAGTGGGAGAGTGGATTAGTGGAGAGGTGGTTTGTGTTCATGGGTGGTTACTCTAACTCCCTAACTCATCATAGCCCCTAATCTACAACTATCTAATTCAATCTTGGCCCTCCATCTGACCTTAGAAAATGTATAAATAACCCCCCCTCCCTCCCCCCCGTATGCATATAATACACTAAAAGTTTGTAAAGAAAAGAAAGAAAGAAAATACATAAGAGAGTAAAAAGATTGAGAGAGAGTTAGAAAAAGATTGAGAGTATTCTAGTTTGTGTGTGTGTTCATTCCTTAGAGGCCGACCACTTCATTGGAGGGTAGAGAAGGCTAGGGTTCACCAGTGCAAGGAGGAGGAGGCAATCGTGGTGGCTCAAACCAGGAGGAGAAGGACCGCTCGTGTGTGCAAGGAGATTCTAGGAGTTTTTGTAGTATTTTTCTTCAAATAGGTGGGTGTTTTTCTATACTTCTTATCTTAGACACCATGCTAGAAGTTTTTGATTAAAAAGAATGCTAAAGAAACTAATAAGATAACCATACATTGACTCTAAAAAAGACTTGGCAGATGATTGAGTAAATGCTTGATGAATCGCATGCTATTTTGTTATAAATCATGTTTAATATAGTAAAATTGCCTTGTTGCCAAGAAAATGTGAAATTGGAACCTTATTAATTGTAGAAAATGCTTGTGAATGATTAGTAGTTGAAAATATGTAATTAGTGCTTTTTAACTATTGTGACACTAGTACAATGGATGAACCCATGTCATTGGGTGATTGTGGATAAAAAGAGGGGAAAACAGGAATTAATATTCTTTTAATAAAGTTGTAATACAAAAATTTGGTAGAGGGTTTGCTAAATTGAAATTTTGCAATTGTAGGCATAGAATACAAATGAGAATGAAAAATACATGTTTTAATATCAAAAAATATTTTTAAAACACTGAATTGTTAATTAAACATAAACCCAGTATTCTGGAAAATTTTATGGCCTTATGTGAAGAAGAAACAAAGTTATGAGCTTTTGAAAAACGAAATAATTTTGATGAACATAGAGTCAAAATAAACCCATTTTAACCTACTCTCATATCAGTTAGACACAATGGTCATACTGGTTAGAAGGGGGTGCCAGTTGTGCTTTACTGTAGCTCGGCGGTAGCCTTTGTGTGGGTTCGAGTCTCGACAGAGGCTTTTATTTTTCCAAAATTCGATTTTTCCCTGAACCCGAGAGCAAGGCTTAACCTTAATTAAACTCCCCTTTAGAACAGTTGGGCACTGTGTCCCTTTTGGTTAGCGCGTAGGGGTTAGTTTCAGTGACTGTTCACCTTGGGCTGTGTGTGTGCGGGTTCGAAACTGGCTAAGGCCAAATTTTTTAAGAAAAAAATCTGATTTTTTTGGGTTTAAAATTATAATTAAAAACTGAGAAAAATATTAGGAAATTTTCCTGAAAATACAGAATTCAAAAAATTTTTTTTTAGATGTGTGGACTTTTAAATGAGAAATAAGAATAAAAAATTGAGAGTGAAGAATTTATCTTAGAGTTGGTTTTTTTGAAATCCCCAAAATAAAATAATGATTTTTTTTTAACATAGAAAAGATTGAAAGGAGATTTAATCAAGATTTTTACTTATAATTATTGAGTAGAATTAAATGAGAAATTAGTTAAAGAATATGCAAGTTGTGCATGGAAATGAGTTGAAAAGAGAACTTGTTGAAATGTGAAATTTTGTTAACAAATATGCTTGCTCTATGAACATGAAAAGATGACGTAGACTAGAATTTTAGCTATAACTATACATCGACAAGAATGAAAAATATGGAAAAGAGAATTATGATATTTTTACCAAGTTTGGGTCGTTGATAATGAATGATATTGGGAAAGACCGATGTAGGAGTAATCCTAAATTCTAGAATATTGACCTTCAATTATACATAAGGATTAGATACATAGTGAAGATGTGATGAACGTAAGAGAAAAATATGAGTATGAGGGCCATTGGAATGGCGGCATGAGAGTATTCACAGGATGTCCCATGATGCGTCATGAATAGGGCGTGGATACTACTCCAGAGTACCATCCCGGTGGCGACGCTTATGGGGTGGTCTGATGACTACGGGTGCTGCCATGTCTATGGTAGGAGGTGAATTGACCACAGGATGCTTGCATGATGAGTCATATGTCAGTGCGTGGGGTTCTCTCCAGGGTGCCTAGAATGGGCTCGTAACTCATAGAACACCTAGGATACTTACCATAGTTACCGTAGTAGATTAAGTCATGGCGAGGGATTGAACCCTACAAGATGAAGAAAGGTTAAGGGCTTGCCCTCGGACCTATGTAGTATGGGTTGCATAGACTCTGAACAAGTGCGCATTAGTGTCATGTAATGTAAACAACTGCATTAAGGACTAAGTGCACAACACAACACGACATCAATAGGGTAGTCCCTCTGTAGCTTTGTCTGTGATCTAGTTTGTAGTTTGTTTAAGTATTGAAAATCGTTATACTGTTCGACATAGTGAGGATGACCGTGTATAATATTTCGTCGGTTGTAAGCAACCTGACGTGCACACAGTTTTCTATGCAGGATAAAGTGCTTGGCAAGATTAAAGTATGCATGATGCTTAAAGATTGATTCAAATGTTGTATATTTTTATTCATATAATTATTGTAAATTGCTTCCACTGTATAAATGTAATGTAAATGTAACTCTGATGTAACAAAAAAATTTAATTCCTTGTAAAATTGTACGAAGAGAAGTGTAAAGATCCCGTGGAACTTCGAATTCAGTCTATTTTGGAATTCGGGGGTTACATGTTTAAAAGAATTTTGAAAAGAGATTTTGATAATGGGAAAATCGAAAGTGTGAATTTTAGATTTAGTATTGATAAAATGAGAATAAGAGAATTATGTGGAAAGAATAAATTATGAATGTGACGATGAAATTTATTCTATGCATGAAATTGTACATGAAAGTGAAATCAAATATCATGATGAATTATGAAAGGTCCTATGAATATGAATACACAAATACCATGAACATGAAATGTAATTGAAATCTAGAGGGTAGCTAAGCCTTATACCGGCATTGAAATATATTTTTGAGATAAGATATTGAATAGAAAAGACCAAGTTCGGTCATATTGTTGATTGATGTTTAAGACCACTATAGAGGAAAGAGCTAACTCTAGGGATTGATTTTAATCATGATTCAAATAATTGAGGACTAGACACATAGTGGTGATGTGACGAAAGTAAGAGAAAAACACGAGTATGAGGGCCATCGGATTGGCAGTGTGAGAGTATTCACAGATTGCCTGCTTGATGCATCATGACACGGCGTGAGCACTACTCCGGAATTATCGTCCCGGTGGCGACGCTTATGGGGTGTTTGGTGACTACGGATGGTGCCATCATTCCATGACGGAGGCTGAATTGTCCATAGATTTCCTATATGATGTGTCATGTCAGTGCATGAGATTCCCCTCCAGATTGTCTGGACATGGGCTCGTAATTCATAGAACATCTAGGATACTTACCGCAGTTACCGTAGTAGTTTAAGTCATGGCGAGGGACTGAACCCTACAAGATGAAGTACGATTAAGGGCTTGCCCTCGAACCTATGTAGTATGGGATGCATAGAATCCGAACAAGTGCGCATTAGTGTCATACAATTTGAACAACTGCATTAAGGATTAAGCGTACAGCACAACACGACATCTATAGGATAGTCCCCGTAGTTTTGCTTGTGACAAGTGTGTGCTTTCTAAGATGGAGAAAATTGATGAATTGTATCCTTGAGTCAGTTGAATGAACTGACGAACCCACAGTTTCTATGCAGGATAAAGAGATTGACAAGACTAAAGTATGCATGCTACTTAAAGAATGTTTCAAGTGTTGTACATTTTATTCATGTAATTATTGTAAATTGCTTCCCTGTTTAAATGTAATTCAAGATGTAACTCCGATGTAATAAAAGTTTTAATTTCCTTGTAAAATTGTACGAAGAGAAGTGTAAAGATCTTGTGGAACTTCGAATTCAGTCTGTTTTGGAATTCGGGGTGTTACACTTAGTGACCTAGCAGGAAGGTCGAGAAGACAAGCTCTTCCCTTCTGGACCTCAAGCAGAAGGACGGGGAATCCCTCCAGGAGTTTGTTCGGAGGTTCACCACCGAGGCGAGATCAGTTTCCTCCTCTCGACGCAGGGGTCGCCTCTGCAGCCTTCCGACACAATGTCGCCACGGCCAGCTCAAGGCTTCTTTGGCCAAGAAGCCACCCGTGGACTTTCCCGACCTACTCAACAAGGTCGAGAAGTATATTTGGGCCGAGGAGGCCCTCAATCTCGAGGGCGCCAAGGAACCCACTCCCAAGAGGAAGCGTAAGGTCGATGATGCTGAGCCTTTCAAGAGACCTGTGAAAGAAGCAACTGGTCTCAAAAGGGTCCCCCTGGTCCCTCGATTCGAGAGATATACGCCCCTGACTCAGAACGTCTCGGCAATATTGATGGGGATCGAGGACAGAGGGATCGTTCGCTTCCCTCCCCGACAGATGAACAACGGCAAGAAGCGAGATCAAAGGTTCTATTGCCGCTTCCACTGAGACATCAGGGCACGACACAGATCATTGCCGAGCCCTCAAAGATGAGATCGAAGCCCGCATCCAACGAGGGTATCTGAAGGGAGTTCGTCCGGACTAATCCTGAAGACCTAAAGAGAACCAAGGAACCCGAGGCCTTTGCCTCCTCATCGAGCATATAGCCGCCGCCCTGAGCGGGATCCTGAGGCCAGGGAAGTAGGGGAACCGGCTATCCTCCACTGCGTCCACAGTGGAACCATGGGAGGAGACTCCAATACCTCCCTCAAGGCCTTCGTCCGAGAGGTCAATTATGTCCGGGACCATCCCTCCCACCATGTCCAGCAACTAGGTCGTCTCCTTCTCAGGAGAAGACCTCGAAGGCGTCCGACTTCCGCACTGCGACGCCCTTTTCATCAGCCTCGTCATGGCCAACTTTGAGGTCCGTCGTATCCTGGTGGATGACGACAGCTCGGTCAATTTTCTATTCTTATAAGCATTTTAGAAACTCAAGCTCCCCCGAGAAAAGCTCAAGCCCGCCTGCTACACCCTTCACGGGTTTTCTGGCGTCCCCTGTACAAATTGCGGAGATTGTGACACTAGACGTAACTGCAGGCACGACCCCCATCCTCCTGACCGAGTCGATGTATTTCATGGTGGTCAACGTCAAGGCAGCATACAATGCCATCTTCGGCCGACCCGGGCTCTGCTCGTTCCAGGCGGTCCCCTCGGCCTACCATCTAAAACTGAAGTTCCTCACCGACCTCGGGGTCGGGGTCGTCCGAGGTAACCAGGATTCGGCAGCATTCGTGTTACATGACTAGCGGTCAGGGCGTTGTATTTCCCTTCGACGCAGGTTGAAATCCCTCCCGAGAGAGACCATCCGGAGTCAGAACCGGGGGACGAGCTGGAGGAAGCCTCGTTCGAGGTAGATGACAAATCCAAACATTTTCGTGTGAGTCGCACCTTGTCCCCAGACTTAAAGCCAGGCTTAATCGATTGCGTCCGCCGCAACATCGACCTCTTCGCCTAGACTCCGTCCGACATGCCTGGGATTTCAGAAGACCTTATCATGCACCAATTGAGCATCGCCTCGGGCTCCAAACCCATTCATCAGAAGCAATGCAAGTTCGCTCCGGAGAGGCAACAAGCCTTGAAGGTTGAGGTGGACAAGCTGTTGTCCGCTCATTTCATTCAGGAGGTCAGCTACCCGGAGTGGCTGGCCAACGTTGTTATGGTGAAGAAGACCAGCGAAAGCTGAAGGGTCTGCATTGACTTCACAGACCTCAACAAGGCATTCCCGAAAGACCCCTTTCCTCTCCTAAGCATCGACGCCCTGATCGATGCGACATTGGGTCACGAGCTGCTGACGTTCATGGACGCCTTTTTAGGCTATAACCAAATCCGCATGTTCCCTCCCGACATCGCCAAGACGTCTTTTGTAACCGACCATGGTCTGTATTGCTACCGGGTTATGCCCTTCGGGCTCAAGAACGCCGGAGCCACCTACCAGAGGCTCGTCAACCGGGTCTTCAAAGATCAGATCGGTCGCAATATGGAGGTATACGTCAACGACATGCTCGTCAAAAGCCAGGAGATGAGGACCATGTAAGCGATCTTGAAGAAGCAATTGGCATCCTCCGAGCACATAACATGTAACACCTCGAATTCCAAAATACAACTGAATTCGAAGTTCCACAGGATCTTTACACTTCTTTCGTACAATTTTACAAGAAAATAAAAACATTTCTTACATCAGAGTTACATTATATCTTTACATTATTACAGCGGAAGCAATTTTTACAGTAATTACATGAAACAACCATACAACATTTAAATCAATCTCTGAGCAGCATGTATACTTCAATTTGTCAAGCATCTTTACCCTGCATGTAAAACTGCGGGCATGTCAGTTCATTCACTGACGAAATATTATACACGGCCATCCTCTCTATGTCGGAAACAGTATAACGATTATCAATACTTAGCAAACCACAAACTTGTTCACAAACAAAGCTAATGGACTATCCTATTGATGTCGTGTTGTGCTGTGCACTTAGTCCTTAGTGCAGTTGTTATGTTATATGCCACTAATGCGTACTTGTTCGGATTCTATGCATCCCATACAACATAGGTCCGAGTGCAAGCCCTTAATCGTACTTCATCTTATAGGGTTCAATCCCTCGCCATGACTTAAACTACGGTAAGTATCCTAGATGTTCTATGATTTACGAGCCCATGTCCAGGCAGTCTGGAGGGGAATCTCATGCACTGACATGACGCATCAAGCAGGCAGACTATGGACAATTCAACATCCGCCATGGAACGATGACACCACCCGCAGTCACCAAACACCCCACAAGCGTCGCCACCGGGAAGATAATTCCAGAGTAGTGCTCACGCCATGTCATGACGCATCAAGCAGACAGTCTGTGAATCACTCTCACACCGCCAATCCGATGGCCCTCATACTCGTGTTTTTCTCTTACTTTCGTCACATCACCACTATGTGTCTAAATCCTTAGTTTATTTGAATCATGAACAAAATCAATTCTCTAGAGTTAGTCTTTCCACTATACCGGTCTTAACCATTTATTCAACAACATGACCAACTTGGTCTTTCATCTCAATTATTCATCTAAAAAAAATAAAATTCATTCACTTGCCAGTAATAGGACTTAGCTACCCTCTAGTTCAAAATCTCATTTCATGTCCATAGCATTTGTGTATTCATATTCATAAAACCTTTCATAAGGATATTTAACCTCACTTTCATGCATAAGACAAAATAAAATCACTTTCTAAATTGTCACATTCAATCTTCATTCTTTCCATTATCAAACCTCTTTTCAAACTCTTTTAAACAATACGTTTATTTTTATCAAGTGATAATTCAAAACCTGAGAAATCAAATATAGTCTGGACAATCGACTATTGAAGTATTGTTGGTCGACTGTTCTGCAAGGATTTAGAAGACTCAAAAATGTAAATAGTCGGAACAGTCAACTGTTAAGACTTGGCCAGTCGGCTGTTCTGTAAAGTTTTAAAAACTCGAAAAGGATCAGGGCAGTCGACTGTTAACAAGACCAGTCGGCTGTTCTACGATGTTTTAAGACTTGAAAATAAAATGGACGGGACAGTCGACTGTTAAACATATACGGTCGACTGTTCTGCGAGAATTACAACTCGAAGAACTAAATATTCAGGACAGTAGACTATCTACGCATATTCGGTCGACTGCTCAGCAACAAAAAATCAAAATTTGAATCATTTCTTCTTTCTTTTTGATTAACACACGAATTGTTTGTTGATAGAAGTTGGTTTAAAATACAAAATGTTCCTTTTTACAACAACTAACATACAACCTCAGGATTTATTTAGCATCAATCACAACAAGCATAATTTACTACCCCATATGGAGGTTCTTACACAATTTCTAAATTTCACTTTTCTCAAAACCGCATTTTTCTACATGGAGAAATATTTATTCTAAATTTAGTAGGTTAGATCAACGTCCAATATTACACCAACAAACATATCATTCAATCAAGTTCTCTTAATCATTTCATCTCTAATCTATCAAACATGAGACTAAAATTTCTTAATTTCTTTATGACAACTTATCAAGTCATTCCTAGCATGGCATCTAAATTAGAAGTCATGAGAAACACCCACCTATTTTGGAGAAAATGAAATGAACGATCCTAGAATGCAAGAAAGTGGCATTCTCCTCCTAGAATGTATTGCAATTGCCTTCTCCTCCTTGGTGCTTGATTGGAATTCGAGACCACCAGTGCTCCTTGGATGCTAGTTGACTTCCTTTTGAATGGGACACACACAATCTCACTCTAACCTTTCTCTTACTATTGTCTCTCAATCTTTTACTCTCTAATATATGTCATTCTCTTATAATGAAAAATAGGTGCAAGAATAACTTATGAAAAAGGGGGTATTTATACATAATTTTAGTGGAAATAAAGAGCTAGGATTAAATCAAATAGTTAGGGATTAAAGGTTAGGATGAGTTTGGAAGTTGCCATAACCACCCATGAGTGAGTTAACCACCTCACCACTACTCCCATCTCTCCCTCTCTCTTGATTCCATCTGGCCACTCCCAAGGGTGTGTTTTGCACACTCTTGTGCATGCATGTGCAAGTGCAATGCAAACTAGTACCCCTACAAAATTTTGTTCATGCACTTATAATTAATTGTTTATTAAATTAGTCTACCAGACAAGTTGGGTTAATTATAAGAGAATTTAAACTAAATGGGCTTATTATTCGGCCAAAAGACCATGGGCTCAAATAATTTAATTAATTAATTAACTAGTGTGGACTACAAAAGACAAATTAGGCTTAGGATTAAATTAAGCTTTCTAAATTAAAAAAAGAAGAAATAAAACTGCTAGTTTATGAAATAATTTTAGAGAAATACATGCATAAATTTTTACGTGCTCATCACGTAAAAAAATCAAACAACTCCAAATATAAATAAGATTTGAAAATCCAGGGTGTTACATAGCATGAGGCTCAATCCCGCCAAGTGCGCATTCGGCGTCTCCTCTGGGAAATTCCTCGGGTTCGTCGTCAGCCAGCGCGGCATCGAGGCGAACCCCGAGAAGTTCCAAGCCATTATTGACGCGGCCCCTCTCTGAAATATTAAAGAAGTTCAGCGCGTAACGGGGAGGCTAGCGGCCATCGGCCGCTTCCGCTCAAAATTAGGGGAGAATCACTCCCATTCTTCAAGGCTCTCCGAGGAGCCAAAGGCTTCAAGTGGGAGGACGCCCAGCAGCAGGCATTCGAACAACTGAAGTCCTATCTCACCAACCCTCCACTCCTGAGTAAACCTGAACCAGGCAAATCCCTACAACTATATCTCTCTGCCTCAGAGAGCCCCCTCAGTGCCGTCCTCGTTCGGAAAGATGACGGCATCCAGAAGTCTCTATACTATGTGAGCAAGGTCTTGCTCTCGGCAGAGACGAGGTACGCCAAAATGGAGAAGGTGGCTTATGCCTTTGTGATGGCCGCGCAGAAGCTTCGCCCTTATTTCCAAGCACACTCCATTCAGGTCCTTACGGACCAGCCCCTCAAGGCCATCCTTCACAAGCGTGAGACTTCCGGCCGCTTGGTCAATTGGTTGATCGAGCTGAGTCAATACGACATCAGCTACCAACCTAGAACAGCCGTCAAGGGGCAGGCCCTTGCCGAGTTTATCACGGAATGTACCATTCCCGAGCCCTCCGACATACGGGCGACCGACCCGATGAGTGAGGTTTATGTCGATGGCTCGTCTTGCAAGGGAGGAAGCAGAGCGGATGTCATTCTAAAAGGGCCCGATGATTTCGTCCTTCACTATTCCCTGCGTTTGAATTTCCCGGCTTCAAACAACGAAGCGGGGTATGAAGCTATGCTCGCAGTGCTCACCCTTGCACACAAGGCCGGATCCAGACACATCAAGGCCTTTAGCGACTCCCAGCTCGTGGTCAACCAGATCACCGGGGCGTACGAGGCTCGCGACCCCCGAATGGTGCAGTACCTGGCTATGGTCCGTCACCTCTTGGCGTCTTTCGAATACCACTCAGTAGAATGGATCCCGAGGGAACAGAATGCCCAGGCAGATTCGTTATCAAAGCTCGCTTCGTCATCATTCGAAGGGCTCGACTGCACCGTTCTGATCGAAGTTCTCCTCAAGCCCAGCATCGACCTTCCCGAAGCATCCTGCCTCGCCATTGATCTCTAACCAGACAACTGGACGATGCCCATTCGAAAATTCCTTTCGGACGGTGAGCTCCCTCAAGACCGAGCCGAAGCAACAAGGATCAGGGTCTGCTCTGAAAGATTCACCCTGATTGAAGGAATGCTCTTCAAGCGCTCATACACATCAGCGACGAAAGACCCTTCCTCCGTTGCCTAACTCCAGATGAGACAAAGTACGCTCTGAAGGAACTGCATGAGGGGATCGGTGGATGCCACATGGGGAGAAGGTCAGTCGCCCGAAAGGCCCTAAATCACGGGTACTACTGGCCTACAATGCTGCAAGACTCCCAAGACCTCGTCAAGCGATGTGGCCCCTGCCAAAGATTTTCTTCGGTGAAGAGGATTCCCCAGGCCAACCTCCGATCCCTATCCAGTCCGACCCCTTCGCTATGTGGGGGATGGACCTTGTAACGCCCCGATTTCCATAGACTGGGAAACCGTGACATAAGCCAGAATCTTACATTCAATTAGCCACAATACACAGAAAAACAGGAAAATTTAAAACTTTTTACTTAATATAATATTACAAGCCTAGTGTTTCCATTGTTCAATATATTACATCAGAGTATACAAGAATGAAACAATAAACATCGGTTTCTTCACTTGGAAGTCATGCCTTGACTAGAGTTCTCCTGAGCTGGTGATCCTGTATCCACAACCTATTAGAGTGGGGACGTCAGTACATATACTGACGCTTAAAGGCTGATGACTAGCAGTGAATCTCAAAAACAAACATATCAAGCATGGTAAATGTGTTGGTGTAGTTTAAATGTTCGTGAGTGCAATGTCTTAAAACTTAATGTAATGTCAACTAAGCTAGGATGCTCATATTCTAATGCAAGCGAGAATCTGGAGTTGTATGCATCCCATAACTACATACGTCCATATCAAGTCGTTCTCCATATTTAGGGATTTGAACATGCGTTATGAATTTCTACTTTTGTACACAACCTGTTCTTGACAGATACAACGTGACTGATGAGGTTGCAGACGTGGTCAAGTCCCACTAATGCAGTACACTCATGGTGTCTATGTTTGCCACTACTACCCGGCGCACCGGACCTCACTCAAAAACCAGACGAATTCGGAGTTAACTACAACACATGTTAGCTTGAAACATCCTCTGTGCCCCCTAACTCATAGATCGTAATCTATGGCCGGTTCGCTTCCCCGGCATAGAACATGATGGAGTTCCGGGGGTCCATCCCCTAGCTCCACCCGCCCTTATCATGGTACTTCAGAAATTAACAGTGTGAGATACACAACCCATGCTCTCAACTCGTGAGAAGGCACCGTACGTATCCCTTTGTCGGGAAGGTACAACCTAATAACACCACCTAGTGTCGGCCTATAGGACGAGTTGGGTCATAAGGTGTCACCCCTAATACCAACTCATCTCTTTTGGCAAAAGTGGTTAAGTAAAGAGCTTTATAAGTTACTAACCTAATGATGTCACTAATCCTAACAATCTTACCGGAATTTCAACTTAGATTATCATAGTCCAACTCATGGTCCATCGATCCAAGATACTAGTGACGGGATCTCCCTTACTCATCACTACCCCTAACTTGAATCTTATCCACACTCTCAGCCCACGATCAACCCATACCGGTTAAGATCCGTTGGAGCTCGAGGTGAGATTTATCCATAGTCTCCAAGGTGGTAAGTTGCGGGTCTTGATGGTTGATGACCCCTAGGGTAATTAGAAACCCCTAGACTAGCTTTTATCAAGCTAACGATTATTAGTGACTTTCCTAACCCTTATTACCCATGAAGATGAAGAATGTTCACATGCTATGATCCAATTTTAATTAGAACCTCACACCACTAGAATCCATGGGTTCTTTTTCCCAAATTGAACTAGAACTACATGCAACTAGATTCTTGGGTTCTTTCTCAAGTTGAGCTAGAATCACCTAGAACTAAATGCATGGGTTCTCTTATCAATCGAGCTAGAACTACCATAGTGCTAGTTTCATGGGTTTCTCTTTAAAGTTGACTAGAAAAATTATGGAACATGGGTTCATTTCAATAGTTACTAGAAAATATAGCTCAAGCATAGGTTCATGGGTTCTTTTTAATCTTTCACTACAATACTGCTATATACAATTCAAGCATGGGTTTCCTTAACTAGAATGCTACAATATACCATTCAAACATGCATGGCTCTTTTGAATCTAGAACAACTATGCAACTCAAACATGGGTTCTTTTGAATCTAGAATAACCACACATATACCATTCAAGCATGAATGGGTGCGTCACTAGGATACTACAATTAGAACATGATGGTTTTTTTTACTAAACACAACTACAACATGATGGGTTCTTTACTAAACACTACAACATGATGGTTTCTTTACTAAACACTACAACTACAACATGATGGGTTCTTTACTAAACACAACTACAACATGATGGGTTCTTTACTAAACACA
The DNA here is from genome assembly GCA_017893485.1 of Hemerocallis citrina. Classification (NCBI taxonomy): domain Eukaryota; kingdom Viridiplantae; phylum Streptophyta; class Magnoliopsida; order Asparagales; family Asphodelaceae; genus Hemerocallis; species Hemerocallis citrina. Next base: position 201,056,329 of record CM030358.1, read on the forward strand.
ACTATAACATGATGGTTCTTTACTAAACACAACTACAACATGATGGGTTCTTTACTAAACACAACTACAACATGATGAGTTCTTTACTAAACACAACTACAACATGATGGGTTCTTTACTAAACACTACAACTACAACATGATGGGTTCTTTACTAAACACTACTACAACATGATGGGTTCTTTACTAAACACAAATACAACATAATGGGTTCTTTACTAAACACTACAACTACAACATGATGCATGAGTTCTTTACTAAACACTACAACTACAACATGATGGGTTCTTTACTAAACACTACAACTACAACATGATGGCTTCTTTACTAAACACTACAACTACAACATGATGGGTTCTTTAACTCAAGCATGAATTCTACATATGAATCAAGCATGATCCTTTACTACTACTTAAGCATTATTCTTTTTCTACTACTTAGGCACAACTTTACTACACTTAAGCATGAATATATACTACTACTTTAAGCATGAACTTTACTTACACTTAAGTATGAACATCTACTACTACTTTAAGCATGAACTTTACTTACACTTGAGCATGAATATCTACTACTACTTTAAGCATGAACTTTATTTACACTTAAGCATGAATATCTACTATTACTTTAAGCATGAATATCTACTACTACCTTAAGTATGAATATCTACTACTACTTTAAGCATGATTCTTCTACTACTACTTAAGCTGGATATTTACTACAACTCAAGCATGAGTATCTACTACAACTTCAAGCATAGATCTTTACTAGCTATTACAAGACTATTTCTCTTTATGAATTACAAGTCCTAAAATATTACAAAAATCTACCTTTATGAACTATAAATTTCTATATATTACAAAAGTCTACTTTTTTATAAATTACAAGCCCTACTTATTACAATGAAATCCCCTTTCTTATAAATTACAAGTCCTACATATTACAACCTTCTTTTCTTTAACCTCTTAGTTCCTACATACAACAAGGTCTACATTTTTAGCAATATTTGATATTTAACAAAGTAGAGAGCAATAAACAATAAAAGACTTATTTTTTTATAGTTGTTGAGTTCTACAACCTAAAATCGGTATGTAATATTTCTACTACACAAATCTTCATATGATCATGTCAATTAGTCCAAGTCGTGTGCTTTTAACAAAATAACCATGATAAATATTCCATCTTTATTAAGTTCTCCCATTCACTTTCTTTTGTGTGATCATTTTGATCCACCACCATTCATATGCACAAGATCTTTAGTCAAAGTTGTTAGTTTTTATTAGCCAAAATAACAACAATAACAACAAATAACCATAGCAATACTAAAGACTCCATCTTTATGTGTTTTTATTAAGTTCTACCATTCACTTTCTTTCATGTGATCATTTTTGATTTACAACCATTCTTATGCACATGAGTTGGTCCAAGTTGTTTATTAGAATATACGACAAACACACAACAAAAGAGAACAAGAAAAGGATAGAGAAACCCTCACATTGATCTTTCTTTGAAGGAATAACTAGCCAAAGCACCTTCTCCTTCCCCTAGCTTTAATGAAAGCTCCAATGAAAAAACCTACAAATAAAAACTCTCTAGTTAGGGCTTTTCTTCTCTTTCTTTTCCTTTTTTTTTTCTTCTTGTAAAATGAGACAAGAGATGAAGTGGGGGGTATTTATAGGGTGGAAGAGAAGGGGGAGAGTGCAAAAACACCAAGGGAGTTTTCAAAAACCCCCTTGGGTACACTTGGCCAGCCCATGCATAGGTGAGGGGGTGGTGAGGTGGAGGTATGGTGAAGGGGTGAGGTGGAGGAGAGAGAGCTTCTAGAAGAAACCCCTAATACTCCTATGTATCTTAATTAACCCTAGATTCTAGGTTAAATCATCCAACAAAACCTAGCCATGTTTATCATGACAAAAAGACATTTCAAATCTGAAAATTGAAATAAAATAATAAAATAATAAAATAATAAAATAATATTATTAATAATTGATCGGGATATTACAATACTCCCTCCTTAGAATAGTTCTGTCCTCAGAACTGTACAAAGTATGAAGAACAGAAAACAAAAACAACACTCAAAATAACTCGGGAAAAGAAAGCTTCATTCGGCTTTCCGTCTCCCAAGTGGCTTCCTCCACAAACTGGTTCTTCCAAAGAACCTTGACCTTCGGAATCGTCTTGTTCCTTAGTACTTTATCCTGACGATCAATAATTTTCATCAGCCGCTCCTTATATGTAAGATCCACTCATAGGTCTTCGGGGATGTCTGGCAGCTGATGACTCAGATCTGGTACATATTTCCTCAGCATCGAAACGTGAGACACATCATGCACCTGGGACAATTCGGTTGGTAGCTCTAGTCTGTACGCCATCTTTCGGATCCTCTTCAAAATCTGGTAGGGTCCAATATATCTTGGTGCTAACTTGCCACCCTTTCCGAACCTGATCACTCTCCTTGTAGGTAAGACTTTTAGAAATATCGAATCACCTTCTTCGAATTCCAGATCTCGTCGGCAATTGTTGGCGTAGCTCTTCTGCCTGCTTTGTGCTACTTGCATCCTTTTTCTGATTAGCTCGATCTTTTCGGATGTTTGCTGCACTATTTCAGGTCCGAACATCTGCCTTTCCCCTACTTCGAACCAGCACACAGGGGTCCTACACCTCCTTCCATTATGGAGCCATCTCAATACTTGCTTGATAGCTGTTATTATATGCAAACTTTAGCAATGCTAATTGTTGTTCCCAGCTCCCTCCAAAGTCCATTATGCACGCTCTCAGCATATCTTCGAGAATTCTATTAACTCTCGTTGTCTGCCTATCAGTCTGCGGGTAGAAAGCTGTGCTAAAATCCAATCTCGTTCACAAAGCTTCTTGCAGACTCTGCAAAAATCTGGACGTAAACCTTGCTTCTCGGTTGGAAACGATCTCATTTATTTGAGTAGTGGTTGTTTTGTTTTGTATTGCCTTGTTTTCTTTTCTTTTGGGGTTACCCTATGTACCTTCTTTTTGAATTTCGAGGACGAAATTCTTTTTGTTAGGTTGGTAGGGTTGTAACCCCTGTTTTCCGTTTTTTCGTATTTTTGATGTATTTTTCTTCCTTCTTCAATATTTGTACTCTCTTGTATTTTTCTGGACCGTATATTGGAGTTGTTTTCAATATATATTCATTTTTGGCTCAATCTTGATCTTTTCTGATTTATTTTCGGTTCCTTGATTTGTTCTTGATCATTGTTGTTATTTTTGCTCTTCATTTGTGTCTTGCTTTCTTTATTTGTATCTTTGGGTGCTCATGGTGATTTGGTTGCTTATCCTATTCTCAATCCTATTGTTTGATCCCTAATTGATTACCAATGCCAAATTAAATCCACAATCCTATTTGAAATCCTATACACATTGACCCTAACCAAATCCTATTGGACTAATCCTACTACTACTCATAATCTACCCACAACCCATTAACCCAATACTCTTCTCATTAAAACCCTAACCATACTTCAATACCCCGGCCTCCTCCCTCTCTTCCCTGCCCTTGCGCCGCACACCCTGACACCCCCGACCTGCCCTCCTACCGCCTGCACCCCAATCCCGACGCCAACCATCAGCGCCCATATCCATTGCCGACTCCACCCTAGCCGACCTCCATTACACCGGAGCACCTCCATCTTCCATCACCTATCTCTCTCCGTCCTTCCGTCGTCGACGAGCAGCGGCAACCGGAGCGCCAGTGGCCAGCCGATGCCCCGACCCCTATTGCTCTCTCTCTCTTGCTTTGCGAGTTTGTGCGTGTTGGAGTTTTGCACGTGCGAGTTGTTCATTGATTTGTAGATTTTTGTTCTTGGGATTGTTCGTTGTCGGGATCCTTTCTCGTTATTCTTGGTGTTCATTTCGTCTTCCGGTAAGGTAAGTAACTTGTACTCCAATTCCTTTGTATGATACAAGTCAAAAAATACTGCTTATAGTGTAGTTGGACGCTAGAGACAACTCGTGTGTGTGTTATTTTTGATGGGTTTTTTCTCTATAGTGCTATTTGACCATATTTGCCTCACGAAACAACTAGGTTTGATTGTTCTTGGTCTATTCATATATGTGAGATAATTTGGTGAAATTATGTGTTTGATGAGATCCATGTGATATGATGGTTGTGAATATGTTATATACTCTATTTCATGATGTTTGGACACTTAGTAGACTCGATACCATGTTTTATTGTGATTGGAACGAGTTTCGTGTGGTTTATGTTGGTTTTGTTTTCAAGAGAAAATCTGTATTTGTCGATGATCAGTTTTGATTTGTATTTTAGACCCTATTAAGGCCAGAATTATTAATTTTTGTGTTAGACATAAATTGTAGAGAAATCTGTCTTCTTTCCAAACTCTCTAACCTTGATCGATTTCGTTTTCTTATGAGTGAGTTATGGCTATTTTACTACAGAGGTGTATTCTATTTCCAGATTTCGTTTCTTGATGATTTTGATGATTAAACTATTCTGATACTTGTCCTAATTATATTATTTTTATCTGAAACTTTGCACAGTACTTCTATACCTATCTAGGGATTACCCAGAATTTTGGTGGATTTTATTGATGAGTTTTATATGCCGTTTCATACTTGTTTATGAAAGCTATACTTGCTGTATTTTGCTCGCTGTTCCATAAAGAATCATATTTTCACCCTATTTCCTTTTACTGTATGGAAAATATTTATGAAATATAAAAGTTATCTTATTTTGTCTATTTTCATCTCCCTTTGAAATATTTGGATTTCGTTTCACGGTTTGCGAGATATTACAGGTTTCGAACATCAGTGTTGGAAATTCCAGATTTACAAAACTATCGTTTCTTAAGGTTTTTTGATTTTTGTTGACTGAAATAATTTTAATAGAATATTATGAAACTTTATATTCTGATACTAGACATATAGGGGTTACCCCATATTTTTAATGGATTTATTTGATAAGTTTTATTTCTGTTTTCTTATCAATGAATACGATTTGCTGATTTCTGGCTGAACGTGTTTTCTGGATTCAAATCAGTTTTGAGTTATGATTTTGTGAAATACTATATGTTTTATATATAATCGCTGGATTCGTGTGGAAGTCTATTTTCTAGATTCTTCAACGGATTCAGATTTGGATTTCTGTAGTAACGGGAATCACTATTTTAGTACTATACTGTCATGCTGTTCTGAATATGAACATGCACTGTTTTGCTCGTTTATGTGACCGTATATCATTAATGCATATTTATTTATTTCCTTGAACCTAATACTGATTGTATCATGTTAGTTTGACACTATTTCATGCTCTATCATGTCTGTTGATAACCATAATAAAAGTGATCAAGCATGTACTTGGAAGGGAACTAGTGTTCCATACTGTTACTGTTACTCTTACTTTTACTGCTACTGTTACTGTTATTTTTACTGCACTGCTACTATTACTAATACCTGAGTACACTGCCCCATTATGGTCCACTATAAAATCTAAAAGAGAAACTGTTTGTTGTAGCAACCATGTGTTATATTTTGGGGCGCATGATGTGCTACCTAGCTAGTAATACACACAAGACTGTAAGAACATAAGACTGATACTGTTAGACTGATACTGTTGGACTGATACGGTTATACTGTTACACTGATATACTGAGCTTACTGTTACTGGACACTATTAGTTGCCATATGACAATATACTTGACACATTCATTTGTACTGTTAGTGTACCATGCTACTTGACTTTGTTTTACTGATTCATGCTAGTCATTACTGTTGATGCATTATTCCATGCTATTTGTTTACCTTTTCCATGTACTTGTATCCTACATTATAAGTGGCCCGTAACTTGCATTGACGGGTACTTGTTTTCTCTTTCCTTCTCCTGCAATTATCAATTGCAAATCACGATGGTCAGCTGCCCGACGACATTGTCGAAATGAGATATTAGTGCTGGATTCTTGCTTATTAGTATTGCTATTATTGTTGCTTTGAATAATGTATTTTGAGTACTTGGATGATTCCTTTGTATTTTGGGCGATGTGACCCAGGATTTTGTCTTGTCCAGATTCTGATTTATTTGAGCTTAATGTGTTATGTTTCAAGTAAATTCTGTTGGTTTATTAATTCAATTATGCATGTGTGGTTGACCCTTTTTGTTCTGACTCTGATTATATTGTGAGATGTTGTAAAGATTCCTGAACAGCTTATGGATGATGCAAATCATTCGCTGGGTTGAGTCGTGTATTCGTATTCCGTATTCTTTTTTGGAAGCGGGGCGTGACACCAGAACTTTCCCAAGTTTTGGGGCCCGGCGCTCGGTTGTTACCTCGAGCCATACCAGAACTTTCCCAACAATTTTTGGGGCTCGGAGCTTGGTGGTGACCTCGAGCCACACCAAAGCTTTTTCAACAAGTTTTGGGGCTCGGCGCTCGGTTGTAACATCGAGCCATACCAAGGATTTTCCAAAAAATCTTGGGGGCTCGACGCTCGGTTGTAATCTCGAGCCACACCAAAGCTTTTTCAATAAGTTTTGGGGCTCGGCGCTCGGTTGTAACCTCGAGCCATACCAAGACTTTTCCAACAAGTCTTGGGGGCTCGACGCTCTGTTGTAACCTCGAGCCAAACCAAGGCTTCTCCAACAAGTCTTGGGGGCTCGACTGTAACACCCCGAATTCCAAAATACAACTGAATTCGAGTTCCACAGGATCTTTACACTTCTTCGTACAATTTTACAAGAAAATAAAAACTTTTCTTTCATTAGAGTTACATTACACTTGTACATTATCACAACGGAAGCAATATTACAATAAATTACATGAAACGACATTTAAAATAGTCTTACGCAGCATGTATACTTCAATTGTGTCAAGCATCTTTGCCCTGCATATAAAACTGTGGGCGCGTCAGTTCATTCAACTGACGAAATATTATACACGGTCATCATCTCTATGCCGGAAACAGTATAACGATTCTCATTTCTTAACAAACCACAAACTTGTCACAAACAAAGCTAAAGGGACTATCCTATTGATGTCGTATTGTGAATGTGCACTTAGTCCTTAATGCAATTATTTATATTATATGACACTAATGCGCACTTGTTCAGAGTCTATGCAACTCATACTACATAGGTCCGAAGGCAAGCCCTTAATCGTTCTTCATCTTGTAGGGTTCAATCCCTCGCCATGTAACTACGGTAAGTATCCTAGATATTTTCTGACTTAGGAACTCATGTCTAGGCACCCTGGAGGGAATCCCAACGCACTGACACATGACTCTTCATGCAGGCATCATGTGGTAATTCAGATCCTACCATAGATATGACACCACCCACAGTCGTCAAACACCCCACGAGCGTCGCCACCGGGATGGTACTCTGGAGCAGTATCCACGCCTTATCATGACTCATCTTGGGACATCCTGTGAATACTCTTACGCCCCCAATCCAATGGCCCTCATACTCAATGTTTTTCTCTTACTTTCTGTCACGCCCCGCTTCCCAAAATACGGAATACGAGTGCAAGACTAAGCCCAGCGAATGATTTCTCAATCATCCATAAGCTGTAGGATCGACTCAGCATCACAACAAGCATATATAACAAGAGAGATATATAAAACCAAGCATGCATGAATACTTTATTAGCAAAGAAACAACTGAAATATGAATAAACATCCAAGTAGTTTCAAGTCTGAATCAAAGTAACTCGGGAACATCAGCCCGTTACAAGTTCTCAAAACTCAAGAAATAATAAAAATCCAAAATAAACAAATAATGCAAGAATTAAATGTTCTAATCTGGTCCTTCTCCACTTGGGAACTAGAACCTTTGCTCAGCAATTCCCGCAGGCAGCTCGTCTCCAAAGTCTGTTTAATAAATATAAACAGGAAACAATAGGGGAAACAAGAGAAAATGCCCTTAGTGCAAGTTAGGACCACAAATAGTAAAAGCAAGTACAAGAAAGGGGAAAACAAGATTTGGAACCAAGAATAAACCGAGTTATAAGAAGTAGTGACAAATTCAAGTCTAGCTGGCAAGAGGGAACATCATAATGACTAGATTGGATAACAACTACTAGTGGTGAATCACATGTCAGGTATACTTATAGGGGTATTTAATATCAAGCGACAACCTCAAGCCTAGTGTCATATGTTATTTCAAATGTCAGGTCTCATATGTCAAGTTGGCAAGTCCAAGTTCCAGGCTTTAAGTCTCAGGTATCATATTTCAGGTATCATATCATCAAGTATCAAGTGACAGGTGTCAAGTTCAAGTCTTGTAGTTATTACTATCTAGGTAGCACGACATGCATCCATTATACTACATGGTTGCTACAGTCAAATCAGTTGCGTTTAGACCTAGTAGTGGAGTCTATAGGGCGGTGTACTCAGGCATCAAACTAGCAGGTGATCAACCATGGGCTCTAGAGGTGGCCCCCGTAGGCTCTAGAGGTGGCCCCCGTCACCCATGACGTGGCACTTAGTTCTACGTGGCACTTAGTTCCATTTAACATACAACTTGGGAAACACGGGCCCCCTTCCGAGTACACTTACCTATGTTGTCCACTCTATAGTCTTTCCCAAAACCCCGGCTTGTCACATTTGTTCAGACAGATTTTGTGTTCTTGTATTTATACATGTGAAACAGGGTTGAAATAATCTAATTTAATTCTAAGAAAAATTGGGGATGTCCTATAGGGTGTCCAGCAACTACATATAAAATTTGGGGTCAAACACTCGCTGTTTGCACCGCGAAAATAATTTGTAAAGAAAATATATACAGCAGTTTTTACAGAACTGCGCCTACTGACACAGCTGCAGTATAACAGCCATATCTCCTAGACCGTAACTCCAAATTCAATCATTCTGGAGTCTATCGACATCTACACATCCTGATCTACGTTTTGTATTCAGGCCTCGGGCCCAAATTCCAATGTTAAAAGGGTCGAAACCTCAAAAGAAAATCCAGACAGCAACATAGGGAAATAATTCACTAATGTAGATTTCATAGAATTATGTAATTTGGTGTCTAAAATCATTATGTGGCACAAATACATGGTAATGGGAATCAAACAGCGAATAATAGTATTTTTCAAGTCATTATAATCACAAATTGCCAAAACACTAAATTTATATGCGTCTACAATTTCTAGGGGTCCTTAATTCATATGTCCATGTGATTCGCAAGTTCAAGGAGATAAAGGAGTCCAATTGAATTATTATTTAATGCGAGGAAGTTTTGTGACTCTTAGATTGGTGAGTTTGAAGGTTCAAATTGTTTTACTATGGTATTTCAAAGGAGAGTCACAAACTAACTACATGTGGTATTTCAAGGAGACTTGTACTAGGACAATAAGATGTACAAGGTTACTTGCCTTAAATCGACGGTTGAAATCTCCGCTTGTTGAAGCAAATAGAGTAGAAAAATCCCCGGAAATATCCTCGAAATGCGCGTGCAAAATCTGATCGAAGATCGAGCTTTCCTTGCGCACAAGATCGGCTCAGAACAGCGAACAGCGGCTTCGGGATTTGCTGCGGAACGAACACAGAACAGCAAAACCCAGCCACTCAGATCGCAGCGATGCAGCGGATCAGATCCGAACAGGGGACAGCGGATCCGGGATCTGGTGTGGCGAAACACGGGACACCGATCACCAGCACGAATCTTGATGAGATCTGGCGGCTGAGAATCGCTCCCGCTCTTTCTCTTCTTCTTCTTCGTTCGATCTCCTTCTTCTCCGACGTTCGACTGAGTGGAGCTCGAGAGAGAGGAGTGACGGCGGCTGCTTCGTTGGCGGCGACTACGGCAACGACGGAGCGCGGCGAGGCGGCGGCGACGTCGAGAAGCGACACGCGGCGAGGTGCTCTGCTCGTGGGTTTCGAACAGGGGAGAGGTCGGCGTTGGGTTCGGCGGTGATAGGGAGATGGCGGTGGTGGATGTGGTGGAGGTGCTGGCTGTGGGGGTCGACGAGGATGGCGGTGGTCGGAGGTGAGTCGAAGGAGGTGGGTTTGGTTGGCGGAAGATGGAGACGAAGGAAACGGGTGAAGGATTAGCGGCGGTAGTTTTGATTAGGGTTAAAACAGTAGATGATTAGGGTTAGGGGTTTAAATACTAGGTTTTGAGGGTATTGGGTTTAAGAGTTTTGGGGATCCGTTTCAAGAAGGGCCCAACAGGAGAAGTGATCAAAATGCATTAAAATAGATATTAGAGAGATAAAGGAGCAGAATTGATCTATTGTTCATGAAGAACGATACAAATGGCACACAAAGAATTAGTTAAGAAGGACCCAAATTTGAGTTGAGACGAGAATAATGATTCCATTCAATCAGAAGAAATACATGATATCAAAAATAGACGAAAGAGTACAATAAGGCTCAAAACAGTACAAAATACAAATACGGGGAAATAAGAGTTACACTTTCATCACATCTTGACTATGTATCTAATCCTTAATTTAATTGAATCATGAATAAAATCAATCTCTTAGAATGTAGCACTTCCACTATACCGGTCTTATTCATTTAATTTCACACGACCCAACCTTGGTCTTCTCATTTCAAAATATCATTTCACAATTCTTTCTTTACCGGTATAAGGCTTGACTATACCCTAATTCTTAATTTCAACTCATAATTACAATGTCATACTCATAAGCACTTTTCATGATTAATCACAATTCATATTTCAAAAGCATAGTATTCATGTATTCATATCTTTCATAATTCATCACAATCAATAATTCAATTTTACGTGCAATCCATATGCAAGAGTCAATTTCAATTAATAATCACCAATAATTCATGTATTCCACAAATCTATTATTCATAAATCAAATCTTACTACAAACACATTTTTATAATTCCATTTAATCACATGCGTCACAACTTTCAAAATTTCCTCTTTTATAACCCAAAAATTTTCATTTATTTTTCTTTTGTTCAAAGAGTAATTTAATTTAAAAAATGAGTCATTTCTTGCAAAAACCTTAATTTCTTATTTACACTTCTTCAAAAGTTGTATAAATATTTCCTAATATGTTCCAATAATTTTTCAGAATTTAATCCATAATTTTTCTGATTTTTATTCTATTTTAAAAGTCCATTTTAATTCAAAATCTCAAAAAAAAAAAACATTTTTTCTAAACTCCAAAACCCACCAAGATTCGAACCAGTGACCAGTGGTGAGGCAGACAGCGCACAAGACCAAAGCGCCACAGCCACCCATCGATTTAACTAGGGATTATAAGCCCTATGAGTTCTGTTCTCGGCGATTTGGATTTTTAACAAAAACAACAAAATGAAACACAGCTTCAGGGTATCGAACTCGAGACCTCCGACTACTGTAGCGAACCCTAGTCTCTTCCGAACAGTTGGTCTAAGTGGACATATCGATTGGAAGGTATTAAAAATAAGTTTTGATCTTAATTCTTTGTTCAAGCTATACTTTAAAAATTTATCAAAAACTAGTTTGTCTCTTTTTCTCCTCTTTTGAAAACAAAAATGTCCAGAAATAAAATACATTTAATTTAACAATAGCCAGCATATTTAAAGGTATTTCCCCCTCTTTTAAAACATGTATTTAGCCTTAGTTTGCATTTTATGAACACTATTTCGACATTTGAAAACTGATACATAATTGTTCATAATTGAAGATGATTTCACACATAATTTACTACTATGATATTTTGATAACTATGATATTTTTTTAGAGCACAGAAACAACTTTATAAGTGGGTAAAAACTTCCATTTTTATTAAGTAATCTACACATGATACATTCAATTATTCGTATGCAATAGGACATCCTTTTTTATTTATTCAAATCTTTCACATGATAAATATTGCAATAGGAATATTCATTACATATATTAACAATTAATTCAATCAATTCAACTTTAACACACTATTCTACTTTGGCATTTTTAATCAATAAGCATGGTTCAATTTTTTACTAGCGAATTTCACATAATTGCAATTTAAACATAATCAACATGCATTCTAATGTTTATAACAATGAGAATATATACTTTTATTCATAGTTAAAGAATCTAGTAATCAAACAACACACATTTGCTAATTATCAATTCTCTTCTGATTAGGCAAGCATGCATTTCATTTCAACTAGTAGCTTATAATAACAATTCAAATTCATTCCCTAGCATGATTTCTACTTTAGAAGTCATGAGAAACACCCACCTTTTGAAGAAAATCAATTAAGAAATCTCCTAGAGCCTCCTAGAATGGGAGAGAGTGCCTCCTCCTCCTAGATCGCGGTGCAACGAACTCCTTCCCTTGCTCCTTGCCAAAAACCGAGAGCTCCAAGTGATGGAAGATGGCCGGCCTCCAATGGGGGGTACACACATACACTCACACTCACACACTAATATATATCTCCTATATAATGTTCTCTTCTTTCAATAGATTATTAATGTAGAATACAAGTATGAAGGGGGTATTTATACTAATTTTAGAGTAGATTGGAGGGCTAGGATTTGTTGGATGGTTATAGAATGGAGGGCTAGGATAGGAGAGGAAGTTGTAGCAACTACCCATGCACAGAGTAACCACCCATGCACACACACCCACACTCCCCATCTCTCCTAGCACATCCTGGCCCCAAAGAGTGTGCATTGCACACTACGTGCATTGCACGTGCCACCTAGTACCCCTATTTAGAAGTTTGTACACCATTTGTCTCTACATGACAAGTGTGACAATTTAATTGATTTATTAAATTTGTGGGCTTCACAATTAGTGGGCTTAGGCTCGTGGGCCAAGATAATAAATTAATAAATTATTAAAGTGGGCTCAACAAATAAAATAGTGTTTAGGCTTTTAGAAATAGGCTTTTAGAAAAATAATTGGAAAATAATTGTTCATACTAAAAAATGAAATTTTATATATGAAATTTGCACGTGCACAACACGTGAAAAACAATATTTTTATTACAAAGAAAGTTAAGGGTATTACATCGACGTTTGGTTGTAACCTCGAACCATACCCAGACTTTTCCAACAAGTCTTGGGGGGCTCGACGCTCGGTTGTAACCTCGGGCCATACCAAGGCTTTTCCAACTAGTCTTGGGGGCTCGACGCTCGGTTGTAACCTCGAGCCATACCAAGGCTTCTCCAAAAAGTCTTGGGGGCTCGAAACTCGGTTGCAACCTCGAGCCATACCCAGGCTTTTCCAACAAGTCTTGGGGGGCTCGACGCTCGATTGTTACCTCGAGCCATAGCAAGGCTTCTCCAACAAGTCTTGGGGGCTCGACGCTCGGTTGTAACCTCGAGCCATACCCAGGCTTTTCCAACAAGTCTTGGGGGGCTCGACGCTCGGTTGTAACCGCGATCCATACCAAGGCTTTTCCAACAAGACTTGGGGGCTCGACGCTCGGTTGTAACCTCGAGCCATACCCAGGCTTTTCCAACAAGTCTTGGGGGACTCGACACTCGGTTGTTACCTCGAGCCATACCAGAACTTTTCAAACAAGTTTCGGGACTCGGCACTCGGTTGTAACCTCGAGCCACACCACAGCTTTTCCAACAAAGCTTTGGGGCTCCGAGCTCGGTAGTAACCTCGAGCCATACCAGAGCTTTTCCAATAAGTTTTGGGGGCTCGGAGCTCGGTAGTAATCTCGAGCCACACCAAGGCTTTTCCAACAAGTCTTGGGGGGCTCGACGCTTGGTTGTAACCTCGAGACATACCAAGGCTTCTCCAACAAGTCTTGGGGGCTCGACGCTCGGTTGTAACCTCGAGCCATACCCAGACTTTTCCAAAAAGTCTTGGGGGGCTTGACGCTCGGTTGTTACCTCGAGCCATACAAGAACTTTTCCAACAACTTTTGGGGCTCGACGCTCTATGGTAACCTCGAGCCACACCACAGCTTTTCCAACAAAGCTTTGGGGCTCGGAGCTCGGTAGTAACCTTGAGCCATACCAAAGCTTTTCCAACAAGCATGGGGGCTCGGCGCTTTCATCAAACTTTTTTCAAGATGCAGAATCAGCCGGGTGCCTAAGAATCCCATCATTCTTGCGACCTTCCGCATGCCATCTCATATCAGAAGATATTTTAGAGGACAAACAATCTTTGCAGCCGAGGAATTAAAGGGAAGTAACGCAGTATTTTTGCAAGCTTCTTTCTCCTAGTTGTTGTAACTGGCTCATTTGTTTGGTCATCTTCATTTGGCGTTTGTATCCATTTTGAAGTACCACATACTTCACATTCTTGGAGAACTTTCTTATCCCCCCTAAACATCATACAATCATATGGACATGCTGCTATCTTCTCATACCCTAAATTAAAATGCTTGAGAATTTTTTTTATAGCATGAGATGACTTTGGGATTTGGATTTCAGGAAAAGCTTCATTCAACAATTCAAGAAGCAAGTTGAAGAACTTTGCAGACCATCCATTTAGACATTTAATCTGGAATAGTCTAACAATGAATGAAAACTTTGTAAACTGAGTGCAATCACGATATAAGGGAGTCTTTGCATCTTTCAACAACTTATTAAAGGTTTCAAATTCTTTATTAGTTTCTTCACTAGACATTTCATCTCCCACCCCACCATCATGAACAAATGTTTCTGCTGGCTCGTCGCAAACTTGGTTGATTGGATTGTTTGTGTGGACTTGAATGTTATGGAATCTCATACCATCTCGCACTAAAGAGTGCATCATCGATAGCACTTTGATTACTTGTAAATAAAGATTCGTCTTCTCGTACAACCGGACCATTTGAAACTGACTGAGCAGACTCTCCATGACAAAACCAATTTGTATTCCCCGGTAAAAAACCATTGCAAATCACGTGTCTCAACTACATCGCATGTTCTCAAATCACAATTTGAACACCGAACACAAGGGCACAAAATTAAGTTCGGGTCTGGAGAATTCCTCTTTGCAAAGTTAATAAAATCTTTCAAACCATCCCGATACTCCTTGGATAATCGTGACTTATTAATCCAACTTTTATCCATTTTGAAAAATATGATTCAACCTGAAATATAAAATTAATAAATTAAAATGCATATTGCTTTTAGTCTCTTTCCACCAAGATAATACTAACAACTAACAAGGAATGACTTAACCTTCCTCTCTTTTCACTCACCCTATAAATGTTGGTAAATTCAGGCCATTTTTTCTTAAATCACAAATGTAGTTACATCTTTTTCAACTATATAAAATGTTGAATAATTTATTAACCATACATACATTAGCTGGGTGGCATTGAAGAATCACAAATGTTGAAGAATTTAAATCACAAATGTTGAAGAATCACAAATGTAGGGAGGTGGCATTGAAGTACTATATCCAGTAAAATTGAAGGTCTAGATTACTGGGATAAGAATAGGGTATCACTGGACTGTGAAGAAGGAGGAGGATTGGAGGGAAGGAGGGAGGTAACGAGGGAGAGTCACATCCCTCATGCAAAAGAAAGCACCAATGATGAGTACAAAATCTATGAACTCTCCACAACAGAAAGAAATCAATAGTCATAAATAATTACATTGCATCAATACAGGATAAAAACTTTTATAATACCTAATAATGTTGTTGCTTTTCGTGTTCTACATTTGCCATGGTAATTTAGGTAAAGTTACAAATTATAATGTTCTGCAAAGGCGAGGTGTTATCTCAGGTGCGGTTTGTATAAAAGAAATGTACACAACAATATGAGAAACATTTCAGATTTTATAACAACTGAATTTAAAGTAATCTAAATTCTAAAGATTGGACATGCTCTGACATTAATTGGTTTACCTCACTTAGGATTGAGATCTTAGGATGTGGGACATACTTAGGATGTGAGATCCATTTTTTAGAAGAAAGCTCATGAACTTCAAAACTGATATAATATGATATTTATTGTTTACTGATGTAAACTTCAAAAAGACTGTTGTATTTATTGTTGTACTTTTTTAGATTGCTTAATCAAAACAGTGAATATCTAAAATATGGGGTGATTGTTATGGGGATGCAAAATAGTTGTGCACATGCATTGTACAGTAAAGTCTGTGAGGTTACATAATCAAAGTTCATTTATTATTAACAGTGAGGTACATTGTTTACATTTTTTGTGATCAATTTAAGTCTGTGAGGTTACATAAATATATTTAATGTTGTAGAATGTTATTAACATTAAATTTATCACAAAAAATGTAAACAATGTATCTCATTGTTAATAATAAATGAACTTTGATTATGTAACCTCATAGACTTTTCTATATTGATCAAATCAAATGAAAACAACACAAGTCACAATGTACATACAAATTGCTCTCAGAGAGTTGTCAAATATCTGATACTGTTCACGCTATTCTACCAAAATCGATAATGCATTACATTTTGGGTCATGAATTGAACTAAGTTGATCTCTTCTGCTAATATCGACAATGACTGATAGAAACGAATAAAAATTAAATATATAATGCACCTATACACAAACATACTGAAAAAACTAATCAGAAGTATCAAGTTCCAATCTCTTCTAAATCTCAAAATAATCAACGACACTTCCAATTTATTTCAAAAAAATAGTATATTTAATTCTCTACCTCGAATTCGAGCACAAGGATCAACCAACATGAAAGGATTAGATAACAGCAACAAGCTCTTTTAAAAGTGATAGTACTAATCTTTCAAGCCTCATTCATCATCTCAGTAACATGAGAATAAATCTAATTCATCTTCATAAACTTTTACTTGGTAAAGATCAAACAACCCGCAAGCCAAATAAAGCCTTTCTCAAATTGGTCAAAGGGAAAAAGGTATTAATTTTTTTTATAAAAAATGGGTACATCACAAGCGTTGAAGAAGCTAAAGAAGTGAGGACCTAAAGTCAACAGTAAGCTGAACATCCACTGCATGACTACATGACTAGAGATGTCTTAAATTCGTCAAACTAGCTATTCCAGAGTGGCGATCGCAACATACAACCTAATATTTACATAACTGCACAATATTTGAAAATGATGTATGTCCAATTTTGCGTAGTAAGACTACAAGCACTGGTTAGTCTACAATCCAGTTAAGAATCGACTCCTCATCCGCAATGCATGAAGCATCCCTACTTCTTCACGAGCATAAGTACAACAATAACTAAGATAAAATGGCATGACTAAAGTTTGTTTACTGATATAAACTGATATAATCTGACATATAATAAACATAATACAGTGAAAGTGTGGCATCCATAACTCTTTTACTCTACCGACAGCACAACTGGTGCATATCCCTTTCCAGGAAGCTAAGTTAGTTTGCTGAATACACTAATTTGCATCATTTGTGTCCCATAATAGTGATAAGTAAATAGAACCAAGTATTAAGCAATCATTTGTGTCCTTGAATAGAATCAAGTAAGTAACCATTAAATCAGGATCTAAGCAATTGGGTTTGAGTGAAATTGAATCAAGTATTAAATGCTCATAATAGATCAAATTTCTCTTTAAAGCTCACAACTTTGAAACGATCTCTAAAACCCATAAGAGGTTTTTTTGAAGACAAAACCCAAAATAGGGTTCAAAATATTACATTTCTACTTCACAAAGCCAAAAAATCAAATACATGAGATGCAAGTTGGGTTATTAAAGTTTGTTCAAATTTTAATCATTAAATCAGGATCAAAGCATTAGGGTTTGAATGAAATTGAAGCAAGAATTAAATGCAACAGCTAATAAATTGAAAACCCATGTTGAAATTGTTAGGGGATTTCAAAATCTCACCAAATGCAACGGCAAGGGCGGCGGCGATGGATTAGGGCAGTAGAAGGAGGTCCAGCGAGGGGTACACAAAGAGGAGCGGCGAAGGTGGTGCGGCGCGAGGGAGGTGCGGCGCGAAGGTGGTGAGGTGCGAAGGGGGGTGCGGCGCGAAGGAGGAGCGGCGACGGTGGTGCGGCTACGGTGGTGTAGCGTAAGGATGGTGCGGCGCAAAGGAGGACCGACGACGGTGGTGCGGCGACGGTGGTGTAGCGCGAGGGTGGTGCGGCGCGAAGGAGGACCGACGACGGTGGTGCGGCGGTGAGTGGTGAGGGGAGAGAGAAATGTGGTTAGGTGCGGGATTAGGTGAGGAGAGAGCGGGAGGGTTTAAGGGTACAACGGGATTAGGGTATAAATTTTGGGGAAAATAAAATTGGGGGCGGGGTTTAGAGCGCGCGGGTGAATTCTATAACATAATTTACCCTAGCCTATAACGACGCGTATACATACCCGCCGCGATAGGGTAGGGTAAATTTCAGAACCTAATTTACCCTACTCTATAATGGTGCGTATTCATACCCGCCGTGATAGGTGCTATATATATAACGACATTTTAGTCAAACGCAGGGATAGAGAGTGTGTTTTTTATAAAATAAAATTCTTCTATACCTATAGCGGCATGTTGGTGAAACGCCGGGACAGATATGCCGCTAAAGGCCTAGCGGTTTGTAGTGTTCGCTTCGGAAATGGGTTGTTACGAATTTTGAGGATTTTGTTGAGTCTTTGACACAATCAACAAAAACCACCAAACAAAACTAGATTGCACCAATCACATAAAGCACACAAGAATTATTCCGATTGGGGCTTTTGCCTTAATTCGGAGGAGGAAGAACCAAAATATTATTCAACTAGAGAAGATACAAGAATATTACAATTCTCACCACAACCCTCTCTCAAGCATATTTGGAACTTGATGCTGCTTACAATGGAGAAACTCTCTCACCCTCTCAGATGAAGTACTCTCTTCTTCTATTCGGCACTCAATAGAATCATATAGATCTATGAGTCATTACAATTGTAAATATAGATCTAGAGACAAACCCTAAATTGATATCTTTTTACAATAGCCATTGGATAGTACATAAGAGATAACTCTACGATAAGAACCACATGATCTAACTTGAAGAGCAAGTTGGGTCTTTCATGAATCAGCCAGACTCAAGCCCGAAACCCATCAGCACAGCGAACGGTCGACTTTCCTCCTCTCGGGAAGACATCGTGCAGGGGTCGGTCGACTGCAACCTGGTGCGGTCTACCGCAACCTCCTCTGCTGCTGCTGCTGACTACTTCTTCTTGCCTCCACTCCATCTCCAATCGTCTCGATCCCTCCATCGTCTTATCGTTTTCTTATCCAACATCATATGCAAGACATAAACCCAACAATCTCCACCTTGGATTGCATACGCATGAATCCATACCTGTGTAATTTAAAACTCTTTTAGACATTTCTTCTCCGCTTTGTAAACAACATGTTTCTATGCCTTCTTCTGCTAGTTGAACAAACCTCCACCTGTTTTCCTCCAGGTGTATGCCCCCCTCAAGGGCACACCCCTGTAGATGTAATCATGGAGGTGCCACCCTCCACACGAACTCCACCTACATCATGGCTCTCTCCACCTTCCAACGGTATTTGAACGTTGTAGTCTCAATTCGGTAATTCTAGTGACGACTTACTAGATGATGCTTTAGGAACAATGGGCTTCTATACACTTGACCGAGTTTTCTTGCTCCCACAAAGCTGGTAGAGGTTGTGATGATCCTGCCCAATTCTCCTTTTACCCTTCATTACCTTACGACGACTATCCCAAATTGTCAAAACTCTACCTCGAGCTGTGTACCTGCAGCCACGAGCATCAAGAGCTGTGTACCTGCAGCCACGAGCATCAATAGTCCCCAAGGATATAAGATTCTGCTGTATCGAAGGAATATGTATGATCTCTTCTAGTGTGAACCCTTTACCATCTGGCGTCTCCAATTCAACTGTTCCCTTACCCACTACTTCACAAATCTCACCACTCCCCGTTCTCACACTACGGCCTGTTGACAACTTGTAAGTAGAAAATATCTCCCTCTCGGAGCAAATATGAGAAGAACTTCCCGAATCAAGATACTAACTTGAATCCACATCTGAAGAACTTGAAAGAAGAAGACATAAGTCTTCATACCTGGCTGGTTTACCTGAATCAGTTATGCTGACTATATGAGTTTGTTCACCTTCTTTAGTAGCACTCTTCTGACTCAATCACTTGCGACAGTCACTCTTGTAATGCCCAACTCCTCTACAATAATGGCAACGAATCTTACCCTTGTGTGCCGCATCCCTTCCTAAAGTTTCACCATCCACCGCAAAGCACCCTGTAGAAATAGAGCCTCCTTCCTCAGTTCATCTTCCTTAAGACCTTTAATCACCCCGGTTACTGTAAGTGTCTCATTGGATGACTTCCCCTATAGCATGGTAGTTATCAAGTGATCATAAGAAGTTGGCAGTGAATATATCAAGTTGAAAGCTTTATCATCTTCACTAAGATCATCAACATTAATTGCCTTCAGTTCAGATATTACCTTATTGAACTCTACAATATCATCTTGAAGATGGGTACCTTCCTTCATTGCGAATCTAAACAGCTTCCTTTTTTAATACATCCAATCTACCAACGACGATCCAGAGTAGTCAGATTTGAGTCTCGCCCATAGACTCGTCGTACTTGTCTCCTCAAGAATATTACACTTGACTTCATCTGCCAATTGCAACCGGATTAAACTCAAGGCCTTCAAACAAATCTCATCCCACTTCTCCTACTTTATGTCGGTTGGTTTCTTCTCTTCTAGGGCAAGGTACAAGTCTTTCTGAACCAAAATATCATACATGTCCACCTTCCATAGATTGAAGTTGATCTTACCGTCAAATTGCTTGATCTTCATCTTTTAATCTTCCATCTCCTCCAAGGAACTCGAACAAAACCACGAACCTAATTTCTCTGATACCACTTATTAGGAATTCTGAGGATCTTGTTGAGTCTTTGACACAATCAACACAAACAACTAAGCAAAAACTAGATTGACTAATCACACAAAGTATACAAGAATTGTCCCGGTTGGGGCTTTCGCCTTAATCCGGGGGAGGAAGAATCGAGATATTATTCAACTAGAGAAGATACAAGAATATTACAATTCTCACCACGAACACTCTCAAGCCTAACTGGAACTTGATGCCCCTTACAATAGAGAAACTCTCCCACCCTCTCAGATGAAGTACTATCTTCTTCTATTCGGCACTCAATAGAATCATATAAATCTATGAGCCGTTACAATTGTATATATGGATCTAGAGACAAACCCTAAGTTGATATCTTGTTACAATAGCCATTGGATAGTACATAAGAGATAACCATACGATACGAGCCACACGATCTAACTTGAAGAGCAAGTTGGTCCTTTCAAAAATCGGTCAGACTCAAGCCCGAAACCCATCAGCGTCGCGAATGGTCGACTGCACCAACAAGACGGTTGACTATCCTTCTTTGGGGAAGACATCGTGCAGGGGTCTGAATGTCCGATGACACCATTCTTTGCTCTAAACCTGAAGGCCATTCTCTTCGTAACTCAAAGCTCCTTCTCTATCTATTCGAAGCTATTTCGGAATTATCTATCAATTTCCATAAAACCACTGTCATCTGGCTGGGGGGGCTCTACCAACCGGCAAACAGAGATTGTTAATTTCTTTAACTGCTCTTCGGGTTCTTTCCCTGCCAACTACCTTGTTATTCCTCTTAGATGGGGCAAACTTCGTAAAGAGGATTGGTATCCCATGATTGACAAGACTGAGTCTAGTTTCAATGCTTGGTCTGGTCGCCAAATGTCACGCGGGGGTAGAATCATTCTTATTAAAGTGGTTCTTTCCGTGATTCCTTTCTATATGATGTCCTACCTTTACCTTCCATCTTGGTTGATTAACAGGATTGACGCGATTAGGTGTAATTTCTTTTGGACTGGCTCGGGCACATATTCTATTGGGAAGCACCTCTACAATTGGAACAGAGTGTGTAAATCCAAATAAGAATGAGGACTTGGTATCCTTAACCTCAGAAATAAGAATCTTGCTCTTCTTAATAAATGGCTTTGGAAAGTGTTGAAGCGGGATGACCTAGCTTGGATCCGTTTGGTTAAGTAAAAGTATCACAAAAGAAAGAAAGTCTGGGACCTACAATCTAAATTGGTTGTTCACGCTTCTCCATTTTGGAAAGGCATCGAGAAAGCCGTGGAGCCTTTCAAGTGTTATCTCTAGAAAATATGCAAAGATGGTTGTTAGATTTTGGTTAGATTTCTGGATTGGTAACAACAAAATCTCCATTTTGTTTCCTTCTCTGTTCCACTAGCCTCTCATCAAAATGCCACTGCTTCGTACCTTGCATTCAACGTGATTGGATTATCTCCTTTAGCATGTCTCTCTCTTGAACAAGACTGAGTATATTCGTCTTCTTGTCTTGCTTGGATCATACCAATGACAAGCGAGAGATGATATTAGATGGAGATGGTCTAACACATGCACTTATACAGTTAAACCTTTCTACACTTTTCTTAATAATGGTGGTGTTATTTCTCCATTCTATAAGCACATTTAGCAGAACATTGCACCTCTAAAAGTTAGGATCCTCGTTTGGCTGGCACTTCACAACAAGCTTCTTACAGTTGAAATTATCAACAAAAAAATCTTGCTTTGGGCCAAAAATGTGTTTTGTGTAATAGGCACAATGAGACGAACAATATATAATCTCTTCATTCATTGACCTTTCGTTTGCCCTATCTGGTTCATTTGTAAGAAACTTGACATATCTGTGGGTCTCCGGGTTCCATGACATCAGGATGGAGTACTTGGAGGAAAAATATGGTGCCATCGACTTTCAGACTTTCTTGGGATATTGCTATGATGACGCTCATCTGGGTCATCTGGAAAGAAAGGAATTCTAGGATTTTTATCAAGAAAATTCGCAAAATTGATGTCATCATTAATGACTTCATTCATCTTGTCCATTGCTTCCTTCTCTTCCCATGTTGCCACAACTGCTTCCATTCCTTCCCACTCCACTAATACTTCGTCAACAAACCTACTTCCTTTTTTCACTCATCGATCTCAAATAATCCGTAGTGGAGAAACTGTTAGATAGGGTTGATCGGAATTCTCAGGTAAAGGAGCTGAGATGATGGTGTCAGGGTCACCTTTGCAATTCAACATGGATACATGAAAGACTGGGTGTATTCTCGATTGCTCAGGTAACTGAATTTCGTACACCACATTTCCCACCTTTCGGATATTTTGAAAGGGACCATAGTACCTTTTTGACAGTTTGTGTGATTGTGCCATTGAATTTTGCCTATATGGCTGTAACTTCACAAACACTCACTCCCCTTCTTCAAACACCTTGTCCACCCTGTGTTTATCAGCAAGAGATTTCATACGAGCTTATGCTTTTGTAAGGTTGGCTTTTAGCTTTTGATGAATATCATTTCTACTCTGCAATTGGTTATCAACTTGTGCATTCCTTGTTGATCCTTTAAAGTATGTCTGCATTGTAGGGGGCTTTCTCCCGTATACATATTCAAAGGGATTCATGTTAATGGATGAATGATATGAGTACTCCGCCCAGTTCAAGTATTTGATCCACTCCCTTGGTACATCTGAGAAAAAGTTCTATAGGTATTGCTCCAAGCACCTATTAAGAACTTCTGTTTGGCAATCTGTTTGGGGGGTGATATGCGCTAGACATGCACAGTTTAGTTCCCTGAATAGTGGATAACTCCTTCCAAAATTGGCTCACAAACAATGGGTCAGAGATAATTGACTTGGGGATACCTTGTAGCTTCACCACATTAGCAACAAAAACCTCTGCTACCTTGGCTGAATTAAAGCTTGCGGGAAGAGGAATGAAGAGCATATTTTGATAACCTATCTACAATTACAAAGATTGTGCACTTGCCTTTAGAAGATATAAACCCAGTGAAGAAATCCATCGCATTATCTTCCCAAATTTGATGAGGTATCTGCACTGGATTGAGTAGGCTTGCCGGTGCATTAGTGTCATATTTTGTTTTTTGGCACACATGAATTCTTGTACAAACTTAGTAATATCCCAAGACATACTTTCCCAGTATAAATTTGCTTTAATTCTTGCTATGGTCTTTGCTATTCGTGAGTGCCCATCTTCAGGGGAAGAGTGGAATAAAATGACGAGGGTATTAAAGTAGTTGGCAGCAATATCCTCTTTTATAAAGGATTATCCTATCTCTTTGGCTATATTCAGGATTGAATGCATGAGGCTTTGTAAATTATTCAACACTTGAGCACATTTTGGATCATGCTTATATTCTTCTTTGAGCTTGTCTAAGAGTAAAATTCTTGGAGATGTTGTGGTTGAGATATGGTGTAGCTCACCCTCTGCTTGCCTTGATAATGCATCAGCTGCGATATTAAACTTCCCTAGTCTATATAGCACTTTGTAATTGAATCTCGCTAACTTGTGGATCCACTTTTGTTATTCTGGTGTTTGAATCACTTGATTAATGATATGTTTCAAACTTTGTTGATTAGTTATTATGGTGAATTCTCCCCCCAAAAGATATTGTCTCCACTTCTTGTCATGCCCCGCTTCCCAAAAATACGGAATGCAAGCACGTGACATTGGCCCAGCGAATGACTTGCATCATTCATAAGCTATTATCGATTCAACTCAACAATATAAACAACAAAGTAATACAACCATGCATGCATTAAAGGAGTAATCACATGAATAACAATACTTGGAATTTAAGCATAAAATAATTAAACATAATAACAATCCAACATTTGGAATCAACAATAAAAATATTCGGGTCAAAAGCCCACAATACAAGAAGTAACAATGTTCGATTATTTAAGTATTCGAAACAAAACAATAATTATTTAGGCAGCGATGCAAATTCAATTCTTTCACCATTGGTGTTCTCCTAATCCATCATGCAATTTTCCTTGATTACCTGTAAGATGTTCATCTAAAAGAAAAAATAATATGTCCTTAGAGCAAGTCGTGGACAGCAAGTAAAGGAACAGAGAAACAATGACATTTACAGTATAACAATGAATTCAATAAACAATAGAGTCGATGACAATGAACAATGACAAAATGATAACAATGCAATGAGAAATGACAATAATCAATAACAATAACAATAAGCGATGTCAATAGTAGTAGCGATAACAATAACACTGTTCAATAATGATGACAATATGTAATACCCCGATTTTCCTAATATATATAAAGATTATTAAATTCTACATATGGTATGCATGTGTAACATTTTTCCTAAAGCCCAAAAGTTTAATTTACATATTTTCTACAAAATAATTAGTTTGGCCCAACTAATTTTAGCCCATGGATTTAAACCCCTTCTATTATATTTTTATAACTTGTAATGTGTAGCATCTTGTTTTTTTTATTTTTTTGACCGGGTATTTAATGTACAAATTTGTAGGGTGTAGTTGGTGCATGCACGTGCATTCGCATACACGTGCATTGAGCACACTTCTTGGCCGGTTGTGGGTGTGGGGGTTTGGAATCATGGGTGGTTATTTTGTGAAGGTGGGTAGTTTCTTAACCCCCTAGTGCATCTCAACCTTTGATCTCACAACTCCCCAATAAATCTTAGCCCTCCATTTCACCTATATTCTACTATAAATACCCCCTCCTATTCCCTATTTCTTTTACACTAGATCAATTTTATTATAGAGTATTTGAGAGGTTTGTGTGGGAGCTTTGCTGTGGAGGCCGAAGAGTACCCCTGAAGATTTCGGTGTGGAACAAGGAGCAAGAAGTGCTGCGCTATATTGAGGAGCTTTTGCAGGATTTCGATTATTTCTTCAAATAAGGTGGGTGTTTCTCAGGACTTCTAATGTAGGAATTATACCATGATTATTATGATTGCTGCTATGTTATAAAGAGTAAATTGAATGCATTAGAAATGGCCTGAACATGCTGTGAATAATAAGAACGATTGAGTCGGTACAGTCGACTGTCGCTTGAACCAGTCGACCGGTACGAGACAGTTATTTTCATGATTTAGTGGTGAACATGTATACAAATAGACATAATGGTGTGATTACTAAGTTGTATTTCCCTATGACACATATGATGGAGGGAAGGTAAATGAATGAAAAGAATTAGCGATGATAAATAAAATTAAGGAATGTCGGAGCAGTCGACTGGCACTGTGTTCAGCCGACTGGTGCTTCAACTTAATTATGGCTATTTGGAAATTCCACGTAATGAAATATTCCATTATGTTGACCTAGTGTAAGGAATTGAGAATTATATCTTTATCTTCGTAAGGAAGTTATGAATGGTGTGAATGCATGTCTAAAGTATATTTTGTAGTAACTTGAAATTCCATGCTACAATGTTTCTGAACCAATAAGAAGTGTGGCATTTATGAAATATGAATGTATGTATGATGTGATGAAAATTCATGTGGGAACGGTGGAAAAGATAATTACTGTTTTGAATTATGGAACTGATCAGTCGACCTAGGGCGTGTAGCCAGTCGACTGAGCTGAACGTAGAAACGCACTGACAAGAACCCAGGACAGACGACTGATGGATGAACAGTCGACTGTCATGTGGATAATACTGTGAGCATAAAAAGTTGCGGGACAGCCGACTGGTCGTGTACACAGTCGACTCTCCCGAGTAATTGTGATGAATCTGTATTTGACTGTATGAGTCGACTGGTGTTCTTTCAAGTCGACTGTACAGAGTGGACTTTGATAAATATGAATTTCATTTTAAGTATTACTGTTGGAAGTGGCGAACTTTATGTTTGAGGTTAATGAATTTTTTACGACTGTGTGGATTATGAGAAATGAATCATAGATATGATTCGAGAATTAAATGAATATGAAAGGCTAAGATCATGATAAAAAGTCTGTGAGACTCTAAGAAATGAATTATGAGCTGAAGTGCTCTATTGGAAGTTATGAATTGTAAATTGAAACTAAGAGTAGCTAAGTCTCCCCCGGCAGTGAAACTAATGAAATGAAATGAGAATTGAAAGACCAAGGTTGGTCGTGTATTGAAATGAAATGATAAGTCCGGTTTGGTGGAGAGGCTAACTCTAGAGCTTTGATTTGTATTCATGATTCTAATATTTAGTGCATAGTGAAGAGGTGATGAAGGTGAGAGAAAAACATAAGTATGAGAACTAGGGTTTACGGTGCGGGTGTGTGAGCCGCAGAATGCATGCTTGATGAGTCAAGACATGGCGCGGGCACAACTCAGTAATGATCGGACTTTAGTCACGCTTGTGGGATGTTTTGGTGACTGCAAGAGGATTGTGTTCAGGGAGGAGACTGAATTGTCGCAGAATGCATGCTTGATGAGTCAAGACATGGCGCGGAATTCTACTCCAGGGGCCAGGATACATGCTTGTACTCATAGATTCATCTAGGATACTCACTGAAATTACAGAAGTAGAGTAAGTCATGGCGAGGGATTGAACCCTATAAAAATGAAGAACGGTTAAGAGGCTTGCCCTCGAACCTATGTAGTATGGGATGCATAGAATTCGAACAAGTGCGCATTAGTGTCATGTAAATTAAATAATTGCATTAAGGATTAAGTGCACAATCACGACACGACATCTTTAAAAGTTTCCCTTTTGATTTACATGCTTATATTGAACAAGTTTGTGATTTGTAAGAAGTGAGATTCATTATACTGTTTCTGGCATAGAGAGGATGGCCATGTATAATTATCGTCGGTTGAATAAACTGACGTACCCACAGTTTGTGTGCAGGTAAATTGCATGTTAAAGAGAAATGGATGCATAAAGATGTTTACCATGTTACATTCATGTAAATGTTGTATATTCTTACTTCCGCTGTGCAAAAGAAAGATGTAATAATGATGTAACTCTGATGTAAAAAGAAAAGTTTGAATTTCCTTGTAAAATTGTACTGAGAAAAGCGAAAAGATCCTGTAAAACATCTCGAATTCAGTGTATTTGGGATTCGGGGCGTTACAGAGTGGTATCAGAGCCACGCTTTTCTACGCTTTCACACTTGTACAAATTTATATGGAACGACACCCTAGATGTGGACATTAGAGTGTGTGTTTGAGTCTGGAGATTTAAATGTAAGTGACTTACATTTGTGTTGCTCTATGATTTATGTTTCTTCCTCTTTATTCTAAGATGGCTGATCACTTCGACCTGCTGGAGGCGACGACTGGCATATCATTGAGGAAGAGTACCATCCTGGACAAGCTGATTCTGAGGATGAGTATCACCCTGGGCAAGAAGATTCTGATGATGAGGAGTGGCCTGAATCTCAGGAGATTACCCCACCTCCAGATTCATCTGACGATTCTTCTTCCGATGAAGAAGAGGGACCAGCTCTGAGTGGCACTGTGGCTTCTCTTTAGAGGCAAGTGGAGACCCTGAAGGATAGAGTTGGTGTTTTGGAGGCTCAGCTGGCGCAGCAGAAGGCCGATTTCTCTGTTCTCAGTCACCGAGTGTGGGAACTTGAGAAGAGAAAGAACCTGACTGATGTTCTGAAAGATGAAGTGGATGAACTGCGGGAAGAACTTCGAGCAGCGAAGAGGACCCGTAGGGATTAGATTGTCTTAGTTTCTACTATCTTCTATTCTGATGTCAAAAATATTTTAATTCGAATGTATAAACTTTGAAATTCAATGAAAAGCAAGTTGGTTTAAATTCTTGTCTTATACTTCGAATTTAATGGATCTTTTGCATCAGAATATGTCAAGAAGAATGGCTAGGAATGGGGAAGGATTGGATCTGGAGACTGAACTTGCTAGGGTCTACCAGACATTGAATGCAGTGGCTCAAAACCAAGCAAGGGGGCCGGTGAATCCAGTGCCCGAGGCGATTAAGCTGGTGGAATCGTTCAAGAGAATGAAACCACCCGTGTTCGAGGGAAAGTCAGACCCAGACGCGGCTGACAACTGGATACGGCAAGTGGAGACGATCTTTGAGGTGTTGGAGACCCCGGAAGGCAGCAAGGTCAAGTTGGCGACTTTGCAGCTGGAGAAGGATGCGGCGGTTTGGTGGCAGTCGGTGAAGAGGACCATGGGAGGTATGTTGCTGGGCTGGAGGGAATTTCTGGAAGAATTCCGCAGCCATTATTTCCCCTCCGACGTCCAGGAGAAGAAGGCAATGGAGTTCCTGTCACTTCAGCAAGGCAACATGACGGTAAGGGAGTATGAGACTAAGTTTACTCAGCTCTCCAGGTATGCGCCAGAACTGGTAGTGGATGAGGCGAAGAAGGCTCGCAAGTTCGAGCACGGACTGAGGCCGAGCTTGAGGTCCCGTATGATACCTCTTGGTATCAGGCGATTTGACAAGCTGGTCAAGAGGGCGGCAGCGACGGAGGCAGATATGGAGCAGTTCCATGTTGCTCAGCACCAGAAGAACAACTGGCAGTCCAGGAAGAGGCCTGCACAATCGGGGAGTTTCAAGGGGCAACCATCTGCACAGAGGTTCAAACCGATAGGGGCGAATGCTATCAGTGTAGCTGGAAGACCTGGAAACAATGTGGGGAGACCTTCTGCAGTCACCTGTTTTAACTGTGGCGAAGTAGGACATTACCAATCTCGATGTCTCAAACCACGGGCTGGCAATCACAATGTGCCAATACAGCAAGCTGGGAAGAGGCCGTACCAACCAGGGCGAGTATTTGCCTTGACAGAAGCCGATGCTGAGGAAGCAGATCAGGTCATCTCTGGTACGAGGGCTGATGTTTAGTGTGGTTTTGTCATTTCTCCTTTCCGCTCATATTGTGAAACTGTTATGTAATAGTGTGTATTATGTAACAGGCGAACTCTATATTAATGGAATGAAAGCTGTCGTATTGTTCGATACTGGATCCTCTCATACTTTCGTGTCTCCTAGATTTGCTAAAGTGTTGGGAGTTGAACCGAAGATTTTTCCAGGCAAGATCTTAGCAGTAGCTACTCCGTCAGGGAAAACTTTAACCACTGATCGGTATTACGCGGATTGCGAGATTGTGATTGGAGATCGAATCTTTGGCATTGATCTAATCGAGCTGACTATCTTGGAAGTCGATGTTATCATTGGCATTGATTGGATGTTGGTGTACAGTACAAGCATCGAGTGCAAGACCAAGACGGTGACAGTGAAGGCTCCAGGTGGACCTGAAGTCGCTTTCCAAGGGAAGCAGAAATGTGCTAAGCTGGTGGCTACTATCCGCAAGGAAGGGACTCCTGTGGAAGTGCAAGGGATTCCTGTAGTTCGGGACTATCCGACTGTGTTCTTAGAAGATTTTCCTGGGTTACCCCCGCATCGTGATGTAGAGTTCAGCATCACTGTTCAGCCGGGAAGTGCACCCATTTCTAAAGCACCGTATAGGATGGCTCCAGTGGAACAGGATGAGGTGAAACGGCAGATTGAGGAACTATTGGGAAAAGGCTTTATTCAACCTAGTGCGTCACCTTGGGGAGCACCAGTGCTTTTGGTAAAGAAGAAGGATGGATCGATGAGAATGTGTATCGATTACCGGGAGCTGAATAAGGTCACTGTTCAGAATAAGTATCCGATTCCTCGAATTGATGACTTGTTCGATCGTCTACAAGGAGCAGCTGTATTCTCCAAAATAGATCTTCGATCAGGATATCACCAAGTGCGAGTGAAAGCTGAAGATGTGCACAAAACTGCGTTTAGAACTCGGCATGGGCATTACGAATTCTTAGTTATGCCATTCAGAGTGACGAATGCACCTGCAATCTTCATGGATTTGATGAACAGAGTTCTGAGGCCGTTTATTGATTCCTTCGTCGTGGTGTTTATCGACGACATTCTCGTGTACTCCAAGTCAGAGGAGGAGCACACCGAGCATCTGGCAGCAGTTTTGCAGAAGCTGGAAGAGTAGAGGTTGTATGCCAAGTTATCCAAGTGTGATTTCTGGAAATCTGAAGTGGCATTCCTAGGTCACATCCTTTCTAAGGAGGGAGTGGCAACTGACCCTCAGAAGATAGAGGCAGTGAGAGATTGGGCTAGGCCTACTACAGTGAAGGAAGTCAGAAGTTTTCTTGGGATGACTGGATATTATCGGAGATTCATTCAAGGTTATGCTCAGATAGCTGTACCGCTTACTGGACTGACCAAAAAGAATGTGAGCTTCAAGTGGACTGAGCAATGTGAGGCGAGTTTTCAGGAGTTGAAAGATAGGCTGACTACTGCACCTATTTTTGCTTTGCCTAGAGCAGGTGTTGAGTATGATGTTTACAGCGATGCTTCACATCGGGGGCTTGGTTGTGTCTTAATGCAAGAAGGAAGAGTAATCGCTTATGGGTCTAGGCAACTACGACCACATGAGAAGAACTACCCGACTCATGATCTGGAGTTGGCTGCGATTATCTTTGCTTTGAAGCAATGGAGGCACTATGTGTACGGTGAGAAGTTGAACATGTACACGGATCACAAGAGCTTGAAGTATATATATCAGCAGAGGGATCTCAATCTGAGGCAGCGGAGATGGTTGGAAGTGCTCGAGGATATGCGACCGGAGATCAAGTATCATCCTGGAAAAGCTAATGTTGTTGCTGATGCACTTAGCCGCAAGAGCAGTTTGGCTAGTTTGATTACGACTCAGAAGCATTTGATTGAGGAGTTGGATCGAGCAGGTATTGAGGTTGTCTTGCATGGATTGGGAGCATCTTTGGCTCAGTTGAGGCTTCAGACTACTTTGAATGCAAAGATCATTGCAAGTCAGGAGGTTGATGCTGATATCTTGGAGATGAAGGAGCAGGTTAATGCTGGCAGGTTGCCCGGATTTCAAATCAGGGATGGAGTGCTGTGGTTCGGAGATAGGCTGTGTGTTCCAAATCAGGCGGACCTGAAAGAGAGTATTCTTCAGGAGGCACATGCTACTCTTTTGTCGGTACATCCTGGGAGTACTAAGATGTACAAAGACATCAAACAACATTTCTGGTGGTCAGATTTGAAGCGGGATGTGGCTGAATTTGTTGCGAAGTGTGAGGTTTGTCAGCAAGTCAAAGCCGAAAATCAGAAACCCGGAGGTCTATTACAGCCGTTACCTATTCCGGAATGGAAGTGGGATAACATCAGTATGGATTTCATCATGAGATTGCCTAAGAGTTCTAAAGGCAATGATGCGATTTGGGTTATAGTCGATCGACTTACCAAATCCGCTCACTTTTTGGCGATGAAACTCACTGCTTCGATGGATAAGTTGGCTGAGTTGTATGTTGGTGAGATTGTCCGACTTCATGGTGTTCCTTCAATTATTGTGTCTGATCGAGATGCGCGGTTTACTTTGCATTTCTGGAGGAGTCTTCAGACAGCATTGGGTACCAAGACAGATTTTAGCACTGCTTT
This sequence comes from Hemerocallis citrina, assembly GCA_017893485.1. Lineage (NCBI taxonomy): Eukaryota > Viridiplantae > Streptophyta > Magnoliopsida > Asparagales > Asphodelaceae > Hemerocallis > Hemerocallis citrina. The sequence continues at coordinate 201,088,471 of CM030358.1, forward strand.
TCATCCGCAAACCGATGGGCAGACCGAGAGAGTCAACCGTATTCTTGAGGATATGCTTCGGTGTTGTATACTAGACTTTGGAGGCAGTTGGGAAAGGCATTTACCTTTAGTGGAGTTTGCCTACAACAACAGTTTTTAGGCTAGCATTGGGATGGCGCCGTATGAAGCTCTGTATGGTAGAAAGTGCAGGACTCCTGTATGTTGGTATGAAGTTGGGGAGCGGCAATTGTTTGGTCCTGAGCTTGTGCAGCTGACTTCTGAGAAGATTGTTCTGATCAGGAAAAGGTTGGTGGAAGCTCAGAGCAGGCAGAAAAGCTATGCAGACAACCGGAGAAGGGACCTTGAGTTTGAGGTTGGTGACTTCGTCTTTCTGAAGGTATCACCCAGTAAAGGTGTGGTTCGATTTGGCAAAGGCGGGAAGTTAGCCCCGAGGTTTATAGGCCCGTACAAGATATTGAAGAGGATCGGGAAAACTGCTTACCGGCTTGAATTACCGGAAGAGTTGTCTCAGGTGCACAATGTCTTTCATGTGTCTATGCTGAGAGGTTATATTCCAGATCCGAGTCATCATTTGCCTGAAGTGCCGGAAGGTTTGCAGTTGACCTGAATTACATCGAGTCTCCTGTCGAGATTGTTGACCGTAGGGAGAAAGTCTTGAGGAATAAGACGATACCGATGGTCAATGTAGTCTGTAGAAACCACTTGGTTGAAGAGGCTACTTGGGAATCGGAGGAGAGGATGTTGAAGGACTATCCTGAGCTTTTTGCTTGATTGTATCTCTTTGTATCTTTGTATCTTTGTATCTTTGTCTGTTGTTGTTGTTGTTGTGTTGTATTTTTCTCTGTTTTCTCGCTCTTGATTGTAGTTCCGGGGACGGAACTATTCTAAGGAGGGAGTGATGTAATACCCCGATTTTCCTAATATATATAAAGATTATTAAATTCTACATATGGTATGCATGTGTAACATTTTTCCTAAAGCCCAAAAGTTTAATTTACATATTTTCTACAAAATAATTAGTTTGGCCCAACTAATTTTAGCCCATGGATTTAAACCCCTTCTATTATATTTTTATAACTTGTAATGTGTAGCATCTTGTTTTTTTTATTTTTTTGACCGGGTATTTAATGTACAAATTTGTAGGGTGTAGTTGGTGCATGCACGTGCATTCGCATACACGTGCATTGAGCACACTTCTTGGCCGGTTGTGGGTGTGGGGGTTTGGAATCATGGGTGGTTATTTTGTGAAGGTGGGTAGTTTCTCACCCCCCTAGTGCATCTCAACCTTTGATCTCACAACTCCCCAATAAATCTTAGCCCTCCATTTCACCTATATTCTAGTATAAATACCCCCTCCTATTCCCTATTTCTTTTACACTAGATCAATTTTATTATAGAGTATTTGAGAGGTTTGTGTGGGAGCTTTGCTGTGGAGGCCGAAGAGTACCCCTGAAGATTTCGGTGTGGAACAAGGAGCAAGAAGTGCTGCGCTATATTGAGGAGCTTTTGCAGGATTTCGATTATTTCTTCAAATAAGGTGGTGTTTCTCAGGACTTCTAATGTAGGAATTATACCATGATTATTATGATTGCTGCTATGTTATAAAGAGTAAATTGAATGCATTAGAAATGGCCTGAACATGCTGTGAATAATAAGAACGATTGAGTCGGTACAGTCGACTGTCGCTTGAACCAGTCGACCGGTACGAGACAGTTATTTTCATGATTTAGTGGTGAACATGTATACAAATAGACATAATGGTGTGATTACTAAGTTGTATTTCCCTATGACACATATGATGGAGGGAAGGTAAATGAATGAAAAGAATTAGCGATGATAAATAAAATTAAGGAATGTCGGAGCAGTCGACTGGCACTGTGTTCAGCCGACTGGTGCTTCAACTTAATTATGGCTATTTGGAAATTCCACGTAATGAAATATTCCATTATGTTGACCTAGTGTAAGGAATTGAGAATTATATCTTTATCTTCGTAAGGAAGTTATGAATGGTGTGAATGCATGTCTAAAGTATATTTTGTAGTAACTTGAAATTCCATGCTACAATGTTTCTGAACCAATAAGAAGTGTGGCATTTATGAAATATGAATGTATGTATGATGTGATGAAAATTCATGTGGGAACGGTGGAAAAGATAATTACTGTTTTGAATTATGGAACTGATCAGTCGACCTAGGGCGTGTAGCCAGTCGACTGAGCTGAACGTAGAAACGCACTGACAAGAACCCAGGACAGACGACTGATGGATGAACAGTCGACTGTCATGTGGATAATACTGTGAGCATAAAAAGTTGCGGGACAGCCGACTGGTCGTGTACACAGTCGACTCTCCCGAGTAATTGTGATGAATCTGTATTTGACTGTATGAGTCGACTGGTGTTCTTTCAAGTCGACTGTACAGAGTGGACTTTGATAAATATGAATTTCATTTTAAGTATTACTGTTGGAAGTGGCGAACTTTATGTTTGAGGTTAATGAATTTTTTACGACTGTGTGGATTATGAGAAATGAATCATAGATATGATTCGAGAATTAAATGAATATGAAAGGCTAAGATCATGATAAAAAGTCTGTGAGATTCTAAGAAATGAATTATGAGCTGAAGTGCTCTATTGGAAGTTATGAATTGTAAATTGAAACTAAGAGTAGCTAAGTCTCCCCCGGCAGTGAAACTAATGAAATGAAATGAGAATTGAAAGACCAAGGTTGGTCGTGTATTGAAATGAAATGATAAGTCCGGTTTGGTGGAGAGGCTAACTCTAGAGCTTTGATTTGTATTCATGATTCTAATATTTAGTGCATAGTGAAGAGGTGATGAAGGTGAGAGAAAAACATAAGTATGAGAACTAGGGTTTACGGTGCGGGTGTGTGAGCCGCAGAATGCATGCTTGATGAGTCAAGACATGGCGCGGGCACAACTCAGTAATGATCGGACTTTAGTCACGCTTGTGGGATGTTTTGGTGACTGCAAGAGGATTGTGTTCAGGGAGGAGACTGAATTATCGCAGAATGCATGCTTGATGAGTCAAGACATGGCGCGGAATTCTACTCCAGGGGCCAGGATACATGCTTGTACTCATAGATTCATCTAGGATACTCACTGAAATTACAGAAGTAGAGTAAGTCATGGCGAGGGATTGAACCCTATAAAAATGAAGAACGGTTAAGAGGCTTGCCCTCGAACCTATGTAGTATGGGATGCATAGAATTCGAACAAGTGCGCATTAGTGTCATGTAAATTAAATAATTGCATTAAGGATTAAGTGCACAATCACGACACGACATCTTTAAAAGTTTCCCTTTTGATTTACATGCTTATATTGAACAAGTTTGTGATTTGTAAGAAGTGAGATTCATTATACTGTTTCTGGCATAGAGAGGATGACCATGTATAATTATCGTCGGTTGAATAAACTGACGTACCCACAGTTTGTGTGCAGGTAAATTGCATGTTAAAGAGAAATGGATGCATAAAGATTTTTACCATGTTGTTGTACATTCATGTAAATGTTGTATATTCTTACTTCCGCTGTGCAAAAGAAAGATGTAATAATGATGTAACTCTGATGTAAAAAAAAAAGTTTGAATTTCCTTGTAAAATTGTACTGAGAAAAGCGAAAAGATCCTGTAGAACATCTCGAATTCAGTGTATTTGGAATTCGGGGCGTTACACAATATGCAATGACGATGCGACAGAATAAGTATATTATTCATTTTAAATTCTAACTAATGCACATACTACTGCATCCCATAACTACAGATTCGATGCATACAATCAATTCCATTTAGACTAAGGTGATAGATTCTATAGGTCATGTACTCGGCATGATATAAAATTAAAATGATAACACTGGTTATTGGAGCAATTTCTTACACACTAACGATAACATTGTCTATTGCAGCAATTTCTTGCACAATAACGATAACACTGGCCATTGACGTAATTTCTTGCACAATGACGATAACAATATTTTGGGAACGAGGCCCACACTTCCGACTACAGTCACTATATTATCAACTACTCTAGTCAACCCTTAACCCCAGCTTGATTAACATTCTTTATTAATTCAACATGCAATACTTATAAGGAATAATAGGGACAGAAATATCAATGGGAAAATGATATGTCGATTAATAAGGGACACTAGAATGATGACAACACAACCCCAAGATCATGCAATGTACTCCATACAATTAAATGCACTAAATACAACATTATAGATTCAATTATATATTATCAAATATGAAAACTCAATTCTGGACAGCAGTAGGTTGTTGTACTAAAATTAGATTTTCCGCTGCTACAGAATAGCAAATGTGGATCCGTTAGAAGTTCTAGAAACTAGACTTCTGATCGGTTCCAACGCATATTAAAAGTCCAAAATCTGACAACAGTAGCTAGATGAATTATAGTGTTTTTTACAGGTTATAGACTCTGGCTGGTTATCGGTGTTAACTAGTTTCAGTTGTAAAAGCAGTAAATATTCATTTTAAAAATTAGAAAAAATAATTTTCATTACCCAAAGCATGTTGAATATCAATATGGAAATTATCATGGTAATACTTTATCATTAGTTCATCTATTTCATAAGTTTAACATGGTATATGCATAAATCTAGAAATAAAACGCAACAATAGTAAAATAGTCATAACTCATGCAATATAAGTCGGAATTCAATAATTCTTGATGTTCTGGAAACTAGACACATGGGCTACATTTCATATTCAGAAAGTTATTGATTTTGGAGGCATTATCTAGGTCTAAACAGAAAGACAATGTTCAGGTTGACAATAAATTTTAGAGTCTCAATATATTTTTCATGAATAAAATAATTAAAAATGTTATGAACGATGAGTTAGGGGTCGACAACATAAATCACAGCAAGTTACATCTATGTGAACATGGTATTAATATGTATAATGTCCATAATCTTACTGATATGGCTAAAAATAGGGTTAAATTAGAACCATTCAAATCGGGCACAAATCTTAAAGCTCAGGGGTAAAATGACAATTTCACATACAAACGGGTCTGAAATGGGAACTGGGTCTTTCTTCAAAAGTCCAATAACCCATAAACGGATCCATCTTAATGGGTACGAGTCCCAACTCGTAAGAAACCCAGTCCAACTAGATATGAGAGGATTCAGATTTATGATTATCCTTAATCAACCGTCTTAACCACTTCTATCCATTTACATCGGGAAGTAGGGATTTAATATTATCCTGAAACTGATTCCTAAGGCGGCTATAAATACCCTCCCTCCCCCCCACTGTTACCAGGTAATCAATCTTATGCCAATTAAAGCTCTTTCTTAATCATTCAAATTACTGACAAGAGCGTCGGAGGGTGCGTCGCCGGGATCAACCCCAGTGTCTCGCACTTTTTGCACGTTAACGGCGAAGGGAACTCGGTCAAACTCCGGTGAAGTCGTCCAGGTTTGACTATTCAACCTCCCTCGAATCCACAAATCTATTTGATTGCCCCCACACCGATTTCAGCGGCAACAGGTTGGCGCCGTCTGTGGGAAACACGAATAGCAGTCCTGCCTCTTCCACCGGTCAAGACCGCCTCCAGCCATGCCACCAAGAAAAGTAAGATTTAGAGGGTCCAACTGCGGACCCACTCCCATTCTTCCTCAACCGCAACTGAGGCTCCCCTCCAACCCGTCCAGCAACAGGGACAGCTTCCTCCTCAACCTGATCCGCCGCTACAGCAAGGGCAGGCTCCTCTTCAAAATCCTCAACCCTAGAAAGCTCAACTCGGGCCCCAGAATGCTGGTATAGGGACCTCTTGTCCTAATCCTGAAAAGCAACCTCTTCACCGTGATCATATCTCGGTACATAACCCTTCCACCGACTCCATGTCATCTCATAACCCTTGGCCTTCAGAAGACCTCTGCAACATCATAATCAATCGGCAGAAGGAGGAAGACCTTCGCCGCCATTTGGATGAGAGGCGGGCCCGAGAGGGAGCCTCCCGCTCAGAACGTCCGAATGCGTGATCTCCTCGCGGCCGCGACCACAAGTGGTCCCCTCCTCCTAGAAGGTGGAGGGAGTCCCCGAAGTACCATCGAAGGAGAAATCGTTCTCCTGCTGGTCAACAGGCCCCGAGGGACCAGAACGGACCCATCACCCGAGCAGAATTCCAAGAGTATCAAGCAACAGTCTTGCGAGCCCTCAATGTCCCGCCAAACAACAACAATAATATCCCGATGGTCCCCACTCCGGAGCTGGTTCGAAGCCATCGCCATCGGTCCCTAAGTCTTCCTCAAGCTCCGAGCCACCGCCATCACATCCCTCGTCCTCACCAGTCTCCGAGCTACCGTCGCCGTAGCCCACGTTCCCCTTCGTATGAAGACGAGTCCAGAGGCTCACCAGGATACCGTCGAAGGGATGCTGCTGTCTACCGCCGTCTCCACGAAATGGAGAGGCACCTCGGTTAACTCGATAGAGATGATGAAATAAGAGGGAGGACCCTCCGTCCAAGCAGACCTTCGTTCTCTCGAACCATCATGGAGGCCCCCATCCCAGCAAATTTCAAGTCCCTGCAGTTCGAGACATACACGGGGAATCAGACCCCATGGATCACATCGAGAGTTTCAAAACTCTCATGATGATCCATTAGGCCTCCGATGCCCTCCTATGCAAGACCTTTCCGGCCACTTTCAAAGGCCCGGCTCGGGAATGGTACTCCCACCTTGCCCCGTCATCCATCTTCTCTTTCAAACAGTTCGAGACTCTTTTCATAACCCATTTCGTGAGCAGCCGTCGCTCCGAAAAGACGAGTATTTCACTACTCTTCCTTAGTCAGAAGAAGGGCGAGAAACTGAGAGACTATGTCAAGCGGTTTACTGCGGAGGCCAGGTCCATCACCTCCCTCGATCAATCGGTGCTGCGGCTGCCTTTCAGTCCAATGTCCTCAACTCGAACCTCCGGTCCTCCCTATCCAAGAAGCCCCTGCGAGACTTCTCCGATCTTCTTCTCAGAAGCGAGAAGTACATCCGGGTGGAGGAAGCTGAACATCGCCCTACATTCAAGGGGTCCTCTTCCGGAAGCAAGAGAAAGGCCGCTGAAGATGAGGGAGTTAAAAAGCTCCAAAAAGACAATGGGGGTCAGCGTCGTCCACCTCCCATATTTGAAAAGTTCACCCCTCTCAACGCCAATGTCTCAACCATTCTAATTGAGGTAGAGAAAGAAGGGATTCTACCTCCTGCCCTAAAGATGAATACTCCTGGGAAGAAGAGGGATAAGGAGAAGTGGTGCCGCTACCATCGAGACCACGGCCACGACACCAATGACTGTCGGGCTCTGAAAAATTAGAACGAAGCCCTCATTCAGAGAGGGCAGCTTGCCAAGTTTGTAAGGAAGGACTGGGTCGATCCTCCTCCACCCCCTAGGGGGGCTAACAAGCAGCCCGAGAGAAGCGAGGAGACTCCCGACTTTGAGGAAGAGCGCATCTTGCACCTCATCCATGGAGGTCCAATGGGGGGAACCTCTAACTCCTCCCGAAAAGTCTTCATCAGGGATGTCAATTCGTTGCACAGCCTCTGTAGTACCCCATATTTTTAAATATAATTTTAAAGATTTATAAATGAATTAAAATGATATTCTGGAGATTTAATAAATATTTTTCTAAAGATTTATCTTTTCGCACGTGCAAAAACACGTCCAAATATTTTTAGTGTAAATATCCAATTTTATATTTTTAATAAATTCTCCTACTTATAATAGAGTATATTCTAAATTTTGGAATTTTTCTGAATAAAGAAACTATTTTTATAAATACCTCGAAAGAGAGGGGCCTTTATGTAAAAAGCCGTTTGGATCTCAAATAAATAATGAAAGTTCGTTTTTACTGATTTTGGGCTTTCCATGGTCATCATTGAAATTAAAATATATTTACATTTTATTTAGAGTCGATTTGGTAAAAATTTAAACAAATATGGTGTTTTTACAAATATGGAATTTATGTTGGATCTTGTGCAAATGTTTTCCTGGAAAGTAAAAGTCAGATATTTTAATTGGAAAATATAATATGTATTATTAGATATTATTTTTGAATTTTCTAGATTTTTACGAATATTTTATGATGTATTTCCTTCAATTTCCAGCCTATTTAAAAGATGGAGTGCAGCCGTCTTTCGTTGCACAACACAAGGTTTATTATTTTTATTTTAAATAGGGGATCTTGGATTCTTTGCAAAGGAGGGATTCTTCATCTTGCTTTGTTACATTCGTTTGATCTCTCCATCGAGGTGAGTGATGTAAATTGTTTTGTTATTTTGTTTTATGTATGTTGTATGTGGTGTTTCATCTATTAGAAAGCATGCTAGGGTTTGGTATGAATATGAATGTTGGATGGGTGGTAAAATTGGATTTTTGGGAAGAACCCTAGTTATTGTGAGTAGAATTGCATGTGGATGATTTTAGATTGTTGGAAAACCTAATATAAATTGTAAGTAGGCTATTTCTTTTGGATTATTGCTGATTTGATTGAGTATGATGGATGTTATGCATTGATTAATTAAAGATGAGATTTTTTGACTATTGGTGAGTTGGGTGAATGCAACTTGGCCATGTAAATGATAAATTTGTTTATGAATCAACTATTGAAAAATTGTTGAGATTTAGTTTGAGGAGTTCTGAGAATGAGTAATGGATTAAAAGACCATGTCTTGAGGATTTGAATTGTGATGATTAAAATTGGGGATCGATACATTTTTTTGATTTAATTTGGGGATTTGTGATTTTGTGAAAGAGTTCACTTGAATTTGGATTTACTCAAATACTAAGTTTGATATCTGAATATTTTTTTATTTTAGTTTATGGATTGGTGAAGTTTTCTTTGGTGCACGAACATGCACGAACGTTTCATGAATATCGTATTTTTGTTGTTTAAGAAGAAATCGAGTTTTATGTGTTTTCGAAGGATTTTACTATAGCTCAACTTATTTTGGTATCGATGTGGTTTGGAATATAGAACAAGTTATTTTGATGTATGACTGATTCTTAAAGACTCTAAATTTGATATATGCACACATTCGTGTTTTATTTTTGAAGAAATTCGTCAAAATGCTATTTTTATCAATTCAAGTTGTTTTGATTGGTTTTTATGAATCCTTGTATATCCTATAAGTTATATCTGATCATACCAGAAATATACTTTTGATAGATTTCGTTTTTGTAAGGTAAATCTTAGTATCGGTTGAATTATGCACCACCCAAACTGCAGTCTGTAGGTGAGGCAGTCGATTGGTATGTTTCGACAGTCGACCGTCGCTACCTGGCTGCTGTGTTTTCTCGTTTTCTTGAAATCTCGTGCGGAACAGTCGACTGAACCATTTCTCCAGTCGACTGTCTTTGCTCTATTTTGATATTTTCTCGAGGTGTTGGATTTTCGCTCTAGACAGTCGACTGGTGTCTTTTGCAGTCGACCGTCAACACTTAGAATTATATTCTTAAAAATGTTGGGTCTTCGCTCTGGACAGTCGACCGAATCTGGTTTGCAGTCGACTATTACTGAGGTTTCTTGAGTTTTCCAGGTGTTCTTTAAACGATTGATTCTTTAAATATTTTTGGATCTATAACTTACTATTCTAAATATTATTGTTTCTACAGAACATATGTTTTCAAGATATTTTATTGTTGGATTTGGATTCTGGAATTTTATAAAGATTTGGGTTTTGTTGATTGGAGAGGTTTCTCCCTATGATCGTTTTGACGATGGATTTGTGAATTTTGGTATTGTTGAGATCTCTAGGAGTTGAGTGGGAGTCCTGTGAACCGGCAAGTTGAGATTGTTGAGTTAGACCTTGGGGGGTCTTGGTTTAGTTGTTGTTGAGTATTTGAGTCCGGCAGGATACACTAACTCTAGAGATGGGGATTTTGTGTTTTTAATAATAACCAACTTAAGGACAAGCACTAGTGGGGATGTGATGGAACTTGGGAAACGTAAGTATAGGCTCATGGTTTGTTTAGTCCAGCGGATGTGTTCCAGGACTGTTTGTTGTTATGTCTCGAGAGGACATTTGTGTGTTCGCGTGTCGAGGGTCTGCAGGCCTATTCACGGAGCATTCAGGGTGCATTCGCGTGTCGAGGGTCGGCAGGCCTATTCACGGAATGTACTTGGTGTATCTGCACGTCGAGGGCCATGCAAGCCTATTCGTGGGGTACACGGGGTTGGGAGATGATTCTTCTGTTGTTTTACATGATGCTTGCGCGTCGAGGGCTGTGGTGCCTATTCGCGGAGTATTCAAGATCTTGTTTCCCATCACCGTTGTAGGATTAGTTGCATAATGAGGGGTTATCCCTATAAAGTGGAGATCGTTAAGGGCTTGCACCGGACCTATGTACTATGGAATGCATAGAATCCGACAAGTATGCATTAGAGAGTCAACATATAGTATTGTGTTTTCTTGACTTGGTTTTATGCTTGTGTTTTCCTGTTTTTCCTACACTTGACACTTAGTCTAGAATCACTTGACGTTTTCATGAATTACTATTTACTATCTTATATTCCTTGATATTTTCATGCTTTACTTATTTGTTAGTTCTCATTTCATTTATTCTTGCTGTTAATACATGTTGTTGATGATTCAGTGTTTTATGCTTTAATCATGTTGCTTTGTTTTTATGTCACTCACACCGTTATGGCTGACCCCTTTAGTTTTGGGGGTTAGGGATCATCTCTATCCACATGTTTTACAGGTTGTTGTTTCTTAGAGCTTGGGGTTTGGATGCTTGAGATAAATTGATGTAATAGAGCTTTTGTATAAAAATTGTAAAGAAGTGTTGTAAAAAGAAAGTTTGTAATTCAAGGTGTTTTGTATTCCGCTGTGTTGTAAATGATTGTTGTAACAAAAGTTGAAATAAAAATTATCTGTGTTTTTGGACTGTGTTTAATATTACATTTGAAGTTGATGATGGGAATTGTGTCACGTATTTCTAAGATATCATATTGGAAATTCGGGGCGCTATAGCCTCCTCCCTCCCAAAGGTCTTGGAGTCCCAGTTACTTTCTCAAATGATGATCTAGAGGGTGTCCGAACCCCACACTGTGACGCACTGGTGATTAACCTCCACATGGCCAACTTCAAGGTAGAAAGGATTCTAGTCGATAATGGCAGTTCAGTCAACATCCTCTTTCTAGAGGCCTTCCGAGGGACAGGCTCAAGCCCGCCGGTTACACGCTCTATGGGTTCACGGGAGTACCATTGACGATCGAGGGTGTTATAACCCTCGACGTAACCGATGGAAAAGCTTCTACTACCCGAACGGAGCCAATGGACTTCATGGTTGTTGACGTCCTAGCCGCCTATAATGTGATCCTAGGTCAACCGGGCCTAGCTGCTTTGGAAGCTGTCCCATCAGCTTACCATTTAAAGATGAAGTTTCCCACCAAGGCAGGTGTGGGAGAAGTAAGGGGAAGTCAAGAAACGGCCCGCAAATGCTATATGACCTCGACTGGAGGACCCGTCCTCTCCCTCGAGGCCCTTGAAATTCCCCAGGGGAACACCCAGACTATGTCGGAACCGGTATACGAGTTGGAGGAAGTGCTCTTCTCGGAGGAAGATCCGACCCGCAAATTCTTCATCAGCAAAACCCTCCCTTCTGCCATCTGCTCCGATATAGTCCAGTGCATAAAGAAAAACCGTGACCTCTTCGCATGGACAGCAGCCGACATGCCGGGGATTTTCGAAGATCTCCTCGTCCACCATCTGAGTGTCGCCCCGGGAGCCAGACCGGTCCAGCAGAAGAGGTGTAAGTTCGCTCTCGAGCGCCAGCAGGCTATAAAGGTGGAAGTGGAGAAGCTCCTCAAAGCCCGGTTCATACAGGAAGTCAACTATCCAGAATGGCTCTCCAACGTTGTGATGGTCAAAAAAGCCAATGGAAGTTGGAGGATCTGTATCGACTTCATAGATTTAAATAAGGCATGCCCCAAGGATCCTTTCCCACTCCCCAGCATTGACACCTTGATCAACGCCACTTCGGGCCATGAGCTGCTGAGTTTCATGGAAGCCTTCTCCGGATACAACCAAATCCGAATGTTCCCCTGAGATATCCCGAAGACATACTTCGTCACGGATCAAGGCCTGTACTGCTATAGAGTGATGCCCTTCGGGCTTAAAAATGCTGGTGCCACCTACCAACGTCTCGTCAATAAGGTCTTCAAAATTCAGATCGGGCGGAACATGGAGGTTTACGTTGATGATATGTTGGTGAAGAGCATCAATGGGTTTGACCATGTCGCCGACCTCCAAGAGGCCTTTGACGTGCTAAGAAGGCATAACATAAGACTAAACCCAAATAAATGTGCATTCGGGGTCTCATTCGGTAAGTTCTTAGGTTTTATGGTCAGCCAAAGGGGGATTGAAGCCAACCCTGAGAAGATAAAGGCCATACTCAATATGGCTCCCCCTTCAAACGTGAAAGAAGTGCAAAAGCTCACAGGGCGCCTCGCGGCTATAGGACGCTTCCTCTCCAAGTCCGGGGAAAAGTGTCTCCCCTTCTTCAAAGCCCTCAGGGGGGCTAAGGGCTTCGAGTAGGGACAATAGCAGCAAGAGTCGTTCGACCAACTCAAAACCTACTTGGTTAACCCCCCACTCCTCAGCAAGCCAACACCCGGGAAAACCCTTTACCTCTACCTCGCCGCCTCCGAACAAACCCTCAGCGCTGTCCTAGTGAGGGAAGAAGACAAGGCACAGAAGCCTATCTACTACGTGATCAAGGTCCTTAGAGATGCTGAGCTCCGTTATCCGATGTTGGAAAAGATAGCCTACGCCTTGGTTATGGCGGCCCGGAAGCTTCGTCCCTATTTCCAATCCCATTCGGTGGTCGTCCTAACCGACCAGCCGCTCAAGCAGATCCTATATAATCCCGAGACCTCCGGACGTCTAATGAAGTGGTCAATTGAGCTGAGTCAACACGACATATCCTATCAGCCTCGGACCGCTATCAAGGCTTAAGCGCTAGCCGAGTTCATAGTGGAAAGCACAATCCCTGAGGTCAGTCAAGCGAAAATGGGCCACCCATCTGGACGGTGTATGTGGATGGGTCTTCTTGCACTGAAGGGAGCAGAGCTGGAGTTATCCTGGCAGGCCCGGATGACTTCGTCATCCAATACTCCCTCCGCATCAATTTCAAGGCTTCCAACAACGAGATCGAGTACAAAGCCCTAATAGCATGCCTGGGCATGGCTCGCAAGGCGGGAGCACAGCGTGTTCGAATATTCAGCGACTTTCAGCTTGTGGTGAATCAGGTCTTAGGAGAATACGAGGCACGAGATGACCATATAGCCAAGTACCTAGCCAAGGTCAAAAGTCTCATAGCTTCGTTTAAGGAAGCACAACTCCAGTGGATCCCTCGATAGGAGAACGCCCAAGCAGGTGCCCTCTCCAAACTAGCCTCACTACTAATCGTAACGGCTATAACGGCATATCTATCCCGGCATGTACACCCAAATGTCGGGATAGATCGTTGTTATTATTTTTTTGTTAATATCGAATGTCTATGACGACGCTTGTATAAAACGTCGTTAGATATATGATAAATAACGGCGCTTATACAAGAACCGCCGGCATAGATTACTCTATAACGGCGCTTATACATGCACCACCGGTGTTGAACTGTTTTTTTTTTACTATTTCGTTGCAACTTGTTCTGCACATGCTAATATTTTTCCGTCCCGCCCTTACTTTGGTTTCCCCCCAATTCTATAAACCCTAATAGCCTCCCAAATATCTCTCTCTCTGGCCACTTGCCACTTGCGGTTCGCCCCTCTCTCTCTCTCTCTCTCTCTCTCTCTCTGTGGCCACTTGCGATTCGCCCCTCACCCCAAATCTGTTGGATCCTATATATCCAAATCATCCCAAATATGCCCAATTCGCTTCACCCCAATTCACTTCAGCTCCAATAGATTCGCCCCTCACCCCAAATCTGCTAAGAAAATCCGCAATGTCATTGAATCCTCTTGAATCTCCGTCCTTCCGCTTCGTCCATCGCCGCTCGCGCCGCTCCGTCCATCGCCGCTCGCGCCGCCCTTCCACTCCCTGCCGCCCCTCCGTTGTCGTGTCTCGTTCGCGCCGCCCTTTCATGTACTTTTCTCTAACCATTGTTTCATGTGCTCATTTATATGAAATGATAATTTTAGTTTTGTATAAATTGTAAGATAAAACTATGAAAGTATGAATTTCTCACCAGTGTATGATGTGATTTGAAAAGTGTTTATTTTCTTATGAAAAATTACTCTTGTTTTGGCATACATTTTGTTCCCTAGGCTGTTGCAAGGTCTTAAGAGATATGGAATTGCAGGAGTGCTATCATATGGGCTACTTAATACAGTATATTATCTCACGACGTTTCTGTTTGTCTGGTGAGTTGAATTTTGAATCCTTTATTTCAGTTGCATAAACTGGAGTTTTAATTTTTTTTTCAGTTCTCTTCTTCAACTGAAGAAGCAACAACCGTAGACATTTTTTATTAATTGAGTACTGCATGGACAGAAATTTTGAGAAAAAGGTTTCCTAGATTTACTCTCTCTATGCATTTCACAGAGCCACACATGTTTTCCTTTTCTGGTTTCATTTTGCACCAGCTTCCAGAAAAATTGGTTATGCTGCAGCTATTGAAAGGTACAATCGTAGATTTTATTTTATTTTTATTTAAAAGGAAAATGATATCAGTACTTCGGCTACCTTGTTTCATCATTAACACTCATTCGGTTGGAATCTCACCTACAGATTTCTTAAAGTGATGGCAATGGTGTGGGCTGGTAGTCAGGTTACCAAGCTAATACGAGCAGGAGGGTCAGTTCTTAGAAGTTCTTTAGTTATTTTCTTTATCCTTTTTCTTCTCCTTTTTCTATTGACTTTTATTGGTTTTATTGGCAATTTTTATACCTTTATGGTAATTGTAAAGCTATCTGGTCATAGTTTGATAAAGGTAGGAAGTACATTGGATAAACGAGTCTAAGGTTGTTGGATACCTTATATTCTTCACATATATGGACTTTCCCCCACAGCTGGGGTCAAGGTGGGTGAGGGGAGGACCCTTGCCGTCAGTTACGATGTAGAGACCAAATTAAGGATGGAAGAACCATGCTTTAGCTATATAGAAATAGAAATAGTGTCTACAAATAGTTTTACACACAGTCAGACACAAGAAATATAAATATAAATAATATCTACAAATAGTTTTTTAAAGCCAACATCATTTAATGCTGTATTAGCAGGAGAATCAAGATATAGTAGACAATTTACCCAAGTGAGCTGTAACTTTATGCCTCTAAATTTGTAGGGAAAATCATGCATACAACCAGATTTAGACCATCTGTTTCAATCTTAGTTATCCACCTACTATCAAATTTCTTTAGAAAATTTGGAGGGTTGATTAAGTTAGCTTAGTGCTTGACTCAAATTTTTTTAGAAAATTTGGAGGGTTGATTAAGTTAGCTTAGTGCTTGACTCATAAGGTTGATTAAGTTAGCTTAGTGCCTGACTCTTCATTGGATCTCCTTTCATTTGCGATCATTTATTAGATCCTACACAGCAAAAGTGACATCTAGAAAAGAATCAATGCTTAAAATCCTAGATCATTGACACCCATCAGATTTAATAATTTCTTCTAGATGCAACATCATATATAACAAAATGCAATGACATGATGCAACACACTTAATCCACCCTCAATTACTTGACATGATGTCTTAAATTTTCTCATCTTACTAAACACCCCCATATGGATCTCCTTTATTAGATTTATAATGCAATGACAGGAATTCAATTCAGTTTTACCTAGTCATAGATGACCAGTAGCTTCATCATAATAATTTTCCTAGATTTATAATTTTTAGCTCTTTTACTTAATACAACTGTTCCGTTCTCCTTTTCAGATTCACAATGAAGCACACAGGGATTAGGAAAGCACCCGGGATCAGCTCTATTGAATAGGGTCAGGTCAGTTCATGAGTTTGTTACAGGAGATAAATCTCACCCAGGAAATGGTGAATTAGATGCAGAGTAAGCTCAAACTGGATGTAGCTGATACCTCAGTCGTGCTTCTGATTGTGGATGAAGACGAGAAGGAGAATGCACTTAGTTATCATAGTGAGAAGTTGGCTAGGCTTTTGGTTTGATTAGTACAGCTCCAGGTACGCCTCTCAGAATTTTGAAGAACCTGAGTTTGTGATGATTGTCATGCTTCTACCAAGCTTCCATTCAAGATTTACAACAGAGTGATTATAGTCGCAATCGGTTTCTTCGCTTCCATGATGGATCTTGTTCTTATAGAGATTACTGGTAGATCTGAGTATTTGAGGATTCTTTGACCCTGCTCTTGGAAGAACAGGTAAATCTGCCATCATTTGTTATTTAATTTTTGATATTTATTACTTACGAGAAGAAGAAAGATTTATAAAATTCCTATCGCTAGATTGCAAAATTTATATACAATTGCAAATAAACTCACTGGAGCTGTGTTACAATTAGATGATTCTTATGCACTGCAACATCGAATGCCCATATACTTTACAGATGCAACGGAAAGCATCAGGGAATACAATGCGCAAAGAAGATAGGTGGAGTATATAACTATGTGCAAGAATATGTCTAATTGTGCAAAGAAAGCTTACCAATCTTAATTTGCCGGGTCTAAGACGAATGTAGTATCTCTCCTTATGGACAATTTCCTGTTAGATTTGATTTTACCTACAAGACCGAAAGAGCTTAGAGTTTTCAAGGGCCCAATAAAACATGCCGGTTTTTATTTAGAATCCTTGATTTTGGGCATGAGCCTGCAATTGCTTGTCAAGCCAATGCTCAGCCAAACTCAACTCTAATACTGATTTTTTTTTTAGTTTTCATTGCTTGCAGGCTTTCCTTAGCACAATATACCGAAATTGGTGGTTCATTCATTGTTAACTAGGCATATTTTGAACTAATAATAATAAATTTTAATTAAACCGCCTATCTGTTTTCCATATAAATACGGAAAATTTCGACTTCTGCTTGCTATACATAATAAATACCGTATATTTTCTAGTATGATAAAAGGTCATCTGATGCGATATCTAAGGAGAATTAATATGTAATTATAAGGATAATTCCATAGTCCATTGCTAAACATCACATTGCAAAATAGACTTTTGGCATCAATGGGAAAGAAGTATAGTACGCAACTGACAGGAGATGATAAAGTTTGAGATATTTGCTTTTGTGAATATGATTTCGATCGTTGTTGATAAAAGTTTATTTGGTTGAATACAAGAAGATTGCTAAAGGACAATTTATCAGCCAAGTCAATAATCAAAAGGAAAGCTTGAAATAAGACCAAGGTTGTAAACGGCGTTAGGCGGTGGCGGTTCGGTCAAGGGGTGCCTAGCGCCTAGGGTGCCTAGGCGGCACCTAGGCAGCGCCTAGGCGGTTGAATTTATTTTGCCGATTTAGTTGATTTCAGTCCCTATTTTTTAATTGTAAGTATAATCATGCAATCCAATTGCAAATATTCATCATGTTCTTGTGTAATATGTGTAATTAAAGAGTTTTTATGCATAAAAATAGCTTCCTCGTGCAATTAAAAATAATAATTGTCCAATTGTAATATGTGCAATATGCCAATATGTGTAATATGTGTAACATGTGCCATTTTAATATGTATAATAGGTGTAATATGTGCAATTCATCACCAATAATACAAAAAAAATTAAAAATAATTCCACTACTGTTAAAGATCCATACATATTATATAACAGATTAATAAATTAATAGTAGTTCTCTTTTTTTTGTGTTATTTTATAGTATTTAAAATTTTAAAAAATAGAAAACGCATGAGCGTTGGACATCAGGTAGACGCCTGATCGGCGCTATGGACGTCTACTTAACAAGACGGCCGCTTAATCGTCTCTAACCGCCTAGACCACCGCCTAATGCAAAGGCGGTTCGTTCTCCTCCATCTGAGCGCCTAGGCACCGCCTAGGCGTCCGAGGCGGACGCCATTTAGAACACTGAATAAGACTATTCAGGTTGCAACTTGCATGATGTGTCTTAATAAAACTTTTTAGCGTATATGTGATGCCACATACCTCTAGGATGTACATTTAGCAAATGCAGATTTTGAGTCCAAATGTGATAGCTAGGATTCTGTTGAGTAGTTTCTTTCACAATCAGAGTTGGCTTATCGTTAAATGTCTTGGCTTCCATCTGAGATGCTAAGGCTGAAAATAGTATATCCATGTTTTTGAGCTGTTTATATCCATCATGAATCTGAAAATTCAAAGGTTTGTACATGGAATTCAAAGGTTTATACTTCCAGATGTATGTACTTCTTATACGTCAAATGTCATTCTTGGAGCTGTATATACTGATCAGTATACTAGTTTCATATTAATTTTTGATTCCTATCAATTCTACATCTTTTGTTGGACTTATGTTAACTTTAAATCTCAACCTAGTCCATATTTTTGAGCTGTATATATCCATCATGAATCTGAAAATTCTTTTTTTGTGTGTGGCCATTGGGAAGGACCACCCGGTAATTGAATTGTGTTCATTCCTCCTCACGTCAAATGTCATTCTTTGAGCTGTATATACTGATCAGTATACTAGTTTGATCAGTATACTAGTTTCCTTGACACTAACTTTTATAAATGAAGTATTAGAAATTTCGAGTTTTATTATAAGCTTTTTGTGATCTACCTCCTTGACACAGGTATTTGGTTCTTGTGCATCTACCTCCAGTCTTACATCGTATCCGGACGTGTTCAAGATGCAAGCCAAGATGCAGGAAGAGATTGACGGCTTGAAAGATATGATTGCTTCTTTAATCTCCCAACAAAACCACAACTCTAACAATCCAGTACATGAAATTGTAAGTATTCAGCAACATTTTACGATATCAGTATGAAATTTAACTATTGCATTTGACTGGTGTGGTGACTAGTGTAGTGAATAAACTACTAAATGACACTATTGTGAATTATACAGAGCCAGCGAATTCCATCGACTTCTAGTCACGCACATACATCTGGGCGAAATATCAATGGGAATGAAAGCAATGCCGAGCAACAGCAGTAGACTTTGTCATAGTTTAGTTTAATTTGGACTATAGTCTTTTTATGTTTTGTCGAAACTGAATTTATGTTTTGTTAAAGAAATTGATGTATAACATGTATATTTCTAACTCTTCGTATGGCCATTTTTAGACAAGTAATTATTGTTTATTGTGGTTCATCATTATATAGTTGTTTATTATGCTATTAGTGATTTTAAGATTTGAACTTTCAAATTTGGTGTGACTACAGATATTTTGAATTTGTGACCTATTTTTAAATTAGTGGGAAAAAACCCGATGCCGGGATACATATCGTTCCACCAAACGTGGCGAATTATTTTTTTTAAAAAAATTGAACCTATACCGGCGCTTAAAAAAGCGCCGTAATAGGCCTACGGTGGTTTTAGAAAGCGCCGTTACAAGTCATAGGTCTATAACGGCACTTTTTAAAAGTGCCGTTATAGACGTACGCCTTGTAATGGCGCTTTTTAAAACCGCCGTTACAAGTCGTAGGTCTATAACGGAGCTTTTAAAAAGCACCGTTATAGACCTATGGCTTGTAACGACGGTCTAAAAAAGCGCCGTGATAGACCTATGGTTTGTCCCGACGCTCGATACAACGGCGTTACGCGCGGCGTTATTATTATCGCCGCTATCATCTATGGCAGCGTTTATAAGCGCCGCCATAGACCAAAATAAATGCCGTTATATCCATTCTGATTAGTAGTGCCTCCTCCTCCCTCCAAGGCCTCGAACAGACCGTTTTGATCGAAGTTCTACTAAGGCCCAACATCGAAGAAGAAGCCCCCGACTCAATGGAGTCGCTACCTGGCAAACTCAAAGATAACTGGATGAGGCCTTTAGTTGAATTCCTCAGAGACGGCAACCTTCCCCAAAATCCCAAAGAAGCTCGCCGAATCCGAACAAGAGCGGAGCGGTACACCCTCATTGAGGGAGTCTTGTACAAACGCTCCTACACCCAAGTAGACGGCCGACTCTACTTGAGATGCCTCTCTCCAGAAGAAGCCCTGCACGCTCTGAAAGAGCTCCACAAAGGGATAGGCAGAGCCCATTCAGGATCAAGGTCCCTCGCCCGCAAAGTCTTGAATTATGGGTACTTCTGGCCTACCTTCCTTCGGGACGCAGAGCAACATATCCGACAATGCGGCCCCTGTCAGCAATTCTCCACTATTTGCCGTCTACCGCAAGCTCAACTCACATCCCTCTCAAGTCCAACCCCCTTCGCAATGTGGGGAATGGACCTACTAGGTCCGTTCCCACCAGCTCCAGGCCAGCTCAAGTTCCTAGTCGTGGCAATCGACTATTTCTCCAAGTGGATCGAGACCGAACCACTAGCCACTATTACTGAGAACATGGTGCAGTAGTTCTTCTGGAAGAACGTGATCTGCAGATTTGGTATCCCTCGAGTCTTGGTGACAGATAACGGGACACAATTTGCAGGGGCAACATTCTGCTCCTTTTGTGAAGACCTCGGAATTCAGCAGCGATTCTCCTCCATTTCCCACTCTCAATCCAATGGCCAAATAGAGAACGCCAACAGGCAAATCCTCTCAGGTATCAAGAAAATACTAAATAAGTCGGCTAAAGGGTTGTGGGTAGATCAGCTTCCTAATGTACTGTGGAACTACCGCACTACAAAGAGAATCCCCACAGGAGAGTCTCCCTTCAACCTCACCTACGATTCCGATGCCGTAATCCCCTTAGAAGTTGGTTTGCCATCCCCCCGCCTGATTGCATATAATGAAGAGCAAAATGCCAGAGACCTTCGAGCCAATCTGGACCTTATCGA
Source organism: Hemerocallis citrina (assembly GCA_017893485.1). Lineage (NCBI taxonomy): Eukaryota > Viridiplantae > Streptophyta > Magnoliopsida > Asparagales > Asphodelaceae > Hemerocallis > Hemerocallis citrina. Next base: position 201,109,346 of record CM030358.1, read on the forward strand.
TGAACTCTGCGAAAGATCCTCGATTCGCCAAGAGAATTATCAATGAAGAATCGAGTAATCCTACAACAGAAAGGTCCGTCCCGCAGATCTTAAGGAGGGGGACTTAGTGCTCAGGAAGCTAGCCATCTCGTTCCCCAGCCAAAGGAGCAAGCTAGCCCCAAATTGGGAAGGACCATACAAGATCTCCAGAGTAGTTCGGCCCGGAGCATACCATCTTGAAGACCTCGAAGGCAGAAAGATACCAAGAACATGGAACGCTGACCATTTACTGAAGTACCAAGAGGGTGATTGAACACCTCTCCGAGTACCATCAATTGTTAGGTTATTCTATTTGTTTCTCCTTTTTTTTATTCTTCCATTGTAATAACGGCCCGCAACATAGAAGCGGCCGATTAGCAATACTTAATAAATAGTCTTTTCTTTGAATAATAATTCTCTTGTGATCAACTTACCTCTGTCTATTACCCTGTTTGAAACGCATAAAACGACGAGTTCGGAGTCCAAAACTTGGCTCGATTCCGCTTCGCAAACTTTGCTCTTAAGCGAGTTAGAAGTGGTTCGCCATTCGGAACTGCTCCCACAACCTGTTGACTCTTTCTTAAATGACGAGTTCGGAGTCCAAAACTTGGCTCGATTCTGCTTCGTAAACTATGCTTTTAAGCGAGTTAGAAGTGGTTCGCCATTCGGAACTGCTTCCACAACTGTTGAACTTTTCTAAAACGATGAGTTCGGTGTCCAAAACTTGGCTCGATTCCGCTTCGCAAACTTTGCTCTTAAGCGAGTTAGAAGTGGTTCGCCATTCGGAACTGCTCCCACAATCGTTGACTCTTTCTTAAACGACGAGTTTCGGAGTCCAAAACTTGGCTCGATTCCGCTTCGCAAACTTTCGCTCTTAAGCGAGTTAGAAGTGGTTTGCCATTCGGAACTGCTCCACAACCGTTGAACTTTTCTAAAATGACGAGTTCGGAGTCCAAAACTTGGCTCGATTCCGCTTCGCAAACTTTGCTCTTAAGCGAGTTAGAAGTGGTTCGTCATTCGGAAGTGCTCCAACAACCGTTGACTCTTTCTTAAACGACGAGTTCGGAGTCCAAAACTTGGCTCGATTCCGCTTCACAAACTTTGCTCTTAAGCGAGTTAGAAGTGGTTCGCCATTCAGGAACTGCTCCCACAACCATTGAACTTTTCTAAAACGACGAGTTCAGAGTCCAAAACTTGGCTAGATTTCGCTTCACAAACTTTTCTCTTAAGCGAGTTAGAAGTGATTCGCCATTCGGAACTGCTCCCACAACCGTTGAACTTTTCTAAAATGACGAGTTCGGAGTCCAACACTTGGCTCGACTCCGCTTCTACTACTCGCTCATAAGCGAGTAAGAAAGCGGTTCGCCATTCGGAATTGCTCCCACAACCTGTTGACTTTTTCTTAAATGACGAAGTTCGGAGTCCAACACTTGGCTCGACTCCGCTTCTACTACTCGCTCATAAGCGAGTAAGATGTGGTTCGCCATTCAGAAGTACTCCTACAACTATCGGCAACCATAGATGTTAATGAAACACGCAAGTGCAAAAGAGAAAGCAAGTTTCGTTTCTATAAAGTTTGAGGAACAACTCAGATTACAAGACCAGCTACTCATCTCTACGACGAGTTACAAAATTTGAGAAGCCAAAATTACAAGACTACTTCAACGCCTCCTAGGAAGTGGGATACTCCTCTTGAGCGACAAACGGAGATGGCGAATATTCTGTCGCTGCGACCCCGCACTCGTTGAGGTCCCCAAGCCGGCGAGCCTAGTTGTGTCCCTAAGCGTTGCGCCGGCTGAGGCTTCACTCGACGAACCAGCAACTCCACTTTGAGCATCCCCAGGATGCCCTGGGATGGGAGGTGAACGTGACGCTAACTCGTGAAACAATCGTCCCTATGAGTACTCGTCTCGAGGGCAAGATGTGGTCCTGACGTTGCTCCCCTCCGTAAAACGACATAGCTGGTGAACCTCTGTCTCTAGCTCAACAATGCGCTCCCTCAGCGAATCATCCATTTCCTTGACTTGTAGGTGAGGAATTCTGCTCGTACTACCCACAAAAGAAGCTTCAATGATAGTTCGCCGAAGCTGCGCTGTCTCCAAGCTCTTCTCAAGCACCACGTTCTTCAGACCATCTCTCTCCGCACCGACGTCGAATAAGGTCTACCAAAGTGACTCTGCCTCCCCTTCAGGGGGGCTTCTTGAGCTCGTTTCTTTAGTTACTTCAACTCAGAGTTGCGCTTCACCAACGTTAGCTTGAGATGATCTAGTTCTAACTTGCTTTTGAGAAAACACTCTCGACTGCGAGAAAGGTCCAACTTTGTCACTCCCAAGTCAGCTCGAAGATGAGAGGCCTCAGCCGCTACCATGTTCGGCGATGCCTCGACCCATTGGCTCAACTCGGCGATCTGAAAAGCAAGAACACAACAACGCTGAGCTCGAGAAACACTTAGCAAAATTTCAAAGTGAGTTGTTCTCAACACTTAACCAATTCAGAGCAAAGGTGTTTTCATGACTTAGCAAAATTTCAAAGTGAAGTTGTTCTCAACACTTAACCAATTCAGAGCAAAGGTGTTTTCAAGACTTAGCAAAATTTCAAAGCGAGTTGTTCTCAACACTTAGCCAATTCATAGCAAAGGTGATTTCAAGACTTAGCAAAATTTCAAAGCAAGTTAATCTCAACACTTAGCCAATTCAGAGCAAAGGTGTTTTCAAGACTTAGCAAAATTTCAAAGCGAGTTGTTCTCAACACTTAGCCAATTCAGAGCAAATGTGTTTTCAAGACTTAGCAAAATTTTAAAGCGAAGTTGTTCTCAACACTTAGCCAATTCAGAGCAAAGGTGTTTTCGACACTTAGCCAAATTTCAAAGCTAGTCACTGTAAACTTGGGCCAAAATCTCAAAGTTCTTCGTTTCATTGAAAGTTCAAAAGAGTACAGAAGAAAGCGGTGGCCAGTTCGCAGTTCGGCAATACAAATAAATATATATATAAAAAAGGAGACTGAGTCAGGGAGCCACCTCGCGGTGCCGCTCCGAAGTGCCCTCGCTCGGCAGAGTGACGAGCGCCCCTTCGAGGTTCGCCTCGTCCTCGCCGTCGCCCTCGGCCTCGTCAGCCTCCAGCTCGGGCTCGACCTCCGCTAGAGGGATGAGCTCCTTGCCCTCCACAGGATCGTAGAAGTAATACGACGAACCGTCGAAGCCGGAGATCCGAGCCACCACATTCTTCAGAGCTTGGGCGTAGGCCTCCTCTATATTCTTCATCATATAGGCCTCCGCCTCGTCCCGAATGGTCTTCTCCGCCTTCGCCACCTTCCTGCGCCTGCCCTTTCAGCGCCTCCTCGGACGCCTTCAAGGCCTTTGCCAGCTCCTCCTCGAGATGAGCCATCTCCTTCTCTGGCGCCTCGACCTTGGCTGTCTCGGCCGCTGAGTGCTTGAGCACTTCGGCGAGCTTCGTCTCGAGGGCGCCCACCTTGGCTGCACGTGATGCCGAGAGCTGCTGCTCAACCTCGAACAGTTTTACAGCCTTGGAGGGCTCCGACCGCTCGCGATCGTTTGTCGCCTTCATCTCCTTCTCTTGCTCGGCGAACTGCTCGAGCATGTGGCTGAAGTGGCAGAGGGTCTGTGAACAAAACAGAGGAAAGTGAGAATTCAAAGATCGCTAACTCCGAAGCTGAAGGGAACGACACAAAAGCTACTTACCGACATCGTCGACCGGGCGATCTCCAAGGCGTCGTCACCGACAGTACTTGCCCTCAACGCCACGCGGTCCTTCGGGGTCGGAAGATGGCATACCTCTTACATACACATTCCCGCATCACCGAGGAACCCATCCAACTTCATCACCCGCCAGTAGGGGACGAAGAGCCTTTTGTGCTCCTCGGTGAGGATGGCCTTTGCCTCGGAAGTGAGCGGCGGCACCTCCAGGACCAGAGCGGCGCCGGCCGAGAACCCCCCGCTCGAAGATCCCGGGGCTTCAGCTGAAGGGACCGTTGCTTGCGGCTCTGAGGGAGCCTCGCTGACTAAGTCCACAATGGCCGCTGGCGCAGAGGGTGCTTGTACCGCTCGGCCGGAGGGAGGCCCCACCGTGGTCCTCTTCCTCTTCTTCGTATCCGCACCCTTCGCCGCAGCCGCGCTCCTCTTCGCCATCAGAGCTCGGTAGTCCATACCGGGGGCTTCTGCACACAAAGAAAAACCGAGCAAAAGAGTTAGTGAAAAAACACAAACGCTAAAAGTGAATACTCAAGTGAATAAAAAAGAAAGGGAGCGTACTGGGGTTGATCGGACTAAGACCTCCACCGAACAAGACCTCCTCGGTAATATCCTTCCAACCGAGGGTCGGAAGACCGAGGATTTTCATCACTACCTCCTCTTCTTCTCTGGTAAGCACCGGTTCGGCCTTCGCCCACTTCGGAACATCTTCTTTCCACACCGTTGGAAACCCCCACGGCTCGAGACGTCGGATCAGGAAGTATTTCTCCTTCCAGTGTTTGATGGAGTCCGGGTTCTCGATCAGTTTAACCCCCTTCCTCGGCGATAAGTAGTACCGGTACTCCATCTTGCTCATTCGACAGATGCGGTAGAGGCTGCAGAGTAGAACAAGTTGCGGCTGCACACCGACCGCCTGACATTGGAGGATGAAGGTGATGATGTGCCGCCACATGTTCGGCATGAACTGCACAGGGCTCAGGCCGTACCACTGCAGCACCTCGACCACGAAAGGCGGAAGCGGTAGCCGAAGGCCGGCATTGAGCACGTCGTACGGAAAGACGCACGTGTCTGGCGACGTCCCAGTACACGCTCGGAAGCCGGGGCCAGAGAGTAGCAGAATGTACTCCTTCGGGATGCGGAATCCCTTCCTTATCTGATGCAAGTCCGTCTCGGTCATGACCGAAGGGATCTCATCCACCTCGGAAGGATCCCTCGGGCTGTTCTCCTCGTACATCGAGGCCATCCCGTGCACCGCCTTCTTCAAGATGTCATCAAGGGTATCTCCTGACCCTGATGAGGCTCGTCAGTGTGGACGGCAGCTGACCTAGCTCTCCTGCCCCTCTCGGAGTCTCCACTACCGTCGACACCACGACCGACTTTACCACTTCCTTCCCTTTCCTCGGCGAGACCACTACCGCTCGGCCAGTATCTTGGTCCGAAGTGGAGGTCTCATCTCCCCGACGACTGCTCTAGACATTTTCAAGATTGAGTTGGAAGTAACTCACGTAGATGTGACGTTTACGGTCAGAATAGATCGTCGGAGATTGAACACGCCTTGCCGCGAAAGCTAGCAGCGCCGCTCGAGAACAAAAACAACGCTAACAAAAGTGAAGTTAACGTGAAACTATAAAAATGAGGGGAAAGGAGAGTAGTGAAAACTTATAAGAGCTAGAAAAGAACTCGGGTGGGCCTTTGAACACTTTGGGCCCTCATAACGGCTCATCAGAAGCGCAAACGCCTAGCCTAAACGTCTTTTGTCTCAAGATTCGTGCCAGATGTTCAATCAGACGGCGGAGATCGTGCCATGTCCCTCGGAATTCAAATCCGAGCAACTTGCATTCCGAGCTGCGTATTGGAGAAAAACAACTTTCCCCTCGAGATTGCGCCGGACCTTGATCAGACGCTCATATTCGACCGCGTCAACCAAGATCACGTTTTCTCATGATCCATGCCGTCGTGTCTCCAGATTCGTGCCAAATGTTCAATCAAATGGCGGAGATCGTGCCACGTCCCTTGGAATTCAAATCCGAGTAACTTGCATTTCAAGCTGCATATTGGAGAAAACAACTTTCTCCTTGAGATTCACGCCATATCTTGATCAGACGGCTTGGATTCGACCGCGTCAACCAAGATCACGTTTTCTCGTGATCCACGCCATCGTGTCTCGAGATTCGTGCTAGATGTTCAATCAAACGGTAGAGATCGTGCCACATCCCTCGGAATCTGAGCAACTTGCATTCTGAGCTGTGTATTGGAGAAAAACAACTTTCTCCTTGAGATTCACACCAGATCTTGATCAGACGGCTCAGATTCGACCGCGTCAACCAAGATCATGTTTTCTCGTGATCCACGCCGTCGTGTCTCGAGATTCATGCCAGATGTTCAATCAAATGGCGGAGATCGTGCCACGTCCCTCAGAATTCAAATCCGAGCAACTTGCATTCCGAGCTGCGTATTGGAGAAAAACAACTTTCTCCTCGAGATTCACGCTAGATCTTGATCAGACGACCTTGATTGAACCACGCCAACCAAGATCACGTTTTCTCGTGATCCACGCCATCGTGCCTCGAGATTCGTGTAAAATCTCCGGATGGACGTATCAGATTGTGCCACGTCGCTCGGAAACCAAATCCGAGCGACTGGCATTCCGAGCTGCTCATACAGAGAAAATAATACCGAGCAGCAGGAGCCGTCCGATCGCCTCGTGATTCGTGCATCAGCCTAATGAGCGGCCTTGATTGAACCATGCCAATCAAGATCATGTTTTCTCGTGATCCACGCCGTCGAGCCTCGAGATCCGTGCAAGATCTCCAAATGGACGTCTCAGATTGTGCTACGTCGCTTGGAAACCAAATCCGAGCAACTGTCATTCCGAGCTGCTCATACGGAGAAAATAATGCCGAGCAGCAGGAGCCGTCCGATCGCCTCGTGATTCGTGCCTCGACCTGATGAGCGGCCCTGATCCAGCCACGTGACCAAGTGTAAGATCTACCGTCAGATGACTTCAGGATTCGTGCCGCAGCGAGATGGGCGGTCCAGATTGTGCCACGTCGCTCGGAATCTCAATCCGAGCGACTGGCCTCCCGAGCTGCCCACACGGAGAAAGTACTGCCGAGTGACACAGACTGTTAGATCACTCCGAAATTCGCATCACAATCTGGTCGAGGCCCCAGATTCGTCCACATCGCTCAGCGCCGCCCAGCCGTCCGATCATTCAGAATCACGCGTCGACACGAGATGGGCGGTCCAAATTGCACCAGTCATAAATGGTATTAGAAATCTATCTTTTATTTATTAAATTCGAATTATTTATTTAAAAATTGCGAAAAAATGATTAAAAATTCAGAAAAATTAAATAAAAATTTTAAAAAATAATTATAAATTCAGGGAAATATTTTTTAGCCCGTGGGAAAATAATTATTGCTTAGAATAATTAATTAATTCCCTCGAAAAATAAATTACCGTTTCGCAAAATTGAATAAATGATCCGAAAAATAATTAAAAATCAAGGAAAATCGCCAAAAATCCAGGAGAACTCAAGAACAATCTTGAGTGCTCTACCAACTCAGAAGAACATCATAATGCCTTATATAAGGTCTGAAACCCCTCATTTAGACTCCGATACAACCCAGTAAGCCATTAAACCAGTAAAACTACTCCTCAAAGGCTGATCAAACTCAGTCTTCGGGAATGGGGGGCTCGTGATACGGCTAAAAATAGAGTTAAATCGGAACCATCCAAATCGGGCACGAATCTTAAAGCTCAGGGGTAAAATGGTAATTTCACCTACAAACGGGTCTGAAATAGGAACTGGGTCTTTCTTCTAAAGCCCAATAACCCATAAACGGATCCATCTTAATGGGTACGGGTCCCAACCCGTAAGAAACCCAATCCAACTGCATAGGAGAGGATTCAGATTTATGATTATCCTTAATCAGCAGTCTTAACCACTTCTATCTATTTACATCGGGAAATAGGGATTTAATCTTATCCTGAAACTGATTCCTAAGGCGGCTATAAATACCCCCCCCCTCCCACTGTTACCAGGTAATCAATCTTTTGCCAATTAAATCTCTTTCTTTATCATTCAGATTACTGACAAGAGCGTCGGAGGGTGCGTCGCCGGGTTCAACTCCGGTGTCTCGCACTTTTTGCAGGTTAACGGCGAAGGGATCTCGGTCAAACTCCGGTGAAGTCGTCCAGGTTTGACTATTCATCCTCCCTCGAATCCACAAATCTATCTGATTGCCCCCACACCGATTTCAGTGGCAACACTTACTAATCACAATCAACCAATACACCAACATCAATTATATAACAACCAACACTAGCATACAATCTACAATAGTTGTGTAATATCATGACATGAGTTACAATAACAATCTCTATTCCTATATTCAATAATTAACTACATGAATGCATGTAAGATCTCTATAAATCGGAGGTAAAAGACGACACGAAGTCAAGACTACTACTTGGATTCGCTCGTGTAAATCCGTAGTATCCCAACGATAGATAGCAATAGATGATATACGATAATCAATATAGACCTACTTGTGGAATTCAATAAACAATCTCGAATACGATACAATATAATTCGAGGGTGAGATGACTTGCCTTTGATGACGATTAGATTAATCTGAATATACGAAGAATAACGATATCAGAATCTCGGCAACACGACGACGAGCAAACGATCATGATGATCACCATCGGGCACGATCCTTGATGGGGATCGAGATCGAAGATCAAGATCGGATGATCGGAAATTGAAGATCAAGATCAAGATCACGATCGCAATGATCAGAAGAGATCCGACGGTCGAGATCAAGATCTTGATGATGATGGTGGTGGTGATGTTGATCAATGCAAAACCAATGGCCACGATCAACGGATCAAGAAGTGATCACGGTCGCGATGATCAATGATCGGACAGCCTAGATCCAATGGCTTGGTGATGATCAATGGTGCAACAAAGGAGGCTCGGGTATTGGTGGTCGACAGCAGCGGTGGGACCGGCGACGGGCGGCTGATATCTACAGTGGCGGTTGGTGGCAGCTTTGGGGAGGCGACGTTGACTTCGGAGTTCGAGGTGTAGACAGAGGCTCAAGCAGTGTACAGGGTGAGCAAGTGGATCAGTCGACGGTGGGTGTGAGGAATGGCGACGATGGCTGAGTCGAAGAGCGATGACCTGAGGATGGATCGCGATGAGGGTGATAATGGCGGAGGTTGGTGGGTTCAGACGATGGGTCGACGGAGGTCGATAAGGCAAGGGTGCGATGGGGGTCGCGAGGTGGTGTAGTCGAGCGGATGGCTCGAGCGGGACGGTGGTCGGTTGGAGTAGGGCAAAGGCAGAGGACGACGACGTGGGGAAAATGAATGGGTTACTGTTGGGGTTGGGTTTGAATAGGAGATAGGGGAGGGGGTTGTACAGTAGGGCGGCTGAGGGGGTAGGTTAGGGGTTAGGGTTTTGAATAGTAATGGTGGGTTATAAAATAATGATGATATTATTATAATCACAATAATGGGGAGGACTGTAAGGCTGATTATTAGGGATATTAAATTGGGGGTTACAGGATGGGATAATGGTTAGGAGGGATTTTTGGAGATTTGGCTGTTAGTGGATATATGGGGTGGCTTTTGGGTTAGTGGGTTTGTGGGTCAAGATCCAATAAGAGGTGGGTTATAGGGTTTGAGTACAAAATGGGTCAAATAGGAAGGCAATTATAAACCCAACAAAATAAAAGACAAATTCATGAAATTAAATTTGAATTAGAAATACAAGAAGTAAGATTCAAATAATCAAACTCAGATCAAGGATAAATCATGAATAATATTAGAATTGATATTATTCGATACAACAATGGAACAAAATAGAATGTTATAGAATTACAAAGGGGTTACAATGGAGATCAATAAAAAAAATGAAAACGGGAGTTACAATCCTACCCACCTTACAATAAAATTTCGTCCTCGAAATTTATTCAAGTGGCAAAAGGATAATCCTAGAAAAAGGAAAAAAAGAATTACACAAAAAGATGGGGAAACTTCTTTTGTATCTCTTCCTCAAGCTCCCAAGTCGACTCACCCGACGAGTGAGGATTCCAAGCAACCCGAACCAACCTGATGACCTTATTCTTCAAAATCTTCCCCCATCGGTCCAAGATCGAAACCAGACGGATCTCACAGAACAAATCTGGCCGAACAGACAATTCCAAGTAGTTGATAACATGACTGTCATCCCTAATATACTTCTTAAGTTGGGAGGCATGGAAGACATCATGCACTCCAGTTAGAGCCGGCGGCAATGCGAGTCTATAGGCCACCTTGCCTACTCGCTCCACAACATCAAACGGCCCAATGAATCTAGGGCTTAGCTTGCCCCCGCCTCCAAACCGGATAACTTCCTTCCATGGTGATACTTTGAGGAACACATGATCACCCACTTCGAACTCTAATGGTCTCCTGTGAACATCTGCCAATTTCCTCTGCCTGTCCTGAGTTGCCTGTAGGTGTTTCCTAATTTGGGCCACTGCATCAACAGTCCTCGTGATCAGCTCAGACCCCAAAAGCTTCCTCTCGCCAATGTCATCCCAGCACATCGGCGATCTACACTTCCGACCATACAAGGCTTCATACGGAGCTGCCTTAAGACTTGCTTGGTAGCTATTGTTGTACGAAAACTCCAAGTGTAGATGATCTTCCCAAGATCCTCCAAACTGCAGAACACAGGATCTCAACATATCTTCCAATGTCTGAATGATCCTCTCTGATTGCCCATCTGTCTGCAGATGGAACATAGTACTGTAGTTCAGCTTGCTCCCAAGATTGCCTTGAAGACTCTCCCAGAACTGCGATCGGAATCTAGTGTCTCTGTCTGATACAATGCTGACAGGGACCCCATGCAATCTGACAATCTCCTGCATGTACTTCTCTGCAAGACTCTCTGTATACTGGCCCACTCAGAAGGGAATAAAAATGAGCACTCTTCATCAAGCGATCCACAATTACCCAGATGGCATTGTGATCCTTGGGACTTCTTGGCAAAGCAGACACAAAGTCCATGGTAATGTTCTCCGATTTTCACTCCGGAATTGGAAGAGGTTGAAGAAGTCAAGCAGTCCTCTGATGTTCTGCCTTCACCTGCTGGCCGATCAAACACTGCGAAACATATCTCGCCACGACTCTCTTCATACCATGCCACCAGAAGTGCAATTTCAGATCCCGATAAATCTTTGTACCATCGGGATGGATAGAATACGTTGAACGGTGAGCTTCTTCGAGCAACTTCTGCCTGACTTCCCCCTTCTGAACACATAGACGGGTCCTAAAGCGGAGAGATCCATCTTTATGAATAACCATGTTAGTCCTCAAACCTGACTCAACTTCAGCACGAAACTCCTGCAACTGCTCATCACCTGAATGTGCTTCTTTAATCTGTTCCACCAACGACGACTGCAGCTGAAGCATCATACAGCTCTGCTCGGTACCAGGTAAAATCACTTCCAACTCCAACCTTCTCATCTATTCGAAAAGATCATTCTACTCAGTAAGAACCATAGCAACCGATCTTCTGCTCAGAGCATCATGTACTAAGTTGATCTTACCAGGATGTTACTGCAAATTAATATCGAAGTCTGCCATCCATCGTTTCTGCCTCATATTCAGCTCCTTCTGGGTAAACACGTACTCGAGACTTTTGTGATCAGTGAAAATCTCCACTCGTTCTCCAAGCAAGTAGTGCCTCCAAAGTTTCAGGGCAAAAATAACAGTAGCAAGCTCCAAGTCATGTGTAGGATAATTCTTCTCATGCGGCATCAATTGCATAGAAGCATATGCAATAACCTTGCCTCGTTGCATCAGAAAAGCACCCAAACCTCTGCCTGAGGCATCACAGTGAATTACAAAACCTCCCGATCCATCCAGTATTGTAAACACAGGTGCTGATGTCAACCGATTTTTCAGCTCAGCGAAGGGTTCATTACAGGACCCATCCCACACGAATTTCTGCTCTTTTCTAGTCAACTTGGTCAACGGCTCGACCGTCTTCGAAAAATCCCGAATAAACTTCCTGTAGTAACCTGCTAGCCCAAAGAAATTACGAACTTCAGATACAGACTTCGGCGTCGGCCAATCCTTAACTGCAGAGATCTTAGAAGGATCGACAGAAACTCCATCACCAAAAATAATATGCCCTAGGAAGGCAACCCGGTCCAACAAAAACTTGCACTTGCTAAGCTTCCCATACAGCTAATGTTCCTTCAACGTCTGCAAGACAATTCGCAAGTGCTCAGCATGCTCATCATGACTCCGAGAATAGACGAGGATATCGTCAATGAACACCACAACGAACTTGTTTAGGAAGGGAGAGAAAGCCTGATTCATCAAGCTCATGAACACAGCTGGAGGTTTAGTAACTCCGGAAGGCATCACCAAGAACTTATAGTGACCATATCGAGTGCGGAAAGCAGTATTGTGTACATCTTCAGCTTTCACCTTGACCTGATGGTACCCAGAACGAAGATCCAGCTTCGAGAACACAGAAGCACCTCTCAATTGGTCGAACAAGTCATCAATCCTCAGCAACGGATACCGGTTCTTTACTGTGACATTGTTCAGCTCACGGTAGTCGAAGCACAACCTGCGACTACCATCCTTCTTGTTGACGAACAATACTGGAGCTCCCCAAGGTGAAACACTCGGCCTGAAGAAACCCTTATTCACCAACTTCTGAATCCGCTCCTTCAACTCCGCCAACTCAACTGGCACCATCCGATACGGGCTCTTCGAAATAGGAGTTGTACCCAGCTGTACGTCAATCCCAAACACAAGTTCTCGGTTTGGTGATAGTCATGGCAAATCATCCGGAAACACATCAAGAAACTCTCGCAAAACCAAAGGTGCGACAACACCATCATCATCCACTTCCTGCATTACTCTAGTTTTAAGACTTGCCGACTTCTCAACATGGCCAAGCAGTGTTTCACCATCATGGAATTCAAATTCCTGACGGTCTGGTATTTGGAACACCACCTTATTCTTACGACAGTCAATCACAACATGAGTAATACCAAGCCAGTCCATACCCAAGATCACATCAAAACCAGAATTGCTGATGACAATCAGATCAACTACAAAACCAACTCCTCCAATAACCAAAGGGCTCTGCTCATAGATCTTAGAGCACACAATAGTACCTCCACCTGTAGTGATATTCCAAGCTGTTGACATCTCCCTACAGACCAAACTGTGCAAGCCGACGAAGCGGGAGGAAACAAAAGAATGAGTTACCCCGGAATCAAAGAGGATATGGGCGGGAAAGGAGTGAACACGAATAATGCCTAGCAAAAATTTAAATATGAGAACACAATATGCAGAAGGACAAATCCAAGAACAGACATGGATGAAAGAATAACATGATAGAGCAACAGAAAAAAAACAAGATAGCAAGAAAATCAAAATAAAACACAACTAAAGATATACCTGCAACAACACCCAAGGCGGTCTCAGCGTCCTCAGTAGTCAGGTTGTAGACCTGACCACGACCTCCAGAAGGACCTCCCTGAGGAGCGGCTCTCCTCTGACCGAAAACCTGCCTCTGAGGTGAGAGTGGTGGTCCGCCCTGACCACGAGCAAGTGCTCCCTGTGAAGCGGAACCTCCAACCGGTGCATGAGGCCTGGACCTTGGGCAATCACGAACCTTGTGGTCGTTACTACCACACAGGAGGCATTGGCGATTGGCTATCCTACAGTTCTCACACAAGTGCCCAGTCCTGTGATAGTGCATGCAGACCAGGTTCGTCCTCTGAGCAACAGGTGGATACGACAGTGCCCTGGCAGGAAGGGTCGAAACTGGCCTCCTGATAGGCCCTCCAGACGGTCTAGTAGCGACAGGATGCAGAACGGACCGCTGAATGGCACGCTTCTGCCTACTAGTCTGCTCCTGGCTTCTGGCAGCCTCCAGGATGTCAGCATAGGATCGGAGACGAAAGGCAGCCAGACGATCTTGGATCTCAATCTCCAAGCCCAACAAGAAATGACGGCTCTATCTTCATCATTCGCCACCATGGAAGTAGCAAAGCGACTTAGTCGGGTGAATTCCGCAGCATACTCGTCTACGGTCCGACTCCCCTGGGTCAAGAAAGTGTTTTATTTAAACATTGATACATTGTGAAATAACAACGAAAAGTGCATAATAAACACTATATGAAGAACCTGAGTTAGCGCGACAAATTGCCGCTCCATTTCTTTCCTGGTGACATCGGGAAAGAACTTCGTGAGAAAGCTCTCTCTGAAGATGGTCCGGGCGATGGGGCGCTCTATCCGTTCCATCTCATCTCGCCACCATATGTGGGCAAGGTAAAAAAGCGGGATGCTCACAACATCCACGCGATCAAAATCTGCTATAAGTGCTACGGTTAACAACTGCTCAGTCCTAATAAGCCATTGCTCGGCTTCAAGCGGGCCTTCAGTGCTCGAGAATTTGTCTGGGTATAGCCTCATGAAGTCCGCCGCATTGCTAGGTCTCGGTGGCAGCACCCCGGGCGCAGGTACAACGGGCTCCCTGTTGGCAGCTCCCAAAGCCACTCTCATCAATTCACTATGCTCCCGCTGCATCTGCTTGATCTATTGCATCAGCACTTCATTCTGCTCACACTGCATTTGCATCACTTGTGCAACCGTGGGCTCTTCCAGCTGATCATTCCCAGTTCGGGAGGACGAAGAACCTTTTCTAGCCATGGTCTGCAATAAGAATCAAGCAGTTAGCATCCAGATCATAAGTTGGTTATCAATTATCCATGCGATTCACGTGTTGTACATACGGTTGAGTTAAACCGGTTAAACCCAAACTAATTAGGGTCCAACCCTAAACTAGTTAGAGTCAAACCTAGCTCTGATACCACTAAAAATCTTGTCACGCCCCGCTTTCTAAAAATACAGAATGCAAGCATGTGACGTTGGCCCAGCGAATGACTTGCGTCATTCAAGCTGTTATCGATTCAACTCAACAATATTAACAAGAAGGTAACACAACCACGCATGCATTAAAGGAGTAATCATATGAATAACAATACTTGGAATTTATGCATAAAATAACCAAACATAATAACAATCCATCATCTGGAATCAACAATAACAATATTCAGGTCAAAAGCCCACAATACAAGAAGTAACAATGTTCGATTATTTAAGTCTTCAAAACAAAACAATAATTATTTAGGCGGCGATGCGAATTCAATTCTTTCACCATTGTTGTTCTCCTAGTCTATTAAGCAATTCTCCTTGATTACCTGTAAGCTGTTCATCTAAAAGAGAAAATAATATGTCCTTAGAGCAAATCGTGGACAACAAGTAGAGAAACTGAGAAACAATGGCATTTACGGTATAACAATGAATTCAATAAACAATAGAGTCGATGGCAATAAACAATGGCAAAATGATAACGATGCAATGTGCAATAATAATCAATAACAATAACAATATGTGATGTCAATAGTAGTAGCGATAACAATAACTTTGTTCAACAATGATGACAATATGCAATGACGATGCGACAGAAATCTTAAGTCTATTATTCATTTTAAATCCTAACTAATGCACGTACTACTGCATCCCATAACGACAGGTTCGATGCATACAATCAATTTTGTTTAGACTAAGGTGGTAGATTCTATAGGTCATGTACTCCACATGATATAACATTAAAATGATAGCATTGGCTATTGTAAAAATTTCTTGCACAATAACAATAACACTGGCTATTGTAGAAATTTCTTGCACAATAACGATAACACTGGCCATTGACGCAATTTCTTGCACAATGAAGATAACGATATTTTGGGAACGAGGCCCACACTTCCGAGTACAGTCACTATATTATCAACTACTCTAGTCAACCCTTAACCCCGACTTGGTTAACATTCTTTATTAATTTAACATGCAATACTAATAGGGAACAATAGGGACATAAATATCAATGGGGAAACGATAAGGCGATTAATAAGGGATACTAGAATGATGAGAACACAACCCTAAGATCATGCAATGTACTCCATACAATTAAATGCACCAAATATAACATTATAGATTCAGTTATATATTATTAAACATGGAAACTCAATTCTGGACAGCAGTAGGTTGTTGTACTAAAATTGAATTTCCCGCTGGTATAGAATAGCAAATGTGGATCCGTCAGAAGTTCTAGAAACTAGACTCATGCCCGGTTCCAACGCATATTAGAAGTCCAAAATCCGGCAACAGTAGTTAGGTGAATTACAATGTTTTTTTTACAGTTTATAGATTCTGGCTTGTTATCGGTGTTAACTAGTTTCAGTTGTAAAAGTAGTAAAAATTCATTTTAAAAATCAGAAAAAATAATTTTCATTACGACTACCAATATGGAAATTATTATGGTAATATTTGATCATTAGTTCATCTATTTCATCAGTTTAACATGGTATATGCATAAATCTGGAAATAAAATGCAGCAATAGTAAAATGGTCATAACTCATGCAATATAAGTCGGAATTCAAATTCTTGATATTTTGGAAACTAGAAACATGGGGCTACAGTTCATATTGAGAAAGTTATTGATTTTGAAGGCAGTATCTAGGTCGAAACAACATGACACTATTCAGGTTGATAGTAAATTTCAGGGTCTCAATATATTTTTCATGAATAAAATAATTAAAAATGTTATGAACGATGAGTTGGGGTCGACAACATAAATCACAGCAAGTTACATCTATGTGAACATGGTATTAAGATATATAGTGTCCATAATCTTACCAATCACAATCAACCAATACACCAACATCAATTATATAACAACCAACACTAGCATACAATCTACAATAGTTGTATAATATCATGACATGAGTTACAATAACAATCTCTATTCCTATATTCAATAATTAAATACATGAATGCATGCAAGATCTCTATAAATTGAAGGTAAAAGACGACGCAAAGTCAAGACTACTACTTGGATTCGCTCGTGTAAATCCGTTGTATCCCAACGATAGATAACAATAGACGATATACGATAATTAATATAGAT
This sequence comes from Hemerocallis citrina, assembly GCA_017893485.1. Taxonomy (NCBI): domain Eukaryota; kingdom Viridiplantae; phylum Streptophyta; class Magnoliopsida; order Asparagales; family Asphodelaceae; genus Hemerocallis; species Hemerocallis citrina. Next base: position 201,126,131 of record CM030358.1, read on the forward strand.
CTACTTGCATAATTCAATAAACAATCTCGAATACGATACAATACAATTCGAGGATGATATGACTTGCCTTTGATGACGATTAGATTAATCCGAATATGCGAAGAATAATGGGATCGGAATCCCGGCGACACGGTGACGAGCAAACGATCACGATGATCACGATCGGGCATGGATCTTGATGGGGATCAAGATCGGATGATCGGACAGCTGAGATCGAAGATCAAGATGATGATCACGTTCGCGATGATCAAAAGAGATCCGATTGTTGAGATCAAGATCTTGTTGATGATGATGATCAATGCAAATCCAACAACCAAGATCAACGAATCTAGAAGTGATCACGATCGCGATGATCAACCATCGGATAGCCTAAATCTAATGGCTTGGTGATAATCAATGGTGCAACAGAGGAGGCTCGGGAATTGGTGGTCGACAGTGGCGGCGGGACCAGCAGTGGGCGACTGAGATCTGCAGTGGCGATTGGTGGCGGCTCTAGGGAGGCGACGTCGACTTCGAAGTTCGAGGTGTAGACGGAGGCTCAAGCGATGTACAGGGTGAGCGAATGGAGCAGTCAACGGTGGGTGCGAGGAATGGCGACGATGGCTGAGTCGAAGAGCGATGACTTGAGGATGGGTCGCGATGAGGGTGATAATGGCGGTCGGGAGCTTGCAGAGTGAAGACGAGGAAGAGGATGGCGGAGGTTGGTGGGTTCAGACGATGGGTCGACGGAGGTCGATGAGGCGAGGGTGCGACGGGGGTCGCGAGGTGGTGCAGTTGAGCGGATGGCTTGAGCGGGACAGGGGTCGGTTGGAGTAGAGTGAAGGCAGAGGATGACGACGTGGGGAAGATGAAGGGGTTACTGTTGGGGTTGGGTTTGAACAGGAGAGAGGGGAGGGGGGTTGTACAGTAGGGCGGCTGAGGGGGTAGGTTAGGGGTTAGGGTTTGGAATAGTAATGGTGGGTTATAAAATAATGATAGTATTATAATAATCACAATAATGGGGAGGAATGTAAGGATGATTATTAGGGATATTAAATTGGGGGTTACAGGATGAGATAATGGTTAGGAGGGATTTTTAAAGATTTGGCTGTTAGTGGAGATATGGGGTGGTTCTGGGTTAGTGAATTTGTGGGTCAAGATCCAATAGGAGGTGGGTATATAAGGTTTAATACAAAATGGGTCAAACAGGAGGGCAATTATAAACCCAACAAAATAAAAGACAAGTTCATGAAATTAATTTTGAATTAGGAATACAAGAAGTAAGATTTAAATAATCAAACTGAGATCAAGGATAAATTAGGGGTGGACAACTATTATCCGAACCGACCAATCCGAACCAATCCAATCCGGACCGACCGGTTTTTAACCGAACCAATTGGGGGTTTGGATTGGATCGGTTCTTGATCTTCAATAACCAATTGGACCGGTTCGGTTGTTGGATGAGGCTTTCAAATAACTGATGAAACCGAACCGGCTATACCTCTATGCATAAGTCCATAAAAAATATAGTTCTCCTTTAATTTCTTGAATATACAAATAGTCATTTCTCATTTTCCTTGAGATACAAACAGTCTTTTTTAATTTCTTTAATACAAACCGAGCAGTTGTTCTACTATGTTTTGGTTCTCCATAATCCTATGTGTTATGTTGTTGAGAAATGCTTGATTTACAGTGTGACCTAACTTAATAGAATCATAAAGTTGATGTAACATTTTGTAGTTACTTTAATCAAGTCAAGTAGAAATTATTTTCTAAATCTTTTTTTATTGCACCTGAAATTCAATTAGCTATGGTTATTGATGTTTCTTTTATGATAATAAACTAAGATTACAGAAGTATGCAAGTGAAAATGCAGTTTATCTCGCTCATTTAAACATCATCATCTCAAACAATTAGTGCAAAATTCATTCACAACTTGTGGTTTTAGGAATCTTCATTTTAAATTCATTTCTGAATAAAAAATAGCAGGTTGTTTCTTAAGTTCGATTAAAGTTGATCTTTTAAATTTCAACAAAATTATGAATGATGTTGAAGGTGAAAAGTAGCACGCCAAACCGACCATCCAATCCAATCCAAACCGAGCTTAATCGGCTTGGATGGAAACCGATCCAATTAAGGTTCGGATTGGTTGCTGATGAGAAAATTACTGAAGCAGTGGTGGATGGTCCATATTAGGTCGGATACCGACGATGCCCACCCCTAGGATAAATCATGAATAATATTAGAATTGATATTATTCGATACAACAATGGAACAAAATAGAATGATATAAAATTACAAAGGGGTAGAATTACAAAGGGGTTACAATGGAGATTAATAAAAAAAAAATGAAAACGAGAGTTACACTTCTTTACTGCTTCAGTGATTGCGAACATGTCTCTTACATATGCGGACGAGTTTTGCATTCTCATGAACATCTTTCTACAGTGAAATGCATGTTGGGTTTCGTGGTTTACAACAGCGAAAAAATACAAAAAATTTTGAAACCCAGCCTTGGATCCATGCAAAAACCATAAACCGTGTTAGGAGTTTTACCTCAACGATGGAATTGATGTCTCCACAGTCTGCTAATCACGAGCACTGCCACATTGCAGTGTCTCTACAGTATCCATACGAACGAATAAAAATCGGGCTCTCCATCACGCCATGGTGCTAGCTATGGGAAAGGGGGATGTTCCTCACGTTCTCACTCCCACGCTCTGTGACGGATAGGGTTTTCAATCTCAAAACACACACACACACACACACACACACACACACACACACACATATATATAAGCAACAAACCCTAAGTGAGCAGTAAGGTGTGCGGACCTTCTAATTTGGGTTGGCCCAATTAGTTTAACTAATTGTCCAACCAATGTTAGGAACCCAAGTCTTACTTGAATTCCCAATTAAATTCATTTAATGAATTTAAATCCCAATTTCAATCCATTCTAAGTGTGTGACCCTATACGTTCCCATTACGTTGATAATAATACTAAAATCATATTTTAGTGCTACAAATAGTGAACGATATCTAGCAATAGATCACTGCTACTCAAGTAACGGGAATACCTGTGATTTCACATAACCTATCCTTGACCTATGTTACCATGTAGTCTAGTCCTTTTGCCCAAATATCTTAATTGTCCACAAGGCATAGAGCGTGTCACCTTGTATAGTTCAATCTTTGGTTTCTTGATGTTCGAGTAAACTTACTAAAACAAATGAGATCAATATCTCAAATTGACTCATTTGAGCACGACCATGCATTTTTCAATCTCACTAAATCAAGGGACCTGAAGATGTCGCTCATGTTATGTAAGAGGGACAAATCCTATTTAAGTCACTCACATCTCTCCGCATGATTTGTAGTATGTCCAATAATCGAATTTATAATCACCTTATTACAAGCAACGTTTGACAACATAATTTCTGTCACGCCCCGCTTCCCAAAAGAGAATACGGATACGTGACTAAGCCCAGCAAATGATTTTCATCATCTATAAGCTGTTCGGAATTTTTACAACATCTCACAAGAATAATCAGAGTCGAAAGCAAGAAAAGTCAACCAAACATGCATATATAAATCAAAATACCAATAGGAATACTTGAAACCAAAATATTATAATATCAAATAATCCAGATCTGAATAAGTCAATATCCTGGGTCACATTGCCTAAATACAAGAATAAATCCAATTATCAAAATACAAGATACAATTGTTCAAAATAAGCAACAAGAAAAGAAATAGATATAGCAAAAGCTCCGGCAACTAGTATCTCATCTCGCCTATTCCATCTGGCAGCTGATCTCCAAAATCTATAACTTAACAATTGCAGGGATAGGAAAAAGAAAACAAACTCCCGTCAATGCAAGTTACGGGCCACTTGTAATGCAGGATACAAGTACATGGGAAAACTAAACAAATAGCATGGAATAAGCATGATATCAAGTATAACAACTAGCATGGTAAGGTGAACAAGTAAAAGTAGGGCTGCAAACGAATCGAGCTATTCGGCTCGAGCTCGAGCTCAAAACTGAGCTTGTTTCGTAAACGAGCCGAGCTCGAGCTTTAGTTTTTTTTTTTTTAGGCTAAACTCGTGAGCTATTCGGCTCGAATACGGTCAAAGCTCGGCTCGAATCGAGCTCGAGCCGAGCTCGAGCTAAAAAATAAGCTCGTTTCGTAAATGAGCCGAGCTCAAGCCTGAAGGTATTCGGCTCGGCTCGATTGCAGCCCTAAGTACAAGTAGCATGTATCAAGTGTCAAGTAAACATGTATCATGTAAACAAGCATCAAATGTCAAGTATCATGTATCAAGTCTCATGTATCTTGTAGTCAAGTATCAAGTATGCATGTATCATGTTCAAGTAGCAAGTGTCATGTATCAAGTAATCAAGTATCATGTAGTCAAGTTCAAGTATCATGTTCACGTGTCATGTATCAAGTCTTGTAGTTATTACTATCTTGGTAGCATTTCAAGCATCCCAGTTTGTACTACATGGTTGCTACATTCAAACAGTTTCGCTTTAGATTTCATAACGGACCATAAAGGGCAGTGTACTCAGGGACAAGTATCAAGTAAACAAGTATCAAGCACGAGTCACGTAATCGTGAACGCGTGGCAGCAAGTAGTATCAAGCAGGAGTCACGTAATCGTGAACATGTGGCACCAAGTAGTATCAAGCACGAGTCACGTAATCGTGAACACGTGGCACCAAGTAGTATCAAGCACGAGTCACGTAATCGTGAACATGTGGCAACAAGTAGTATCAAGCATGAATCATGTAGTCATGAAACATGGCAACAAGTAATGGGAAACACGGGCCCCATTCCGAGTACACGTTTCTGAATTATCCACTAATCGATCGTTCCTTTAAACCCCGACTTGATTATTTATTATTATTATCAAACAAGCATGTATGTATGCATGCAAAACATATCAAGAATAACATGACATGATCATGTAACAAGTTCAAGTTGCAAGATAAACATGTACGGGTGCAAGATAACACATAAAAGGATAAAACAACCAAATTTCTAATTCAGGACTACAAGACCATAGTACAGTAAGTCTCAAATTCCCAGTCACATAGTATTTCACAAAAAACATAACTCAAAACTGATTTGAATCCAGAAAATATGTTCTGGCAAAAATCAGTAAATCGAATTCAAAGTCAGGAAAACAGCATCAAAACATTATAATAAATTTTAGCAAAAATCTGGGGTATTTCCCTATATGTCTAATATCAGAATATGAAGTTTCATAATTTTTCAGTAAGATTAGCTTAGGCAACAAAAATCAGAAAATATCAAGAAACGATAGTTTAGCAAATCTGGAATTCCCAACACTGCTGTACGCAAACTGTAATATCTCACAAACCGTGAAACGAAATCCAAATCCGCCAAAGGGAGAAGAAAATAGACAAAATAAGCTAACTTTCATATTTCATAAATATTTTTCATACAGGAAAAGAAACTAGGATGAGAATATACTTATTAACGGAACAGCGAGCAAAATCCAGCAAGTATAAATTTTATAAACAAGCATAAAACGATATATAAAACTCATCAATAAAATCCACCAAAATTCTGGGTAATCCCTAGATATATATAGAAGTACTGACCAAAATTTCAGATCAAAATAATATGTTTAGCATAAGTATCAAAATAGTTTATTCATCAAAATCATCAAGAAATGAAATCTGGAAATGAAATACGCCTCTGTAGTAAAACAGTTATATCTCACTCATACGAGAACGAAATCGATCAAGGTCAGAGAGGTTGGAAAGAAGATGGATTTCTTTAAAAATCATGTTCAATACTGAAGTTAAGACACTGGCCTTAATATGGTCTAAAGTAACAATCAAAACTGATCATCGACAAAATATAGATTTTCCTTTTAACAACAAATCAACATACAACATACGAAATTCGTTCCAAACACAACCAAACATGTTATAGAGTCTAATAAGTGTCTAAACAACATGAAACAGGGTATGTAGCATGTCCGCAACAAGTATATCACATGGATCCAAACAAACACACGATTTCTCATAATTATCTCACAAACATAATCACATCAAGAACGGTCAACCCTAAGTTGTTTCATGCCAAATTTTGTGTCGTGAGGTAACTATGGTCAATAGAACTATAGAGACAATACTCATCAAAAATACATCACACACGAGTTGTCTCTAGAACCCAACTACACTACAAGCGGTATTTATGACTTGTATCATACAAAGGAATTGAGTACAAGTTACTTGCCTTAACCGAAGACGAAAATGACTCCAAGAAAGATTAACGGAAACGGACCCCGGGCACGATCACAACAAACGAACGAGCAAACGAACCACACGAACCACGAGCAAAGAACACCACGGACCCAAAAACGATCACAACCCACTAACCACGAATACGCAACACGGGCACTATTACGCACACACGACCAAAGAGAGCGCGAACGGGAGAGACAACGGCGACGGGGAGTGCAGCGAGGGAAGCTCATCGCTGCTGTCATTGGCTGCTGTGCTAGCTTTCTGGCGTCGGAGGGGAGAATCGGCACACCGGTGCTGCTGCTGAACTGCGGGAGAGGAGTCACTACTACTGTTGGAGACAACACAGGGGATGCTCGTCGCAACGTTTGTCGCTGTGGGAGGAGGGTGGCACGGCAGTGGGTGCTGCTGTCGTGGTCGCCGGGTGGCGCGACGCTGCTGCAGCTGCTGACGTGCGGAAGAGGAGCAGGGGACCAGGGGGAGGGACTGGCGCTTCAGTCGACGCTTCGACAAGGCGAGGAGGTGGGAGGAAGGTGCGCACAGGGGCTGGCGTCGGGGGTGCTGAGGTCGCGAGCGACAGGAGGAAGGGACGAGGAGCACAGAGTTGCGGAAAGGAGAGCAGGGGAGGAGGAAGAGGGAGACGGCTAAAGGTCGGGGGGTAGAGGACAGGTCGGGAGGAGAAGGATGGGTTGGGGGTTGAGGCAGGGCGGCTGGCTGATGTCGAGGGAAGATGGGTGCAGGGCTAGGAAACGAGAGGAGGTGCAGGAGGGATGAGAGCAGAGGTAGGGGAGAAGGGGATGAAGCGGCGGGTTTTAGAATAGGAGAGACGAACAGGGTATGGGTAAATATATATAAGGTTGGTTTTAGGGTTAGGGAATACAAGGGTGCTGACGGGTTGGGTGAAGTGAGTATAGGGGCTTAACGGGTGGGGTGAGTAAACATGGTAGTTGGGTTTAGGTAAAAAGTAATTGGGTTTAAATGGGTTATAGGGTTTAAGGGTATTGGGTAAAAATCCAATAAGAAAATTATAGGGTTTTAGAATAAAATAACAAATAAAATATACAATTTAGGATTTTATAAAAATATTAATAATAATAATAAAAAAAATAACAATAACAATAACAATAATAGTATTAAAAATAACAGTAATAATAACAATAATAGAAATCAATGTAATAATATAATAATAAGATTTGTATAAAAATCATAGGAAATTGTTACAATAAAATTATTGCTCAAAAATTAGGTTTTAATAGAAGTGTCAAGAATACATCTTGACAAAGAATTTTGAAACGGTAAAAATAATTTACGAAAATTTTTAAATACACAAAAAATACGTTTTTGAAAAAACAGGGGTTACAAATCCTACCCACCTTACAATATAATTCGTCCTTGAAATTTGCTTGGGCGGTATATAGGACAGGGCAAAAGCAAACTTGGGGAAGGGTAACAAAATAGATGGTAAAAGGGAAAGCGGAACAGTTAACAAAACTTAGGGTTGGGACATGCCTCCGAATCGGCCTACCAGAAAGCCTATCGACAGCAGAGGAGAGCGGAACAGTCCGCTGGGGAGGAGCCAATCCACCACGAGCCTGCTCCTGAGCTCGAGCTGCCTCGAGAGCTTCAGCATAAGTACGCAAGCGAAGAGAGACAAGCTGCACCTTAATGCCACGCGCAAGTCCCAATATGAATCTACGAGCCCTATCCTTTTTGTTCGCCACAAGAACGGCTACGAAACGGCTAAGTCTTGTAAATTCAGCTGCGTACTCATCCACAGACCTGGAGCCCTGTTTCAAGAAAGTCTTATGTCACAACATTGCTTGGACAATATGTAACGAAATTCCATTACTATAAATAACGACCAACCTGTTTCAGGGCCAAGAATTGTTGCTCCATCTCAACTCTAGTGCTGCTAGGAAAGAACTTCTCTAAGAAGCTCCTAGTAAAAGTGGCCTAAGTGATCGGTCGTTCGAGCCTTTTGGACTCGGACCTCCACCAGATTTGAGCCAGATCCACCAGTTAGATGGTCATCACATCCACTCTATCAGCATCTGCAACCCTAGTTGCCAAAAGCAGTTTCTCAGTCCGAATCAACCATTTTCAGCCTCCAAAGACGTCTCAGTGCCTGAAAACCTGTCGGGATGCAGCCTCATGAAGTCCGTGACTGTACCCGAACGGGGAGGAAGAGCAGCTTGCATAGGCATAGCAGACGGCGGAAGCCGAGCAACATCCAAAGCAGCCATCACCAAGTCACTGTGGTTTTGCAGCATATTAATCAAGCGCTCAAGCACAGTGGTGACAGCATCAAGCCCAGAGTCCTCATCCTGAGGACGAGAAGAAGAAGAACTTCTACGAGCCGTAGTCTGTACAAAATCAAAAACAATTAGCATCCAGATCAAAGTTGATAATAATTCATTTATATATGCATGGTTTGTGAAATGTTGAGCCGATCCCAGTTCGAGCCAAGCTTGTCTAATATATTAGGCAACTAATACATTAGCCAAACTTGGTGCTCTGATACCACTAAAAATCCTGTCACACCCCGTTTCCCAAAAAGAATACGGAATACGGATACGTGACCAAGTCCAGCGAATGATTTTCATCATCCATAAGTTGTTTGAAATTTTTACAACATCTCACAAGAATAATCAGAGTCGAAAGCAAGAAAAGTCAACCAAGCATGCATATATGAATCGAAAATACCAACAGGAATACTTGAAACCAAAATATTATAATATCAAATAATCCAGATCTGAATAAGTCAATATCCTGGGTCACATTGCCTAAATACAAGAATAAATCCAAGTATCAAAATACAAGATACAATTGTTCAAAATAAGCAACAAGAAAAGAAATAGATATAGCAAAAGCTCCAGCAACTAGTATCTCATTTCGCCTATTCCATCTGGCAGCTGATCTCCAAAATCTGTAACTTAACAATTGCAGGGATAGGAAAAAGAAAACAAACTTCCGTCAATGCAAGTTACGGGCTACTTGTAACGCAGGATACAAGTACATGGGAAAACTAAACAAATAACATGGAATATGCATGATATCAAGTATAACAACTAGCATGGTAAGATGAACAAGTACAAGTAGCATGTATCAAGTGTCAAGTAAACATGTATCATGTAAACAAGCATCAAGTGTCAAGTATCATGTATCAAGTCTCATGTATCTTGTAGTCAAGTATCAAGTATGCATGTATCATGTTCAAGTAGCAAGTGTCATGTATCAAGTAATCAAGTATCATGTAGTCAAGTTCAAGTATCATGTTCACGTGTCATGTATCAAGTCTTGTAGTTATTACTATCTTGGTAGCATTTCATGCATCCCAGTTTGTACTACATGGTTGCTACATTCAAACAGTTTCGCTTTAGATTTCATAACGGACCATAAAGGGCAGTGTACTCAGGGACAAGTATCAAGTAAACAAGTATCAAGCACGAGTCACGTAATCGTGAACACGTGGCAGCAAGTAGTATCAAGCACGAGTCACATAATCGTGAACATGTGGCACCAAGTAGTATCAAGTATGAGTCACGTAATCGTGAATACGTGGCACCAAGTAGTATCAAGCACGAGTCACGTAATCGTGAACACTTGGCAATAAGTAGTATCAAGCACGAGTCACGTAATCGTGAACAAGTGGCAACAAGTAGTATCAAGCATGAATCATGTAGTCATGAAACATGGCAACAAATAATGAAAAACACGGGGCCCCTTCCGAGTACACGTTTCTGAATTATCCACTAATCGATCTTTCCCTTAAACCCCGGCTTGATTATTTATTATTATTATCAAACAAGCATATATCTGTGCAAAACATATTAAGAATAACATGGCATGATTATGTAACAAGTTCAAGTTGCAAGATAAATAAGTACAGGTGCAAGATAACACAAAAGGATAAAACAACCAAATTTCTAATTCAGGACAGCAAGACCATACTACAGTAAAACTGAAATTTCCGTTGTTACAAACATGCAAACCTGAATCCGTCGAAAGGTCTAGAAAATACGTTCAGTCACATAGTATTTCACAAAAAAGGTCTAGAATATAAAAGTCACATAGTATTTCACAAAAACATATCTCAAAACTGATTTGAATCCAGAAAATACGTTCAGTCAAAAATCAATAAATCGAATTCAAAGTCAAGAAAACAGCATCAAAATATCATAATAAATTCCAGGAAAAATCTGGGGTATTCCTCTATATGTCTAGTATCAGAATATGAAGTTTCATAATTTTTCAGTAAGATTAGCTTGGCCAACAAAAATCAGAAAACATCAAGAAACGATAGTTTGACAAATATGGAATTTCCAACACTGTTGTACGAAAACTGTAATATATCGCAAACCGAGAAACGAAATCCAAATCCGCCAAAGGAAGAAGATGGATTTCTCTATACGTTTCTGTAGTAAAACAGTCATATCTCACACATACGAGAATGAAATTGATCAAGGTCAGAGAGGTTGGAAAGAAGATGGATTTCTCTAAAAAAAATCATGTTTAATACTGAAGTTAAGATACTGACCTTAATATGGTCTAAAATAGCAATCAAAACTGATCATCGACAAAATACAGATTTTTCTTTTAACAACAAATCAACATACAACATATGAAACTCGTTCCAAACACAACCAAACATGTTATAGAGTCTACTAAGTGTCCAATCAACATGAAATATGGTATATAGTATGTCCACAACAAGTATATCACATGGATCCAAACAAACACATGATTTCTCATAATTATCTCACAAACATTATCACATCAAGAACGGTCAACCCTAAGTTGTTTCAAGTCAAATTTTGTATCGTGAGGCAACTATGGTCAATAGCACTATAGAGACAATACTCATCAAAAATACATCATACCCGAGTTGTCTCTAGAACCCAACTACACAACAAGCGGTATTTATGACTTGTATCATACAAAGGAATTGAGTACAAGTTACTTGCCTTAACCGAAGACGAAAATGACTCCAAGCAAGAATAACGGGAACGGATCCCGGGCACGATCAAAACGAACGAACGAGCAAATGAACCACACGAACCACGAGCAAAGAACTCCACGGACCCAAAAATGATCACAACCCACTAACCACGAACATGCAACATGGGCACTCTTACGCACACATGACCAAAAAGAGTGCGGACGGGAGAGACAACGGCAACGGCGACGGGTAGTGCAGCGAAGGAAGCTCACCGCGACTGTCGTTGGCCGCTGTGCTAGCTTTCGGGAGTCGGAGGGGAGGATCGACACACTGGTGTTGCTGCTGAACTACGGGAGAGGAGCCGCTGCTGCTGTTGGAGACAGCACAGGGGATGCTCGTCGCAACGGTTGTCGCTGTGGGAGAAGGGTGGCACGACAGTGGGGGGTGCTGTTGAGGTCGCGGGGTGGCGTGACGCTGCTGCAGCTGCTGACGTGCGGAAGAGGAGCAGGGGACCAGGGGGAGGGACTGGCGCTTCAGTCGACGCTTCGACAGGGCGAGGAGGTGGAAGGAAGGTGCGCACAGGGGCTGGCACCGGGGGTGCTGAGGTTGCGAGCGACAGGAGGAAGGGACGAGGAGCACAGGGTTGCGAAAAGTAGAGCGGGGGAGGCGGAAGAGGGAGACGACTGAAGGTCGGGGGGGGGGTAGAGGACAGGTCGGGATGAGAAGGATGGGTTGGCGGTTGAGGCAGGGCGGCTGGCTGATGCCGAGGGGAGATGGGTGCAGGGCTAGGAAACGGGAGGAGGTGCAGTAGGGATGAGAGCAGAGGTAGGGGAGAAGGGGATGAAGCGGTGGGTTTTAGAATAGGGGAGATGAACAGGCTGTGGGTAATTATATATAGGGTTGGTTTTAGGGTTAGGGAATACAGGGGTGCTGACGGGTTGGGTGAAGTGGGTATATGGGCTTAACGGGTGGGGTGAGTAAACAAGGTAGTTGGGTTTAGGTAAAAAGTAATTGAGTTTAAATGGGTTATAGGGTTTAAGGGTATTGGGTAAAAATCCTATAAGAAAATTTTAGGGTTTTAGAATAAAATAACAAATAAAATATATAATTTAGGATTTTATAAAAATATTATTAATAATAATAAAAACAATAACAATAACAATAAAAATAACAATAATAGTATTAAAAATAACAGTAGTAATAACAATAATAGAAATCAAGGTAATAATATAATAATAAGATTTGTATAAAAATCATAGGAAATAGTTACAGTAAAATTATTGCTCAAAAAATTAGGTTTTAATAGAAGTGTCAAGAATACATCTTGACAAAGAATTTTGAAAACGGTAAAAATAATTTACGAAAATTTTTAAATTCACAAAAAATATGTTTTTTGGGAAAACAGGGGTTACAATTTCTCATGTAGAGAACCGTAGTGACTTCTAGTCAAAGGATCACGTACATCATGGTTACTATGAGAACCGCTTATGACACTCACGTAACGATCTATGCAGCGTTCTCATGGTGGGTCAATCCAGTACATTAATACTCTAATATGTAACAATGTGAAGACTTGATATCTCATATCCATGATCCGTGAGAATGGTCATCAATCTACGCACATGCTAGTCTTTATGTATTACTATTGTCCTAATTCACAACAATATTTGACTAGGGACATTTAAGAACAGTGTTCTGATGTCAACCAATAGGATCTCACAATCAAGTCATGAACTTGATATCCCATGACATTGAACTTACTATTCCAAGGACTTTATTATGTTTATTTAATCAAACAACACAATAAATAAAATGCCTCATATATAAAATAAAAGTCATGATACAATGTAAACTAGTAAGGTCAATACACAACTGACCTCTAGGGCATACACCAACATATGGGGTGTTTCTTTTTGTGACAATATGGTCCAATACCCACTCCGGATGCATCTGTTTCTAACTGGAATGGGCTAGCAAAATCTGGCAGAGCCAATACTGGTGCCTTTGTCATTGCTACTTTGAGTTTTTCAAATGCTGCCTTTGCTTCTATGTTCCAAGCAAACCCTTCCTTCTTCACTAGATCGCTTAGTGGTTCTGCCAAGGAGGCATATGAATTTACAAATCTTTTGTAGTACCCTTTAAGTCCCCAAAAACCTCATAATTGCTTGATGTTTGTTGGTGCAGGCCAATTCACCATTGCTTCAATCTTCACAACATCTACATGAATACCCTGTGCAGAAATAACATGGCCCAAATATTCTATCAATTGCTTTCCAAATGAGCACTTTGACTGCTTGACAGAGAACAAGTTGAGTTTCAAAGTTCTTAACACTTTACTCAAGTGTTGAGACTGCCAGTCTGAGCTATACACCAAAATATCATCAAAGAATACTAATACAAATTGCCTTCAGTAAGGCTTGAAGATGATGTTCATTGCTGCTTGAAATGTGGATGTGGTGTTTATTAATCCAAACGGCATAAATAAGAATTCAAAGTGACCATTGTGAGTTCTGAAAGTTGTCTTCTCCACATCCTGTGTCTTGATTTTGATTTAATGGTATCCCGCCTTCCAATCTAGTTTAAAGAAGTATTTTTCACTATGAAGTTCATCAAACAGTTTATCAGCTGTAGGGATAGGGAATTTATCTTTGATAGTTATGGTTTAGGGCTCTATAGTCGACATAAAACCTCCATGTTCCATCTTGCTTCTTAACTAAAAGCATTGGCGAAGAGAATGAGCTTTTACTTGGTTGGATAATGCCTTCTTGTAGCATCTTTGTAATTTGCTGCTCTATCTCAGTCCTTTGGAAGTGGGGATACTTGTAGGGTTTCACGTTGGAAGGTTTAGATGCAGGTATGAAATGTATCTGATGATCCAACTCTCTCTCTGGGGGAATGCTTGTTGGCTCTGTGAAAACTGATGCATGCTGCTGTAGGATCAATTGTAGGTCTTCTGGTAGAGATTGCAGTGGTTGGTTACTATCTTCCATTATCAGATGGAAGTATTGAGACACTGATGGGGTGGAAATACATCTCTTTAGCTGATGAATTTGAAGTTGAGCTGATGTTGAGGTGCCTGATATTCCACCTTGCTGTAAGAGCATCTGTAGTCGTTTGCTATATATCGATAATATCGATATTTGGTTTAAAAAACAGCTGCAGTCGTTTGTTATATATCGATATTATCGATAAATCGCTACAGTAGATTGCTATAAATGAGAATCGATATAGCATTTATCGATAATTGAGGGATGTCGTTCGAAGCGCCGTCCCACGAAAAAAATTAATATTTTAATCGTCGGACGGCACTTGAAGTGCCGTCCGTTTGGAAAAATTATATTTTATCTGATTTTTTAAACGCCACAAAAGGAATTAAAAAACCCATAAAAAACCCTATCGGACGGCACCCGATGTGCCGTCTGTCAAAAGCCGCATATCCCGGACGGCACTTGATGTGCCGTCCGTCGAGTTTTAATAAAAAAAAAATTTTCGTACGCATCTGAGATGCCAAAAATGCCAAAAGATGTGTCACTCTCATAATTCTTGCCAAAAGATGCCAAAAAGATGCCAAAAATGCCAAAAAATTTCAAAATGCACTAAGATGTCTTGGACGGCACTTCATGTGCCGTCCTAGACATAAGGCTGAGAAAATTTTTTTTTTTTTTTTTTTTTATTGGTAGAACGGACGGCACTTTATGTGCCGTCTGACGAATGGGACCCGTTTTTTGCGCTTTTTCACCACCGACGGCACTTCATGTGCCGTCTCTTAATATTATATTATAGATTGCTATAAAATAGCTTTCGACGAGTGCAGCGGAATCGAAAATCTTATTTCTATTTATCCATATATGGATAATTTTACCATAAACGACTACAGATGCTCTAATACTCTTTGATTATCGAAGGTGAATTGCATTGTGCTCTGCTTTTAGTCTGTCGTAACTTGGCCTAGTAGTTCCAACCATTGAACACACAAAACCATCTCACTCCCATGAATTGGTGAAACAAATAGATCAATACTGAATGTATGACCCTGCATACAAATAGGGACAGATATACACTTTCCTTGACAGTATAGTGTGCCACCATTGCCTACTGTTACTACGAAGGTTGGGCCTTGTTGTATGGGCAGTTTAAGGAACACAGCTACTCTTTCTTGGATAAAATTGTGAGTACTACCACTATCAATGAGAACTTGAACAAGTGTGTTGTTGATCATACCTTGGACTCTTAGAGTCTTTGGCAAGGGATGCCCCGAAAGAGCGTGGTAAGATATCTCCAGAGTTAGCTCTGATGACTGAATGAGCACCTCCTCTTCATGTATAGCATGTGAGTCAACATCATTCATCTAAGCTTCATCAGATAAAGAGTAGTAAAAATTTCTTGCCCTTGCATATATGGCCTTGTGTGTACTTCTAGTCGCAATTAAAATATAGCCCCTTTGCTTTTCTAGCTTCCCAATCAGCTAACAATTCTTCTAACAGGGTATCTGGATTTTTGTGGAGGTCTGCGTAGCAATGGTAGTAAGTTGCTTGGTCGTGGTGGTGTCCAAGGGGGCTTGTATGTGTTGCTTCGGAACTGAGTTTTTCTTGCATCAATGATCTTCTCTTCTTGAATCTTAGGCAAACTAATTGCATGATGCATTGTTTTGGGTTGAAATGATAATACTTCTCTGTGTATATTGGGTTTGAGATCTAATATGTAACAACTGGGTAAGGAAGCCTATGATAACCCCTTCACCATGTTGCACAATTTATCAAAAACATCATGGTATTCAAGCAATGTACCCATTTGAGATAATTTTAACAGTAAGGCTTGATGATCAATAAACATTGAATCTCCAAAATGAACATCTAACTCTCGACAAATGCTTCCCAGGAAGGAAAATAATCAATTTTCATATTTATTTTGGAACCAAGCTAGTGATCTACCATCCATATGGAAGGATGTAATCATTAATTTCCCATGATGTATTCACCACCACCATAACATTGGAAGTATTTAACTCTATTAAAGGAAAGAAACTGAATTCCCATGATTCGAAGTTCCATACATTCCGATTTTCAACACAATATGGTGTATCCCAACCCAAAATAGCAAGAAAAATTCATCCTGGAAGCAAAACATAATATTTGAACCCAATAAATAACCCGAGCATCAAAGATTTATCAAATACAATTCATGAAGGGAAAAATTGTAATAGTATATAATGGATTCCAGAAATTGAAGCAAAATTTTGTTTTTCTGAATAATGGACTCCAACAACGACGGAATGGACGATTTCGGTTTCGTGCTTCGGGTGGGTCTAGGCCCACCCGATTACCATTCCTGAGTCCTGACAATGCCATGCTGAATAAGAGCATCCACAGTCGTTTTTCTCATATGTTAAAAAATGGCAGCTACAGTAATAACAAATAAACCTATTTACTGCAGTGGTCGTTTGCTATATGTTTCTCATTTTTTAGAAAATAAGCGAGCGACAGTATATGTTATACTGTCTCATCGTTTAAAAATAAATTTAAAAAAGTTAATTACTTATTAACTATTAAACTATATTAATTAAATAAATTAAATAATATAATAATAACTAAATCTATCAAAAAACTAACTAAACCTATTTATATCCACCTAACCTACCCACTAAAACCTATTAAAGTATATTAACTATCAGATTGCTCAGCCGGTATAACATATCCCGGCCGGGATATGTTATACCGTTTGACTTTTTTATTTTTTTATTTTTTTAGAATAAATCTGACCGTTGGATTAGAAAAAAAATATACAAAAAAAAATAATGAGACGGTACAACATATACCGGACGGTATATATTGTACCGTCTTTCAAAATTTGAAAATCGCTATTCTATTTTTCATATATGAGAAACGAATATAACAGGTTTGCTATAAAATGGCAAAATGAAAAATCATTGCAGCGGTCCGTTTCTTATAAAATGGCAATTTGTTATTTATAAGAGCATCCACAGTGGTTTGTTAAATACTCAAAATTTAGAAATCCATTTAGAAAACCGACGTGCAGTGGTTTGCTAAAAACTCAAAAGTTAGAATAGGAATGTACAGTAAGTTGCTAAAGTTAGAAGTCTGGATAGAAGATTGCTAAATATAGAAGACGGATGATGATACTCCGTTTATGGCCTTGGACGGATGAAGATCATCCGTTCTTTATTTTCTTTGATTTAAAAAAAAAAAAAAGTTAAAACTGAGCAAACGGATGAAGATGATCCGTTTGGCTCAGTTTCTGACTTTTTATTTTTTATTTTTTTAGTTCTTTTTGATTTTTTTATAATATAAAACTCAAAAAAATTTCAAAAAAAAAGGCAAAACCATCCAAACGGATGGTGATCATCCGTTTGGAATGGTTTGACTTTTTTGTTGACTTTTTTTTTCTAAAATCACCGATAAGTATTATAAAAATTAAAAAAAAAAAAAAAAACCTAAAAACGGATGATGTTCATCCGTCTACTTAAACTTTAGGATTTTGACCACTGCAGCGAACTACTCCGATTGCTATTGCTAAATGCTATTTTTAGCAATGAGAATAGCAAACTACTGTGGATGCTCTAAGAAACCATTGTGGATGCTCTAAAGCACGATCTCATAGAAACATTAACAATCCCGCATCCCAAAGCACGATCTCATAGAAGAAACATTAACAATCCCGCATCCCAAAGCACGATCTCATAGAACAAATACATCACAACCAACACGAAACAGGCTTTTTTTCTTCTTCTCAACCTCTCTTCTCCACCCGCCACGTACACAACATTTCCCAAACGTCAACACGCGCTAACTTCTCAACTAAGTCTTATTAATATTTGGGCGCGCTAACTTCTAAACTAACTCTTATTAATATATGGGGCCCACTATTTTAAGAGAGGTGTACATGCGGGTATGTGTAAGATCCCAGTACCACTGCCAATCTTTTCATGAACTTAAATGACACACTCACATTGGAGTCTCCCGTCTACCCTTCATCTCTAGTTTTCTTGAGTCAGATTCTAGGTATTTGACAAATAAAAATAGAAAAATTAGATTTGCACTGTAATCGTAAAAATCTAAAATTTGGATTAGACAAAAGATTATCTTTCGTCTTAAAAATTTAAATCAAAATATATATATACATGAAGTGAGGGACGAAGGACAAAAAAAATTATTAAAAAAAAAAGCTGAGGCACAAAAGGAAAAAAAAAAATTAAAATTTTTTTTAAAAAAAAAAAAAAAACCCACAACTTCCTCGGACGAGGGATGAAGTCCCGTCCTAGGGCATTTGTCTTTAGCACAAAATTGTTGTTGCCGCTAAATTTGGTGTGGGGGCAAACAGATAGTATTTGTGGATTCTTAGGGAAACTGAATAGTAAACCTGTATACCTGTTCCGTCGGGGTTTGATCGTCGCTCCCGCCGTACACCTGCAAAAAGTGCGAGACACCGGGGTTGTTCCCTCCGACGCACCCTCCGACGCTCAAGTCAGTAATCTGGAAGATTATGAAAGAGCGCAAAAACTGGTGAAAGATTGATTACCTCTTAATGGAGATGGGTGGGGGGTATTTATAGGCGTCTTAGGGAACAGATTAGGCATGTAATTCCTGTGTATAGATAAGGAATGTAATCCCCAATCCCCAGTGAAAGGATAGATATGAATCAGGACCGTTGATTGATGTTAATCAGAAACCCTAATTCTGTCCTGCTGGACCGGTTTTGTTGCGTGTTGAAACCCGCACCCAGTTGAGGTGGATCCATTCGCGGGCTTATTGGATCTGTGAGGAGGATACCCAGTACCCGCTTCTGGCCCGTTTGTAAGTGAAATTACTGTCTTGCCCCCGGACTTCAGGATTCGTGCCCAATTTGGACGGTTTCGATTAAACCCCTATTTTTAGCCATATCATGAGCCCCCCACTCCTAAAGGCTGAGGGCAATCAGTCATTTGTGGAGTAGTTTGACTGTTTTAATGGCTAGTGGAGTTGTATCGGAGCCCGAATGGGTGTTTTTGAATCCCGACGTGGGTGGTAAGGTAGCTCCTTCTTTTTTTGAAGCAATATGGTGTGTTGAGTTTTTATCTATTTTTCCGGGCTATTTATTTAATTTTGCGATGTGTTAACTAATTGTTCGGGGGTCTTAGCCGTATATTCTAGGCAATAATTGTTCGTTCGGGGGCTCAAAAATATCCCCCCGAATTTTTAATTATTTCCTAGAATTTTTAGCTAATTTTTGCAATTTTTAAATAAATAAAACGATTTAAATAAATAAAAATCGATTTTTAAATACCTATTTATGACGTGGGAGAATCTGGACCATCGATCTGGGCGAAGCGCGAATTTCTTAACGATCAGACGGTCCCTGCTCCTCGGCATGCTTTTTTGCCGTATACGAGGGTCGGCACCTCGGCACCTCGGCTCGGAGAATCAATGCCTCGGTTCGATGGGTCGGTGCCTCGGTTCGGAGGGTCCGAGGGACGTGGCATCATCTGGGTCGTCCATCTCAGCGTGGATCCCCATAAAATGCTATCTTGTCGTTTAGTGGACGTGGCAAGATCTGAACCGTCCATCATGACGAGCGCGCTTTTTTACGAGATCCAACGGCTGATATGGGTCGGCGAGTTTTTTCGCCATATATGAGGGTCGGCACCTCGGCACTTCGGCTCGGATGATCAACGCCCCGGCTCGATGGGTCGGTGCCTCGGCTCGGAGGATCCGAGGGACGTGGCAAGATTTGAACCTTCCATCGTGACGAGCGCGCTTTTGTACGAGATCCAGCGGTTGATATGGGTCGGCGAGTTTTTCGCCGTAGACGAGGGTCGGCACCTCGGTGCCTTGGCGCAGAGATTCCGAGGGACGCGACGGAGTTGGCTGTTTTGAAGGAAATGTCCCTTGATGGTTGCATCTTTTTCGAGCCTAGTGGCTCGGCTGCTCGACTAAGCTGTTCGGTAGCTCGGTCGAGCAAGCCGATGGCTGGCGGTTCGGAAAATACACGTGGGCGGATCTGGTCCGTCCATCATGGCGCGCATCACGAGGATGGGGTTCAGATCACGAGAAAACGTTATCTTGTCGTTTTGTGGGCGTGGCAAGATCTGAACCGTCCATCAGATTCTGTTGCGGATTTTGGAGAGATCCGACGGTGACTTCGCCTCGGGATGATTTTTCTCCATATACGAGGGTCGGTACCTCGTCATCTCGGCTCGGCGCGTCAGGGCTGTTTGGCCGAGGTGCTGAGTTGGTCGTTTTGAAAGAAACGTCTCTTGAGGGTTCCACCCTTCCGTGCCTAGTAGCTCGGCTGCTCGGCTGAGCTGTTCGGTAGCTCGGCTGGGCAAGTCGATGGCAGGCAACTCGGAAGATACGCGTGGCCAGATCTGGGCCGTTCATCATGGCGCGCATCACGAGGATGGGGTTCAGATCACGAGAAAACGTTATCTTGTCGTTTTGTGGGCGTGGCGCAATCTGAACCGTCCATCAGATTCTGTCGCGGATTTTGGAGAGATCCGACGGTGACTTCGCCTCGGGATGATTTTTCTCTATATACAAGGGTCGGTACCTCGTCATCTCGGCTCGGCGCGTCAGGGCTGTTTGGCCGAGGTGCTGAGTTCATTGTTTTGAAGGGGCGCAGTAGCTCGGTTGCTCAGCCGGGCTGTTCGATAGCTCGGCTTGGCAGACCGGTGGCCGAGTCGTCGACTTAGTGATTTGAAGAGTTTTTTGCTTCTCGTAACGTCGCAACTTTCCGCTTGTCGCTTTGGCTTCTTAGTGGGCTTTTTATGTTTCCCAAGGAGGCCCAACATTTCAGGGGTTATAAGTTTTCACCCCCACTCCCAAGCTCATTTCTTACTCTTTACTCCCAAGTCTTCACTTTTGTTCTCTAAGTTCTCTGCTAGCGGCGACTTTCGCTCCAAGGCGTTGCTGTTAGCTGTCGTGTGGGCTAGGGGATTTCCGGCGAGCGCATTCCGACCATGAACGTCACTTCAAAGGTCAGTTTACTTAGTCTAAGCCTTTTTTCTAGTGATGTCACGAGTGAACTCGGGGAGTGGGGCCTCGTCTTCGGGCAATGATGGCGCCGAGGAGAGGAGAAGGGCGGAAGCCCGAAGGAAGGGGAAGCAGGTCGTTGAACCGTCGGCTACCGAGGCTAGACGCGAGAAGAAGAAGAGGAGGGTGGAGACCCCATCTCCCGTAGTGGCAGTGATTGTGGAAAACCCGAAGCAAGCCCCTGAGATGGGACGATATCCTTCTGTCCTGTCCGGGCATTCGGGGGTCAGGCAGTATGAGGGCGACCTTTTGGAGAAAGCGATCTATGGGAAGTCGAAGATCGTCGAGGAACCTAACCCGGCCCTTCCCACCGAAGCCGACGAGCTCATTTCGGTGTTGTCCGAGAAGGATCTACTTCGGATAAGAAAGGCCTTCGTCATCCCTCCGGAGTACAAACTGATGCTCCCCGGTCCCGGGATGCGAGCGAATTCCAAGCTGTCGTCGTCGGATATGTGCATGTTCGACTTCGACTCCTTGAATGCCGGGCTACGTTTCCCGCTGCATCCTTTCATCCTTCAGATTCTCGGCTGGTTCTGCCTCGCGCCGACCCAATTCATGCCGAACACATGGCGTCACGTGAACGCCTTCTTACTTCAGTGCTACAGAGCCGAAGTAGAGCCGGATCTAACGGTCTTCCGAGGGATGTATCGGATAAACAGGCAGCACAAGACAGAGTATCAGTACTACTTGGGGCCGAGGAAGGGTATTAGGATTATAGAAAACCCCGACTCAATTAAGGGTTGGAAAGAGAAGTATTTTATAATAAGGGGCGAGGCGATTCGGCATATTCCGACCCGGTGGAAGGTGGAGGTGCCGAAATTTGCGCGAGCCGACCCTGTATTGTCTGAGGCCGAGGAGGAGGTGGCGAGGAAGATAATGGCCCTTCCATTGTTGAGTTGGAGGGAGTTGACAGAGGAGGTGTTGTTCGGGTCCGGCCTAAGCCCCATCGACCCGAGTATGCTCCTGACATCTCATTTATTTTCGTTTTTCAAGTCTTTTGTTCGTCTTGCTGATCTGTTTTTTGTTGTCCGATGCAGAAGCGATGAAGATTGATTTCAACGCTATGATGGCCGATAGGTCCAAGTTGGCCGGGGGCAGAAAGAGGAAGAGGGCGACCGAGGCTGCCTCTTCGACTCCGCAGCCTACTGTCGCCTCTACCACCACCCTGCCTCCTCCGACTACCGAGGTGCCTTCGGAGGTAGCCGTTGTCGAGGAGGCCTCGGTCCCTGTCGCCCCGACCGTGATTGAGGGGGCCTTTGACGTCAACGCGGCGCTGGCGCTCGAGGCTCCTCCGTTGACTAAGGCGGCCGAGAAAATCCTGACCGAGCAGTACAAACAGTTGTTTGTGCCGAACTGGCGGGTGAGGAATCATGACAGATTTCTCGGCAACTCGCAGATGTCAGTGCAGGTCGTCAAGCACTTGGCGACCCCGAAGGACAGGGCCGCGCTGAAGGTGGGGACAGTCGGCGACGACACCTATGAAGTCGCTCGGTCGCTCGTTTCGGTAAGTGTCTACTTGCGAATTTCTCTAAGTTTGTTGTTCGGCTTGCGCATCACTCTGATCGTTGTCTTTGTAGGCCACCTGCCACTTCGGCCACCTCCTCGAGACGTTTGCCGCGCAGGAGAAGGAGCTGAGGGCCGCCAGCGACAAAGACAGGACGGCAAAGGTCAGGGCGGTCAAGGAACTTGAGGCCGAGCAGAGGCGAGCCGAGGCCCTGGAGGTCCGGGTGGCCGACCTCGTTGCCGACCTGGAGAAATCCAATGGGCGCATCGATGCGGAGTCCACCAAGGCCGCCGAGGAGCTGGCTGCGGCGCTGAAGTCCTTGGCCGAAGAGAGGGCGGAGAAGGAGGCCTTAGTGACGAAGATCAGGGCCGAGGTGGAGAAGGAGGTCGAGGCCGAGGTGAAGAAGCACATGGCCGAGAACATGGAGAGGTCCTATCAGAGGGCACTTGATCATGTTCAGGATCGGATCCCTGGCTTCGAGCGGGTCGGCTACCGGCTATGGCCAAGGTCGCCTTCAGGCGACGAGGAGGAGGAAGGCGAAGGCGACTGATGAACCAAATATTATTCACTTTTAGGAGCAATAATCTTAAGGCAATTAGACATTTAAATGCTCTATATGTGGTATTTATGCTTCTTTTCTCTTTTTCCATAGGAAACAACCAAAAGCAGTAAAACGAAGCAGATTCCAGACTAACACAGACTTTGAGGATGAACTCAGAATATTACAGAGCATCAGTCGATTGACTCTTCAACCAGGCGACTGGGCAGAGAGTTTGATAAGGCTCGGCATAGTCGACTGTGTCCCAAACCAGTCGACTGGTATGCGGCGAGTCAGAAGATAAGAACAGATGCATCCTTATCCAAATCCGAATCAAAATTAAGTTATCCAAACCCAGGTGTTTTCTGCAAATAACAACTTCTCAAACGATCAAAGCAAGAAGCACGTGGTGAGCAGATAAGGAAGGAAAGAAGAAAAAGAGAAAGAAATAAACGGCTGATGAGGATAAGGAAAGAAATAACAATAGAAGAGGACTTCTCTGCAAAAAGTACAAACCCTAATTCTCTTCTCTTGTTCTATAAATACCAATCAAGAAAGAAGCGAAACTCTCTCTCTCTCTCTCTGACTTTCTTCCGCACACACCATCAGCCGAATCACAAGAGTTCCTGAACGATCAAGCCATCAACAAAGTGCAGCACGGCAGCAACATAGAAGAAGAAGAAAGAAAATCAAGCATTAAGAAAAGAACGGCCGGTCGACTGTGTGACAGCCAGCCGACCTATTTGACCGAACTACATCAGTTTATTCCTTCTCTTTCTTATTCTTTTATGTTAACCATGTATTCAAACTTGTTGATTAATAAAAGTATTATTATGTGGAACTAATTTCATAGTTGGGTAGATTGAAGCCGTAGTTATGTAATGCTATATTCTTCTGAAATCTTCTATTTTACTTATTGATTGAATCTGATTGAATTGATATAGATTTATGATAATTAAACTGGTTCTCGAAGCTCTGAGGGCAGTCGACTGAGGTGAGAGCCAGTCGACTGACGTACAGAACTTGAGAATATCAAGTTTGCATTACCATCTATCTGAATCTGTTATATGAGCATATTGAGACGACCCGTATCTCGTGTTCATAACCTGTAACAAGGGAATCTTTAGGGGTTCTTGGTTCAATCAACTTAAGG
Source organism: Hemerocallis citrina (assembly GCA_017893485.1). Lineage (NCBI taxonomy): Eukaryota > Viridiplantae > Streptophyta > Magnoliopsida > Asparagales > Asphodelaceae > Hemerocallis > Hemerocallis citrina. The sequence continues at coordinate 201,150,551 of CM030358.1, forward strand.
GATCTAGATCTGATACCAATTTCTAGAACCTTGAGTGTTTGTTCGTTTCCACTGATCTTATGTTTTCTTTAAGTACAACTTAGTAGATACCATGCTAAACACTTGATGAAAGAAACGAATTAGAGTAGATACCATGCCTAATTCTTGGCTTAGGGAAACATTACTTTAAGGAGTAGATACCATGCCCTTGAAGAGAACAAACATGAGTAATCAGAAGAAGTTCAGAAGGTAACTTAGCATTATTGACTATTGGTGGAGATCTAAACCCAACTACTTAATAAATATTTGTGATTCAGCACTTCTTAATTTAGTTCTAATCTTTTTATTTCTTTTAGACTTTTAAAACAACTCTTTATGATTCTTAGTCTTTTTATTGATTAGTAAGTTAAAGTCTACAATCTCTGTGGGATCGACCCTTGCTATTGCTACGCTTTTATAAACGATTCGTGCACTTGCGAGGTTTTAATTTGTGTCTAGTTTGTCTGTTTATTTAGATAACTAGATTGCACAACAGCGACGAGGCCGAAGGCGACGACGAGGAGGAGGAGACCGACCCACCTGTGGCGAACGCCCGGGTCGAGGGGAGGATCGAGGGGCCATCTGTCAATGCGCCCGTGGTCGAAGCGGCGACGCAGGTGGACCCCTGATCCCCTCGTTAAATTTTTTGTAGTTTTCGTTTTGTTTTTTCTTCCGAGCATTGTAATGCCTTTTGCGGACTGGCCACCGCTTTTAATGAATGAAAAATGTTTTGACTTCGAAATTTTGTCTAAGTGTTTGGTTCGGCAATATAGTACTTCACTGCTATCCCTTTCTCATTTCAGATTGCTGAGCAGACTCTTATCACCTCGGCTGATCGGCGTCGAGCCGAGTTGTTTAAGCGATCTCGGGAGGATCGCCTCGAGGGCGAGGTTCACCTGACGAGGAGGATACTTTACAACTTAGAGATTAGGCATAGTGAGGCGTTGGCCGAACTGCACCATCTACGGATAGTCGAGGCCGAACTATCTGCTAAGGAGGAGGAACTGGCGCGAGTTTCGGCCGAACGAGATGACTTTGCGAAGAAGGTAGAACAGCTGCAAAGGGTGACGGTCGACAAGAGCATCGAGGTGACCCACTTGCGACGCGTCATATCTGACAGCGCCGAATACCCCGGTTCGGCGAAACTTCCTCGATTCAAAGTGATTGTGAAGGACGACACGTTGAAGGACCGGATCGTCGAGCTGGAGGAAGAGGTTGCTCGGCTCAAGCCTCAGCCGGTGAGGGCTAACGTCCGGAGCACCTCGTGCACTCGCGAAGAGATCGAGCGAGGGATCACGTTTTATCAGGCCGCGAGCCGGACCCCCATCATAGGTAGGACAGCAACCGATGCCCAAAGTAGGGTAGCGGTGTCTTCAAGTGGTGCTTTGGTTGGAGCGACTGTGAGGGTCAGCGGCGATGGGGCGTCTCGGTTCGTCGGTCTAGAGACGAGCTCGGAGGCCAAGAAGCGCCGACCTAAAGTGTCGCTGAACCGGAGTGTCCCCCTTCCTCGGAGGCAGTGAACGGGTCGTGTCATGTCTTCGGACTTTGCAAACTTTGTCTTGTTGTAATCTTTTGTAATTTTACCCAAGTCATTAATGAAATTGGAGTTGATTTACCCAAACTGTTTTCTGCTGTCTTCTTATTGTGCTATAATTGCGCTAGCTAGGGTAGGCTCGGAATGAACCGCGAGGCAAGTGTTTGCTTCGTCGAGCATCTTGGCCTCGAAACTCGCCCTTTCGCCGCGGTTCTGAATCTTGTTCGGTGTGGGTCGGTTGCGCTTTCGTAGCTTGATGACCCGGGTGACTTTTGCCGAAGGCCGGTACTGGTTGTGTGTCGTCCGGTGGTAGGTGCCGAGCAAAGTGAAGCGATCAGAGCCATTTGATGGTTGCACGAATCTTGAGGCGGGTCCAGTTCCCAAGAAAACGTTATCTTGTCGTTTTGTGGACACGTGGCTGAATCAGATCCGTTGACCACACTCTAGCACACATTATGAGACGATCTGACGGTGGTTTCGCCTCGGAAGGTTTTTTCGCCATATACGAGGGTCGGTACCTCGTCCGCTCGGCTCGACAGTCGTGGGGGCAGGTCGGAGTGGCCATCTAACCCCGGCCCGTTTGGGGACGAGCCGGTGAGGTAAAGTCGAGCCATAGGACCCCGACCATCGTTTAGTTAGTTTAAGGTTGTGGGAGCAATTCCGAACGGCAATATACTTCTGGCTCGTCTATGGACGAGCCGAGGAAGTAAAGTCGAGCCGAGTGCTGGACTCCGAACCATCGTGAGACTAGCTTAAGGTTGTGGGAGCAATTCCGAATGGCGAGCTACTTCTAGCTCGCTTAGGAACGAACTTGCGAAGTAGAGTCGAGCCAAGTGTTGGACTCCGAACCATTCAACGGCTGTAGGAGCAATTCCGAACGGCGATGTACCTCCGGCTCGGCCTTGGGCGAGCCGGGGAGGTAAAGTCGAGCCGAGTGCTGGACTCCGAACCATCGTGAGATTAGTTTAAGGTTGTGGGAGCAATTTTGAATGGCGAGCTACTTCTAGCTCGCTTAGGAGCGAACTTGCGAAGTAGAGTCGAGCCAAGTGTTGGACTCCGAACCATTCAACGGCTGCAGGAGTAATTCCGAACGGCGATCTACTTCTGGCTCGTCTATGGGCGAGCCGAGGAAGTACAGTCGAGCCGAGTGCTGGACTCCGAACCATCGTGAGATTAGTTTAAGGTTGTGGGAGTAATTCCGAATGGCGAGCTATTTCTAGCTCGCTTAGGAGCGAACTTGCGAAGTAGAGTCGAGCCAAGTGTTGGACTCCGAACCATTCAACGGCTGCAGGAGCAATTCCGAACGGCGATGTACCTCCGGCTCGGCCTTGGGTGAGCCGGGGAGGTAAAGTCGAGCCGAGTGCTGGACTCCGAACCATCGTGAGATTAGCTTAAGGTTGTGGGAGCAATTCCGAATGGTGAGCTACTTCTAGCTCGCTTAGGAGCGAATCTTGCGAATTAGAGTCGAGCCAAGTGTTGGACTCCGAACCATTCAACGGCTGCAGGAGCAATTCCGAACGGCGATGTACCTCCGGCTCGGCCTTGGGCGAGCCGGGGAGGTAAAGTCGAGCCGAGTGCTGGACTCCGAACCATCGTGAGATTAGCTTAAGGTTGTGGGAGCAATTCCGAATGGCGAGCTACTTCTAGCTCGCTTAGGAGCGAACTTGCGAAGTAGAGTTGAGCCAAGTGTTGGACTCCGAACCATTCAACGGCTGCAGGAGCAATTTCGAACGGCGATCTACTTCTGGCTCGTCTATGGGCGAGCCGAGGAAGTACAGTCGAGCCGAGTGCTGGACTCCGAACCATCGTGAGATTAAGGGGTTAAAAGCAGAGAGATGTAACAGTGTCAAAAATACGAAAAACTTTATTTATTAATATCCAATGATCGGCTGCTTCTAAAGTTGCTAGCCGTTATTACAATGAAAAATAAAGGAAAAATCATTACTAGTAACAGGAAGGGAATGGTTCGACATCTCGGGTTACTTAGAGAGGCGTCGTTGCTCTCTCTTGGTATTTCAAGAGATGGTTGGCATTCCAAGTCCTGGGAATCTCCCTGCCTTCGAGGTCTTCTAGCTTGTATGCACCGGGGCGGATCACTTTTGAGATCTTGTAGGGTCTCTCCCAATTCGTGGCCAATTTGCTTTTCTGTCCGGGGAACGAGATGGCCAATTTTCGGAGGACTAGGTCCCCTTCTTTGAGGTCCGTTGGGCGGACTCTCTTGCTGTATGCTTGCTCAATCCTTCTCCGGTAGCTTTGTTGCCGTATGGCAGCTCTTTCTCGGATTTCGTCCATCAAGTCTAGGCTTGCTCTGAGCTCTCTAGCGTTCTGCTCTTCTTCAAAAGCTATCAAACGAGGAGAGGGTATTCCGACTTCTAGGGGAATAGTGGCCTCGGACCCGTAGGTGAGATTGAACGGACTCTCGCCTGTTGGGGTCCGCTTTGTGGTGCGGTAGTTCCACAGCACGTTGGGCAACTGATCAACCCACAAGCCCTTGGAACACTTGTCTAGTCTCTTCTTGATGCCTGAGAGGATCTGCGGTTGGCATTTTTGGCCTGGCCATTTGACTGAGGATGAGAGACGGAGGAGAAGCGGTGTTGTATAGCGAGGTCCTCACATAAGGCTCGGAAGGCAGTCTCAGTGAACTGTGTTCCATTATCTGTAACTATGACCCGGGGAACGCCGAATCAGCAGATCACACTTTTCCAGAAGAATTGAACAACCCTATGCTCGATGATTGTAGCCAGGGGCTCGGCCTCTATCCATTTCGAGAAATAGTCGACTGCCACGACTAGGAACTTTAACTGTCCGGGAGCTGGCGGAAATGGCCCCAGTAAATCCATCCCCCATATCGCGAAGGGGATCAGACTTGATAGGGAGGTGAGTGGTGCTTGTGGAAGGCGTCGGATGTCGGAATATTTCTGATAGGAGCTGCATTGCCGAACGTGTCGTTCGGCGTCCCGTAGGAGAGTGGGCCAGTAATACCCGTAGTTCAACACTTTGCGCGCTAGGGCTCTGGAGCCGGAATGGGCCCCGCCGATGCCCTCATGAAGTTCTTGCAGGGCGTAGTCGGCTTGCCCGGGGGAGAGGCACCTTAGGTAAGGCCGACCGTCTACCTGGGTGAAGGAGCGTTTATATAGGACGCCTTCGATTAATGTATAACGCTCGGCTCGGACTCTTATTCTTCGTGCTTCCTTCGGATCCTGGGGGAGGAGTCCGTCTCTTAGAAATTCGACGAGGGGTTTCATCCAATTGTCTTCAAGGAGGATAGGCAATGCTTCAACGGAGTCGAGTGCATCGTCCTCTATGCTCGGCTTCAGGAGGACTTCTATCGAGACAGTCTGTTCGAGGTCTTGAAGGGAAGAGGAGGCTAATTTGGATAGGGCATCGGCCTGAGCATTTTCTTCTCTGGGGATTCTTTGGATGAGGGCCTCTTCAAACAGTGCCATGAGACTTTTGACTTTAGCCAAGTATTTAACCATCCTGTCATCGCGGGCTTCATACTCGCCGAGGACCTGATGGACGACCAACTGAGAGTCGCTGAAGATCCGTAGGCGTTGTGCCCCTGCATTTCGGGCCATTCCAAGGCCGGCTATGAGCGCCTCGTATTCAGCTTCGTTGTTCGAGGCTTTGAAGTTTATACGGAGGGAGTATTGGAGGATAAAGTCATCTGGGCCTGCCAGGATGACCCCCGCCCCGCTTCCCTCGTTGCAAGAGGACCCGTCGACATAGACCGACCAGACGGGTGGTCCCTTCACTGTTTGGTTGGACTCGGGGATAGTAGTTTCAACTATGAATTCGGCTAGTGCCTGTGCCTTGATCGTGGTCTGAGGCTGATAAGTTATATCATGTTGGCTCAGCTCGATCGACCATTTCATAAGGCGACCGGAAGTCTCGGGTTTGTGAAGAACCTGTTTCAGTGGCTGGTCGGTAAGAACGACCACCGAATGGGACTGAAAGTAGGGGCGAAGCTTTCTCGCGGCCATTACCAGGGCATAGGCCATTTTCTCAATCTTCGGGTACCGGAGCTCGGCGTCCCGAAGCACCTTGCTGACGTAATAGATGGGCTTCTGAGCCCTTTCTTCTTCTCTGACTAAGACCGCACTAAGCGTCTGTTCGGAAGCTGCCGGGTAGAGGTAGAGCGGTTCGCCAGGTATTGGTTTGCTGAGAAGAGGTGGATTAACGAGGTAAGCTTTAAGCTGGTCGAAGGAGTCTTGCTGCTGCTGCCCCCACTCAAATCCTTTAGCCCCCCTGAGGGCTTTGAAGAATGGGAGGCACTTCTCCCCGGACTTCGACAGAAAGCGCCCTATGGCGGCTAGGCGACCAGTCAACCTCTGAACTTCCTTGACATTTCTAGGAGGGGCCATGTCCAGTATGGCCTTGATTTTCTCCGGGTTTGCTTCTATTCCTCGTTGGTTAACCATGAAGCCGAGGAACTTCCCTGATGAGACGCCGAACGCACACTTGTTCGGGTTAAGTCTCATATTGTGCTTTCTTAAAACGTCAAATGCTTCTTGGAGGTCAGCCACATGATCAGTGCCTCGGATGCTTTTCACAAGCATGTCATCAACGTACACCTCCATGTTCCGGCCGATCTGAGCCTGGAAAACCTTGTTGACGAGGCGCTGGTATGTTGCCCCCGCATTCTTTAGCCCGAATGGCATGACTCTGTAGCAATAGAGCCCCTGGTCGGTCACGAACGAGGTCTTCGGGATATCCGGGGGAACATTCTTATCTGATTGTAACCTGAGAAAGCATCCATGAAGCTGAGGAGCTCATGTCCCGAGGTTGCGTCAATCAGAGTGCCAATACTCGGCAGAGGGAAGGGATCTTTGGGGCATGCCTTGTTGAGGTCGGTGAAATCAATACAAATCCTCCAGGTCCCGTTGGACTTCTTCACCATTACTACATTCGATAACCACTCCGGATAGTTCACTTCCTGTATGAACCGGGCCTTCAAGAGTTTGTCCACCTCCTCTTTGATAGCGATCTGGCGCTCGGGGGCGAACTTGCGCCTCTTCTGCTGAACCGGTTTGGACCCCGGATCAACGCTCAGGCGGTGGACCAAGAGTTCTTCAGAGATACCGGGCATATCTGCTGCTGACCATGCGAAGAGGTCTTGATTGGTTCGGATGCATTTTACAATATCTGAGTATAGGGCGGACGGGAGGGTCTTGCTGACAAAGAACTTGTGGGTCGGCTCCTACTCAGAGAAGAGTACCTCCTCCAATTCGTCCACTGGCTCGGAAGTCGACCGAGCAGCATCTTGGGGGAGTTCCAGTGTTTCTAAGGAGAGGACGGGTCCAAGGGTAGAGGACATATAATACTTGCGGGCCTGCTCCTGATTGCCCCTTGCTTCTCCTACTCCGGCCCGAGTGGGGAATTTCATTTTGAGATGGTAGGCAGAAGGGACGGCTTCGAGGGCGGCCAGACCGGGCCGACCCAAAATGACATTATAGGCTGCTGGGACATCTACGACCATGAAGTCCATCGACTCCGTTCGGGTAGTAGGAGTTTTTCCAGCGGTTACGTCGAGGGTAATCACCCCTTCAATAGACACTGGCACTCCCGTGAACCCGTGGAGCGTGTAACCGGCGGGCTTGAGTCTGTCCCGCGAGAGCTTTAGGCCTTTAAAAGCGTCAAGGAAGAGGATGTTGACGGAGCTGCCGTTGTCTACTAAGATCCTCTCCACTTTGAAGTTGGCCATGTGGAGACTGATGACGAGTGCGTCACAATGAGGGGTGCGGACACCTTCAAGATCTTCGTCAGAGAAAGTGACGGGCACTCCGAGGCCTTTGGGAGGAGGGGTGGTTCGGACTGAGTTGACCTCTCTTATAAATGCTTTCCGAGAGGAGTTCGAGGAGCCCCCCATTGGACACCCATGGATGAGGTGGAGGACTCGCTCTTCCTCAAAGTCTGGCGTCTCTTCTCATTCCGGACGCTTGTTAGCCCCACGAGACTGGGGCGGAAGTTCGGCTCGGTCCTTTCTTACAAACTTCGTCAGCTGCCCCCTCTGGATAAGGGCTTCGATCTCGTTTTTCAGAGCACGACAATTGTTGGTGTCATGCCCATGGTCCCGGTGATAACAACACCATTTTTCTTTATCCCTCCTCTTAGGGGGGGTGTTCATCCTCGGAGCTGGAGGTAAGATCCCCTCCTTTTCGACCTCCATCAGCATAGTTGAGACGTTTGTGGTGAGGGGAGTGAACTTCTCGAATCTGGGGGGAGGTCGGCGCTGGCCGGTATTATCCTTCTGGAGCTTCTTAGCCCCTTCTTCTTCTGTTCCTTTTCTCTTGAACCCGGAGGAAGACCCCTCCCAGTTGGGTTGATGCTCGGCCTCTTCGGCCCGGATGTACTTTTCGCTGCGAAGGAGAAGGTCGGAAAAGTTCTGTGGAGGCTTCTTAGCGAGGGAAGAGCGGAGGTTGGAATTGAGGACATTAGATTGGAATGCTGCCGTAGCGACCGACTGGTCGAGGGATGCTATGGTTCTGGCTTCAGCTGTGAACCTCTTCACATAGTATCTCAGTTTCTCCCCCTTCTTTTGGTGGAGGTGCAATAGGGAGATGCTGGTTTTCTCAGCTCTACAGCTGCTTACGAAATGTGTGACGAAGAGGGTTTCGAACTGCTCGAAGGAGAATATTGAGGAGGGGGCGAGGCGAGAATACCACTCTCGAGCTGGTCCCTTGAGAGTTGCGGGGAAGGTTTTGCAGAGGAGGGCATCGGAAGCTTGATGGAGGAGCATCAAAGTCTTAAAGCTTTCGATGTGATCGACTGGATCGGTCTTCCCGGTGTAAGTCTCAAATTGGGGAGGTTTGAAACCGAACGGCACAGGTGCATCCACTATGGTTCGGGAGAAAGGGGGTCGGCTAGGACGTAGGGTCCTCCCCCTAAGCTCCTCTTCTCGGTCTATCCGGCCCAGGCGCCTCTCTACTTTATGAAGACGACGGTACATGGTGTCATCCTTCCGACGGTAATCAGCCGAGCCCCTAGACTCGTCTTCGTATGAGGGAGAGCGAGGGCTACGTCGGTGGTAACTTCGGGAGCGACGAGGACTTGGGGTACGTCGGGAGTTGCTAGGAGCAGGACGAGGAGATGGGGACCGTCGGCGAGGGCTTCGGACCGGATGAGGAGATCGGCGAGGGCTTCAGACTGGAGGAGGTGATGGGGCCTTCGGCTAATTAGGGTTTTGACGGAGGTTGAGAGCCTGCAGGACGGTCGCTTGGAACTGCTGGAACTCGGCACGGGTTATTGGTGCCTCATTGTTCCTGGGCTGTTTCCGACCCGCGGGGGAGTGCCTTCTTCGGTAATGCTCGGGGGACTCTTTCCTCCCTCTCCTGACGGGGGACCTGTAGTACCGGTGGCGAGGAGACCGCTCGCCCGGATGGTGTTGGCGGGAGGTTCCCTCTCGGGCCCGCTTTTCATCCAGATGGCGGCGGAGATCATCATCTTTCTGGCGATTGAGGGCGGTATTGTGGCGACCAGAGGCTCGGGGGTGATGGGATGCCATGGAGTCCGTGGAGGCGTTGTGGATGGAGACATGCTCTTGATGAAGAGGTTGTTTCTGAGGGTTAGGGCCCTTTGGATGCGGCTGATCAGGAGGGGGAAGGTCCTGTTGGAGCGGGTCTTCCGCTGTAGGGGGAAGTTGCCCTTGTTGTTGAGCGGGATTGTGGGGGACTTCTTGCTGCTGATCAGGGTTGGGTCCTAGGTTGGACTCCCTTGACCTGACTTTCCGAGGTGGCATGGCTGGAGAAGATCTGTTCACCGGAAAGAGGAGATGTCTCTATTCGTTAGTTTCCCACAGACGGCGCCAATCTGTTGCCGCTAAATTTGGTGTGGGGGCAAACAGATAGTATTTGTGGATTCTTAGGGAAACTGAATAGTAAACCTGTATACCTGTTCCGTCGGGGTTTGATCGTCGCTCCCGCCGTACACCTGCAAAAAGTGCGAGACACCGGGGTTGTTCCCGGCGACGCACCCTCCGACGCTCAAGTCAGTAATCTGGAAGACTATGAAAGAGCGCAAAAACTGGTGAAAGATTAATTACCTCTTAATGGAGATGGGTGGGGGGTATTTATAGGCATCTTAGGGAACATATTAGGCATGTAATTCCTGTGTATAGATAAGGAATGTAATCCCCAATCCCCAGTGAAAGGATAGATATGAATCAGGGCCGTTGATTGATGTTAATCAGAAACCCTAATTCTGTCCTGCTGGACCGGGTTTGTTGCGGGTTGAAACCCGCACCCAGTTGAGGTGGATCTGTTCGCGGGTTTATTGGATCTGTGAGGAGGATACCCAGTACCCGCATCTGGCCCGTTTGTAAGTGAAATTACTGTCTTGCCCCCGGACTTCAGGATTCGTGCCCAATTTGGACGGCTTCGATTAAACCCCTATTTTTAGCCATATCAATTGTGTTGGACGGTACATACTTCACTTTTTTTTTTAATAAATTAATGGGACGAAATATTATCCTTCGTCCGATGACTTCGTCGTATGCTAAATTGAAGGGACGGTGTATCGTTTACCGTTCGACGTTTGAGACGAAAGATTATCTTTCGTCAGCTATAATTTGGCAAATGCCAAACCGTCTGCTATATTTGGCCAGCGACTGTTCATGCGGCACCAAAATTTTGGGTATTTGGCAGACGAGTAGAGCAACTTTTTTTCTATTTTTTCCACTTTTGGGTATTTAGCAGACGACTACAGATGCTCTTAGGGGTGAATATGGTGATTGTGCGGAAATTAAAATTTTGAAATGCGTAAAGTAAAAAAATAAAGGTAATAAAGCAAACAGAGCAACGAGCAAGACACAGCGATGTAACGTGGTTCGACCCCAGTTCTACGTCCATACCACTTATTTGTAGCAATTCACCGTCACAAGCGTTTTACTATATTTTAAACCATTGTACAGTGATTATTGGAATCCAGGCCGAAAGACCTATTACACCCCCAGAGCTTCTACAAATAAGTTGTGCAAAACTCACCGAAGTGGAAGAAAGAAAAATTTTCAAGTTCTAAAAAGACCTTGACCGAAGAAGACAATAAAATCTCTCACACTCGGAGTGTTGATTGAATGATTAGTTCAGAAGAGTTATGATAGCAAGGGATGAAGAATACACTATGAATTATCCTCAATATATAGTGGGAAAATGTATCTTTTCGAAAATGAAAAGATATTTATAAAATAGTCAGATCTGCACTTGGACGGTCGAACGCAATGATGAACAGTCGACCGTTCATCTTTTAACTCGAAAGTCGAGAAATGACAGGTCATTGATTCATTTTTTTCACATAAATGAATGGTCGACGGTTGTGTCGGTCGACCATCATTTTGTGCGGTCGACCGCTGTCGTGCAAATTCGACTTTTATTTGTCGATTTCACCTTATATTTTTTTTTCCAAAACTATTTTATCAATCAACGGTACTTTACATATATTCTCCTCACATATAGAGAAATAGATTATCTATTTTTGCTGGCTTTCTTTATGATTTGAAGCACATGTTTCTTGTGTGTAATCTTCATTGATATTTTGGGTTTATGCATCTTCTGCTTGATTTCCAATCATTTTGAATATTGTTTTTATTTTTCTGTAGATCCTGTGAATCTCAATTAAAAATATCAATCGTAGAAAATATATTTTGTGCATACTCAACTTAAGATCAACACATATTGAAATGTGCCATTAAAGATCGTGAAAAGAATGGAGAAAAATTGATAGTTAAGTGTAATTACTCTTTACATTAACTTACTTAAGGATTAAGCACCCGTGGCAAACGAACCTCTTTCCTCTTCTTTGACCCCCCCGCGTTGTTTCCGCATTTTTTTTTGTAGCGCCTTTAAATTCTAATATGTTAAAAATCAATTAATGTGAATGTCTCTCCATTATCCCATTTTCTCCATTAACCCCATGATCTCCATGTTCTCCACTCACCATTTACTCCATGTTTGTCCTTTTAACTTCTTTTGTAAGCCTATAAATAGGCCTTTAGATGAATCATTTGGGTGTGCTAAAAAAAGAAAAGAAAATCATTTGAATACACATTATACTATATTCTCGTCTCTTTTACTTTCTAGCATCGTCTCCATTATTTTACAATACGTTATCAGCACGAGGCTCTACTTCAACTATTCGAGGTATTTTTTTTATATACTCATATTATAATATTAAGGTCACTATAACTAAGTATGCTATACACTCACCATTCATTTGGATCTTGTGTATCAGAAAAGTTATAGCATTTTTTTATACTCATATTATAATATTAAGGTCACTATAACTAAGTATGCTCTACACTCGCCATTCATTTGGATCTTGTGTATCAGAAAAGTTATAGCATTTTTTTTATATTCATATTATAATATTAAGGTCACTATAACTAAGTATGCTCTACACTCGCCATTCATTTGGATCTTGTGTATCAGAAAAGTTATAGTTTAATCTAAATTATTTTTTTCTAATTGCATTTTTTTATATATACATATAGTTTCATCATGTCGAACCTTGTCAAGCTTGAATTTGAAGCTCTTGATATTACCGGCAAGAATTATTTGTCGTGGGTGTTGGATGCGGAGATCCAGTTGGATGCTAAAGGTCTCAAGGAGACAATTGATGAATCAAAAGAAACATCGAACCAAGATAAGGCGAAGGCAATGATATTTCTTCGCCATCACCTTCATGAGGGGTTGAAAGTTGAATACCTCACGGTCAAAGATCCTGCAGATCTTTAAAAATCACTAAAAGAGAGGTATGATCATCAGAAAACTGTGATTCTTCCGAAAGCACGTTATGACTGGATGCATCTCCGTTTTCAAGATTTTAAATCTGTTAGTGAGTATAACTCGGCTATTTTTCGAATCAGTTCACAAATGAAATTGTGTGGTGAAACTGTTACTGATTCTGATATGATGGAAAAAACGTTATCCACGTTTCATGCATCTAATGTGCTCTTGCAACAACAATACCGTGAAAAGGGTTTTACAAAATACGCAGATTTGATATCTTGTCTTCTTGTTGCTGAGCAAAATAATGAGTTATTGATGAAAAATCATGAGTCTCGTCCTACTGGCTCTGCTCCATTCCCTGAAGTGAATGTGATAGCATTCAATAATAATCGTGGTCGTGGTCGTGGCCGAGGCCGCGGACGTGGACGTGGACGAGGAAGAGGAAGAGGTTATTTCCCCGGTGGTCGAAGTACCCACAATGTTAGGGATGAATCACGAGGAAACAATGATAGTGGCATGAATAAGAAGATGAAGGAAAGCGTCTGCCACCGATGCGGGATGCAAGGCCATTGGTCGCGTACTTGTCGTATTCCCAAGCATTTTGTTGATCTTTATCAAGAGTCATTGAAGAACAAAGGAAAGAATGTTGAAGCAAATTTCATTGCTGACGACTCCAATGATTTCACCGAAGGCCTCGATGATTTGATGCACCTGGATGCAGCTGATTTCCTTATCCATCCTGAAGATGGAAGTGACCAGAAGTGATCAAGATGCTTATGATATTTGATGTTTCTTTCAGCTTGTTATTTTGTTTCTATGTTTAAGTTTGCTATGAACTATGTTTTATTTCAGTTTGTTTCAGTTTTGTTAAAATTTTTCTTTAGCTTAATTTTATTTTCAAATTAATGTCATTCTTCATGCTTTATATTGCTTTCAAGTTTATTTATTCGCATTTTTTTTCTTTCTTTATCTAGATTATGAATATGTATCAATCCAAGATCCAAGTTGGGGATATATGTCTTGCAGACAGTGCTACTACCCACACCATTCTTAAAGATAAGAAATTTTTTTCTAATCTGAGAAATGATCAAGCACATGTCAATACCATATCAGGCTGTGCAAAGATAATTGAAGGCTCCGGAAGAGCAAATTTTATAATGCCAGAAGGCACAAAATTCATAATTGAAAATGCATTATTTTCGCCTAAGCCTCAAAGAAACTTATTCGGTTTTAAAGATATTCGTCTAAATGGATATCATGTTGAGACTATGAATGAAAGAAGTATTGAATATTTTTGTATTACCTCAAATATGATGAGCAAAAAGTATGTGTTAGAAAAATTACCAGCTTTCTCATCTGGATTGTATTATACAACTATAGGAATAGTTGAATCATATAATACAATAAATATGAAGTTTATAGATATATTTAAGGTTTGGCATGATCGGTTAGGTCATCCCGGTTCAACGATGATGCGGAAAATTATCGAGAAATCGTGTGGTCATTCATTGAAAAACCTGAAGATTTTTCAATCCCATGAATTTCCTTGTGTTGCTTGTTCCAAAGGAAAGTTAATTACAAGGCCCTCACCAGCCAAAATAAAGAACGAATCACTGTCATTTTTAGAACGAATTCATGGTGATATATGTGGTCCGATTCATCCCCCATGTGGACCGTTTCGGTATTTTATGGTTCTAATTGACGCATCAACTCGATGGTCGCATGTGTGTTTATTATCATCTCGTAATTTGGCTTTTGCAAGATTACTTGCACAAATAATTCGGTTGCGGGCACATTTTCCTGATTATCCGATAAAGACAATTCGTCTTGATAATGCTGGTGAATTTACATCCCAATCTTTTATGAATTATTGTATGTCAATTGGGATAAAAGTGGAACATCCAGTAGCTTATATTCACACTCAAAATGGTTTGGCAGAATCATTTATAAAACGGATCCAATGGATTGCTAGACCAATGCTTATGAAATCAAATCTCCCCGTTTGGGCCTGGGGACATGCTGTTTTACATGCAGCACAACTTATACGCATCCGGCCAACCAGTTATAATGATAATTCTACCTTACAATTGGTTCATGGTCAGGAACCAAATATTTCCCATTTACGAATTTTCGGATGTGCGGTATATGTCCCAATTAATCCACCACAACGCACAAAAATGGGACCTCAAAGGAGGACGAGAATATATGTTGGGTATGAATCTCCATCTATAATCAAGTATATTGAACCAACAACTGGAGATTTGTTTACTGCAAGGTTTGCGGATTGTCACTTTGATGAATCACTATTCCCAACATTAGGGGGAGATAATAAACAGTTGGAAAAAGAGATTTCATGGAATGAATTATCATTGAAATGTTTAGATCCTCGAACAAAAGAAAGTGAATTAGAAGTTCAAAGGATAATTCATTTGCAAGGTATTGCAAATCAACTGCCAGACGCATTTACTGACCACAAAAGAATAACAAAATCTCATATTCCAGCTGTAAATGCTCCTATCAAAATTGATGTCCCTGAAGGACAACCTATAATTGCTAGTGAGTCTAAGGCACGCTTGAAGCGTGGTAGACCACTTGGTTCTAAAGATAAATATCCTCGAAAAAGAAAAGGAGCAAATAACCATGATTGTCAAATCGAGGATGTCTCCAGAAGAGACCATTGACATAGTTAATAATAAAGAGAATCAGGTAACTGAAATTAATGAAAATGAAGAGATCTCGATTAACTATGTCATTGCGGGAAGAAGATGGGACCGGAATAATATAATTGTCGATAATATTTTTGTATATAATATAGCGCGCGATATCATAAATGAAAACGAGGATCATGAACCTACCTCTGTGGAAGAGTGTAGAAATAGAAATGATTGGCCAAAATGGAAAGAGGCAATTAAGTCTGAAATAGACTCGTTTGAAAAACGAGGAGTTTTTGGATCTGTAGTCCGAACACCAAAAGAGATCAAACCAGTAGGCTATAAATGGGTATTTGTACGAAAAAGAAATGAACGAAATGAGATTACTAGATATAAAGCACGGCTTGTCGCACAAGGTTTTACCCAGATGCCTGGTGTTGATTATGAAGAGACACATTCTCCTGTGGTGGATGCAATAACATTTCGATATTTGATATGTCTGGCAGTGCATGAAAAACTTGAAATGCGTCTCATGGATGTGGTCACGGCCTATTTGTATGGTTCGTTAGACCATGATATATATATGAAAATCCCTGAAGGATTTAAAGTGCCAGAAGCACATAATGATAATTCCCGGGAAATTTACTCAGTTAAGTTAAACAAAGCATTATATGGATTAAAACAATCAGGACGGATGTGGTATAACCGTCTGAGTGAATTTTTAATAAAAGAAGGTTATAATAATGATCCTATATGCCCATGTGTGTTTGTAAAAGGTTTAGGATCAAAATTTGTTATAATTGTTGTTTATGTTGATGATTTAAATATCATCGGAACTCCTGAAGAGTTATTACAAGCCATGCAATGTTTAAAGAGAGAATTTGAAATGAAAGACCTTGGAAAAACAAGATATTGTTTAGGTCTTCAAATTGAACATTTGAAAGATGGGATTTTCTTGCATCAATCCACTTATCTGGAAAAAGTACTTAAAAGGTTTTACATGGATAAAGCTCATCCCTTAAGTACTCCCATGGTAGTGAGGTCATTAGATGTTAATAAAGATGTGTTTAGACCTCGTGAGGAACATGAAGAACTAATTGGTCCTGAAGTACCATATCTTAGTGCCATTGGAGCATTGATGTATTTTGCTAACAATACACGTCTTAATATATCTTTTGCGGTAAATTTATTGGCAAGATATAGTTCCTCACCAACTCGAAGACATTGGAATGGTGTGAAACATATATTTATATATCTTCGAGGGACCATGGATATGGGCTTGTATTATTCTAACCTGTCCAAATCAGATTTAATTGGGTATGCAGATGCAGGATATTTATCTGATCCACATAAAGCCCGATCTCAATCAGGATATGTGTTCACCTGCGGAGGAACAACAATTTCATGGTGTTCTACAAAGCAAACACTAGTAGCAACTTCAACTAATCATGCAGAAATATTGGCAATCCACGAGGCAAGTCGTGAATGTGTTTGGTTGAGGTCGATATCTCAATATATCCGGGGAACGTGTGGCCTTTCAGTCGATAAAGATATCCCCACAACCTTATTTGAAGATAATACAGCATGCATAGCTCAGCTAAAGGATGGCTACATCAAAGGTGATAAAACGAAGCATATCTCACCAAAGTTCTTCTTCACTCATGATCTTCAACAAAAGGGTGAAATAAGTGTTCAGCAGATAAAGTCAAGTGAGAATCCAGCAGATTTGTTCACTAAGGCTCTACCCACGACAACATTTGAAAAGATGGTAAACATGATTGGGATGCGTCGTTTGAAAGATCTAAAAGGATGATCTTTTTAGGGGGAGAAAAGATATGCACTGCACTCTTTTTCCCTTCACCAAGTTTTGTCCCATTGGGTTTTCTTGGTAAGGTTTTTAATGAGGCAGTATCGAGGCATATTCTTATCCATAATTACGAGACATTCAAGGGGGAGTGTTAAAAATCAATTAATGTGAATGTCTCTCCATTATCCCATTTTCTCCACTAACCCCATGATCTCCATGTTCTCCACTCACCATTTACTCCATGTTTGTCCTTTCAACTTCTTTTGTAAGCCTATAAATAGGCCTTTAGATGAATCATTTGGGTGTGCTAAAAAAAGAAAAGGAAATCATTTGAATACAAATTATACTCTATTCTCTTGTCTCTTTTACTTTCTAGCATCGTCTCCATTATTTTACAATATAATAATTCATTGTTGTTTTCTTTTCGAACGTGTGCTTAGGTTTTCTTCTTCTTCGTCATCCTCGATCCGAAATTCGCAGGTATGATCACCATCAAATTCTAGATCTTGAATATTTTTTAAATTGTAAGCTACTTGTTCTTGTTCTGGTTCATGTTCCAGTTCCCATGTAACCCTAACTTGATCAATTTTGTGGTTGAATAAAAAAAAAAGGATCTTGTATGTAGTTCCTTGCAAATATCTAAAGAATCTCCTTTCTTCGCGAAAAAGAATTTCTTTCGATATTTATTTACTTGATTGGTTTGGATCCTACAAAATGTTTGGTAATCATCGTCACAAAATTGTTTATGACCCAAAATTTTCTCCCTTTTGAACCGAATTTATGAAGTCTTAGTTTTGGGATTTGACTTCTTATATATATATATATATAATTCTAGTTGATTTTCTTTCCATTTTAGTGTAGATAAAACCATAAAGTTTCTCTGTTTTGTTTAGCAGAACTTGAGACTATGTATCTCATTAAAACATAGAATACCCTTTCGCCTGAGAGATCTATGATGAAAATGGGTAATTGGATTTGGAAGATGTATTTTTTCAATTTGACTTTAACGGTGGATTTTTGATCGGTATGGTTGAAGTATTTGTGTGTTTGTCAATCCATGTTTGGAAGATGTATCATTATGTTGCCATGCATGCTCAGTTCGTCCTACCATAGTTTCAATACATTTTTTGTATGCATGTTCTCACAAGGTACAAGCTAGAGTTGCGCGGTGATGCATGCAACCCTATATATCATCTTTGACTAAGGCGTACACTGTTTTTATGTATGCATCGGCATACTCCGTTTACAATTGACAAAATCCTCTGTATACAGTTGTCCAAGTTCTGAATAATTCCTTGTTTCGTAAAGCGGCCTTGAAAAATTACCTGATTGTAGTTGTTTTTTTGGGTTAGAGTTAGGTTAGTCTTGTGGGAGCATGGGAGTGCGGCCCTAAAGATGAAAGTAGAGCAATGAAATCATTAGTTTGGTTATGTTGTTTCCCTAACAAGCTGAGCAGTATTGATTTCTTTATGTGAATCTTATTATGATATAATATTAATGGATGGTGTGTTTATTTATTATCCATGGGATTGTTATATACTAATTTGTGCTCGTACCTACACTTCACCTAATGGGTGTTTTACAGTTAGAAGCAATGGGAGGTGGAAAGGACAAGAACAAGGAGGGGGATTCCCATGACAAAGGTTTTCTATCAAACATAGCGCACGGGATGTCTGGATATCCTCCTGGGAGTCAGAGTCACTCTGGGTACCCTCAGGGAGGACATGGGGGCTACCCTCCGGCACAAGGTGGCTATCCTCCGGCTCAGGGTTACCCTCCAGCACAAGGTGGATATCCACCTCAAGGTTACCCTCCAGCACAAGGTGGATACCCTCCACAAGGGTACCCACCTTCCGGTTATCCTGCTCCCCCTCATCAAGGTTTGCATTGTTGATACTCCTATTATAGACTTTTGTTCTTTATCTTATATACACACACTTGTTGCACTTTGTATTGAGTACCCACAGTTTAAGTTGTTTTTTTTTTTTTTTTTTGGTTGAAATGAAGCTAGTTATGTAGTTTTGATTGGGAGATAGACAAAACTAAGGACAGACTTGCTTGAGAAATGCTACACATACATCAAATTCTACCTCAAACCTATCCCAATTGCTAATAGACAAGGTTTGGGTAATTTTTTGATCATTTTTTAAAGATCAAAGGTTTGTCAAGTTTGTCTTTTAGTGATTGGGGTAGAATGTGGGTCGACTTGCTTTTGTACCCTTATTTGGATAGTGTAAATTCTGCTACCTCAAAAACTGCACCATAATAGTCTTTGTTGCTAGTTGCTACTAACTTTTATTATAGTTGGTGATACCCTTATCAAATATCAACTAAACTGATTTTTCCTGAATAAATAAATAAATAAATTGAACCGGGCAGTATTCATCACAAACTTTAGTTATAGTCTTACATGTCATACTTTCATTGAGGAGAAGGATTCATGTAGCGGACACTAATATTTTTGGATAAAAGGTTTTGTTGGTGGTGGTGGTGCTGGTGGTGTACGATATTACCTTTCCCTATGCTAAATTGCATCTACATTTGATGTGAAATAGAACAAACTAGATACTGCTTTAGAGTGCAGTGCCAAAGAAAGAGAAAGAAAGCATGGGGGAGGAAGGTGGGGGAGGAAGGATGTTTTGAACATACGTGTTTCTAAGAGCTATTTTTCTAATTAATGTTGCGGAAAGTGGCACATAAAAAGAAAAAGAGTTTAAGAATATGCTTCACTAATTTAACACTATAATATGAAATATAAATATAAAAATTAAGTATATAACATAACATCTTGAAGCAGAATAGGAGTTGTAAAACATAGAACTAATGCGGGGGATTGCTTTATAGCAGCTTTGTTATGATAATTTTTCTAATTGATTCACTTATCACCTGTAGGGGGTCATCATGTTGGTGGTGCTGGCATGGGGGTGTTAGCTGGCGGTGCAGCTGCAGCAGCTGCTGCCTATGGTATGCACAAAATTTCTGGTGAGTCCCATGGCCACGGTGGGTATGGTGCTCCTCCTTTTATGGGCCATGCCGGCCAGGGGGGCCACGGTGCTCCTCCTTTTATGGGCCATGCGGGCCAGGGGGGCCATGGAGCCCACGGGCATGGCAAGTTCAAGGGCGGCAAGCACCATGGCGGCAAGTTCAAGCATGGAAAGTTTGGCAAGCATAAGCATGGCCATGGGTCTGGTGGGGGAAAGTTCCGCAAGTGGAAGTGATTCAAAGTTCTCTCTACCCGCCCCAGTTCGAACTATTAATACTTTTTTAATAGTTCTTACTCTGAACGTACTGTATCGGAGCTTTGGGACTCGGTTGTGATCTAGCCTCTAGTTGTGTGTGGGGTTATTTGAATCAATAGCTACTTTCTGCTACACATAATTCTGATACATATTATGCTTTAAACGTCTATATGATTAAATAAGATTTTGGCGCTCTATATTGATTGCATATTTCTTCCTTACCTGCACTTAATGTTTTTTGTGTGAGGTTTCCCTCTCAGCTATTGGATTCTTGTGCTCGTAGAGTGTAGACCCTACTCTCGGTTTGTTAGAGAGGTCAAAACTTTTGGGGATAATGGGTTGCTCTACATACATTAAAGAGTATAAATGTTACTAATGTGTTTGGTAATTAAACTGAATGCATGACAAACTCAGGCCATTGATAATAGTTTCCTATTTTCAAATGATATCCAATGTTACATCCTCATATCTCACCAACAATGAGGGTAAGCATCTTACTGGTGTGAGGATCTTAATTCAAGAGATGTTAGGAGGGGCAAACAGATAATTAATAGCAAGTTTTGCATGTCTGAAGAATACAAATTTGCAAGTTATTTTTTTATGTAACCTGCAACTCTAATGAAGAGGAGCTGAATGTGCTTCTTCTAAGATGTGTCTCAAATATTGTATCGATTTCCAGGTTTCAAGACTACACATATCTACAGGAAAGGCAAACTTTGCAAGGGGATGCTATAGTTTTCTTCTGATGCTAGAGGGACCATCTCTTTCAAGGATATCATCATAAGTTTTTTAACTGTAAACATGTTGATGAAATTCTGATCTGATCCACAGCTACACATGCTCATCAACTAAAAGATAATCATACATTCTTGATTTCCATTTTTGGTAAAAGATGCATACATTGAGCTACATGTTGAGGATCTGCACAAAGATCACAAAAAAGGACTTTGACCTGACCGATGGCCAACCGACTAACTTCTACAGATGAGAAATACAAATCAAGTGATCAATTTGCACTCAATACATTATATTGTAGTTGTGAAGCCTTGGTGAAAAAAGCGGGCCAACACAGGTAAGTGGACAGGACGCTACTCACAGTCGATGCCCCAATGAGCATGTTCATGACAACAATTTGGAGCTGAATCGCTTCTAAGGGTGAGGCACCGCCCATGATTAGGCCAGTCATGGCTCCGGGGAGTGAGATGAGGCCTACAGTCTTGGCATTATCAATGACTGGGGAGAGTGCAAGAACGAGAGATCTCTTCACTTGCTCGATAGTTGCTTGTCGTGGGGTCGCACCAAGAGCGAGCGCTGTCTCCACCTGGTAGAAAAAGAAAAAGAAGGTAAAGGCACTTCAATTGTAATGATGACACATAAACCTAATGAAAATTACACTACTTAAAGCGATGTTGAAGTATCAATTGATCTCAAGGGCTCAAGGTCTAGAGTCAAGAATAAAAGCGGGAAGAAAGCATCAGGCCTACTTAGGTGCGCTCATCTGGACTCAATAGCTATTTGGGTCCAACAGGGTACCACCGCTGACCTAATGCAGTAATCCTAATGTGCCTTGCATCCTAAATGACGTGGTATCTTCTAGTATTTGTAGTGCGGATGGCAAGACTTCTCAATTTTAAGTGGAGGTCCAAGGATCTGTTTGGGCCTAAAGTGAGATTAATTTGGATGTTTTGTCATCCTCCCCTTCCCATATAGGAAGAAATATGTTATGGCAGGTAACTTTATGATACACGCACACATAAAAATACTTTCAACATGGAATTAGCATCTTTCTCCTTCAACATTATATCCATAAATTGACATAAAAACAAGTTTCCAGGAGGAGGGGACAAACCAGATTCGTTTGCATTTTGATATCTTCTCGGAGCCTTTTCATGGTAACTCCAGTCACTGTCATCGCGTTGCCCACCATCATACCAGCTACAGGGATGATATACCTCGGTGTGAAAGGAAAAACATTCAGAATAACAAGCATGAGCATAGTTATCGCTGTTCCAGCTAAAATCGAGACACCAGCAATGTACTTCCCACGAGGAATATGCTTTGCCCTTTGCCCCGCTGTGTATCCAGCAACCGATACCTATAAATCCATACACAGGATATGTTTTATGTTTAGATTGGCTCATGAGGAATGTGAAGCCTATTGACAATGTAGCAAGTTTAACTCCAACATTGTAAAGTATAGTATCTATCATAATTAGAGCATATCCCTTCTCCGATCAGAAACTAGATTTAACAAATTAGTCCCTGTTTTTTAACACCATTTCCTGAATTGATAGTTTATTAGCATTCTTTTTTTGCCACCATACACAGGGCAGTGATTTATGTTCTTAAATTTTGGCGTAAGACAGCTAATTAGTGGACATCAAGCATGGGGCTCAACAAGTACATATGTCAATTCAGATGTTTACTATCAATCAAGCTTGTGCATCACGCCTGACATTGATTCCCTCTTCTATTAAGATCTTGTTAAGTGACAAAATTAACAAAAACCATAAAGCAAATTGAAGATCACACAAAACACACAAAAGCACACAATTGTCCTGGTTGGGCTTTCGCCTTAATCCGGGGGAGAAGAAACCGAGATGTTATTCAACTAGAGAAAATACAAGAATATTACAATTCTCACCATGACTCTCTCTCAAGGCTCACCAGAAAATACTAGTCGTTTACAATTGGAGAACCTCTCAAGCTCTCTTCAATGAAGTACTCTCTCTTAGCTCTCAATGGAGGTCAATTACAATTATATATAGAGATATAATGATGAGGACATCGGTTCTGTTTTGTTTAATTTTGAGATTTAGTCATATATAGTACTTTTGCAATTTGCACCCTTTATTTTATGCATTAGAATATTTTGGAGATTTGTATTTAGATTTGTTTTGAGCCTATATATAGGCCTTGAGAATAATGAGAAATTATGCTATTCTTTATTAAAAAAATTACTGTGTTGAGTTATTGCTTTTCATTCATCTTTTTGTGTGAGACATTGAGATAAAATTTTAGGGTTTGTGAGAAACTCTAAACTATACCCAAAATTCCCAAATCAATTCAACCCAAAACCCTAATCCCCAAATCCAACTCAAAGTGAAACCCTAACCCCCTTCTTCTTCTTCTCCACTGCATCTAAACCCAAACTCTAGCACTTCTCTCTCTCAACCCGACGACCACCCCTGCCGCCGGCCCTCGACGCTTCTCGATGCCGACGTCGCTCTCCCCTCGCCACGCGACACCGCATCCCCGCCATCTCCATCCAACTCCATTGACCTCTCCCCGTCGACCTCGTCCCTCACCCACATACACCACCATTGCCCCATCGACAACCAACCCCCCCTTCTCGTTCTACTCTCGCCGCCACTGCCCCCCACCCAACACTGATCGCCTCTCCCTCTTCAGTCGCTGTCGTCGACTCTCTCGGTGTCGTCGACCCCCACCGGTGTAGCCACCATCGCTGGCGCCACCACCAGCCATCAGAGCACCCCGCTATTAGCTGCAACTGTCATCGATTTCCATCCCACTTGCTGCACAACCATCTCGAGCGCCACCGTCAGCTCCGCTTCCGTGCCATCGCGAATCGTTCATCAAACCGATAACTTCTTTTCAGTCTTTATTTATTTGTGATACTATCTATCGTCTTTAGAATATTATTTGATTTATCTGTCGTCCACAAATATTGAGAGTGTGTGCTTCTTCAGGTATATTGCATATTTTACTTGCTAAGAACGTTTATGTATAATTATTGATTGTAGGATTAAATCTTTAATTGAGCTTGTTAAACTATTTCATATCTTGAAAATCCATCAAACCAATTAATAATTTTAATTTCTGACTTAATCTGCATTACATATTAGTAAATTTAATCTTTTAAAATTTTTGAAATTTCTCTATTTAGAGTTAAGTTTACATCATATAGAGAAACTCTAGTTTGATATCTTGATACAATAGCCATTAGATATTCCTGAAGAGATAACCCTACGATAAGAGCCGTACGATCTAACTTGAAAGCAAGTTCGGGCTTCAATCGAATCTCCTAGACCCGAACCCAAAAACCGCATCCAGCCGTGCTCAGTCGACCACACTCTCAGTCGACCTCACTTGTACGGTCGACCACACACAAGTGTGGTCGACTGTTGACCTCTCGTCGATTCCAGAGAGGTGGGCGATCGACTGCACAGTCGACCGCAACCTTCTCTGTTCCATGTTGTTGTTACTGTGACTTGCTTTCACTCTGTCGCTTCGACCTCCTTCGCTTCATCGTCTTCTTTATCTAACTTAGTATGCAAGACATAAACCCAACACGTGTCACTAACAAATTTATGTACCTTAAAGCATCTGTAGTCGTTGGCTAAAATGCCCAACTTTTCAAAAAAAGTAAGGAAAAGGAGTGTTGTAGTTGTTGGCTATATACCCAAATTTTGGGTTTGGGGGGAACAGTGGTTTGCTATATTTTGGAAGAGGATATAGGAATTTGCAAAATATAGCCAGACGAAAGATGATCTTTCGTCGCTTTAATTTTTTTAATTTTAATATATCAGACGGAAAATGGTTTCCCGTTTGATCATTTTTTAAAAAAAATTCTCGGACGAGAGATGGTCTCCCGTCCAAACCAAATTTGAATTTTTTTTAAAGAACTAGGCCTATACAAATTATTATGGGTATATATTAGGTTTTAATTGAAATTAAATTAAGATTTAAGATTTATTTAAGATTTAATTATGATTAAATTAAAAGTTAATTGGGATTAAATTAGGAGTTAATTTGGAAACAAATTCTTGGACGGGAAATAATTTTCCGTCCATGGTTAACTTTTTGAAAAAAATTCCCAGACGGGAAATGATTCCTCGTCCGACACAATTTTAAAACGATTTTTTTTTTGTGGAACGAGACATCATCTATCGTCCGTCGATTTTTTTAAATGAAAACCCAAATTTTGGGTTTAAATGACTACAGCTTAAACTCAAAATTCTTATTCCTATGTCAAAAATACCCAAAATTGAAATTTTCACTATCTTATCATGCTTCCTATTCAAACTTTCAATGCATTATTCAAGAAAATTTACATCAGGGTGACATGCTGCACCATGTCTGTGTTTAATAACCCTCAGATCTTATCCGTATCATAACTTCAGAGTTTTGTTCTTGAGTTTTGTTCTATTGGTAGTACAACCCAAAAGATAGGACCCCTCTTGTTATCATTACTATAATTGCTAATCCAAAACACTTGAAATGTTATAACAGAGTGTGGGGTTAAGAGAAAGAACAAGCAATTTACCATGAACAAGTAAGCAAGCAGGATCCAGGCAACATTCTTTTGGGTGAAGATGAACTGAAGAACAAACCCAATAACAGAGAGCTGAAGAAAAGCTCTGGCTATTGAGTAAATCATCTCCCCTCCCAATCCCAACTTCTGAGCAAAAGACAGAGCCACTGCCATCAGCACCACCACCGTCGCCGCCGCCGGCTTCAGCATTCCGGTCAGGAAGTCAACCCAGAATGACTTGTCTGAAGGATCCATGAGAGAGAGAGAGAGAGCGAGATAGAAGGATAGAACTGAGAAGAGGTTTGATGATGGAGTTGATATTTATTACTGAAATTGGGAATTATAGGAGTCAACTGGGGAAGGGAACGGAATGACGGAAGGAAAAATGAGAATGCAGGTGTATTTGAGGAAGGAAAGGAATCTTTCGCAGGTTGGGGAGAAATTCATTTTGGACCACTCATTTGACTATGATTTCTATTCGCCCTGTTGACTAATATTATTTAGACATTTTTTTATTAAAGCCCACGTCGAGATGGACCCATTAACTTTCACCCCCATAGTCCAGATGGATAGTTAGTAAATTATTCATTGCCCTATATGATCGAAAAGAGATAATTCATGTTGGAATCTAGAGTCTAATCTAATTTAACAATTTATGCATCTAATTTAATCATTTATCATCAACTTAATTTTTAAATGTGGGACTATTATTCGAGCCACAACCTTAATAATCTTCACCTTGGCTTGAATCCGGAAGAGCAATCATCGAACCAGAACTTCGGAGAACTTCAGAGATTCATAGTCTCCACCTTATACAATATTTCATGTGCATCCGTCAATATTTTTTTGACTTAACCATGCCTCTGCCACTGTGACTCAGCACCCATGCCTCCTGCCAACACCTCATTGACTCGGAAAGTTACAATACCTCCTACCGATTTGATTGCCATGTCTATAGCCAACACCTTACTGACTTAGCAAGACAATGTTGATCCACCAACCTCATGACTTAACAAAGCCTCTGCCACCAATTGACTTGCCACTATAACTTTTGCATACACGACGACTCAATAATATCAGCTCATCAGCTTAATCTCTCCACCATGGGCTCTGACACCATTTTTAACAACTATAGGCCATTTAAATTTGGCATGGAGTCTAGATTGATAGTTGGTAAATTTTTCATTTCCCTATATGACCCAAAAAGAAAAATCCATGTTGAAGTCTAGGGTCTAATCTAATTTAAACATTGATGCTCGCTGTTTTTTTCGGTGTGGGGGCAAAAAATGATGAGTTCTTGGATTAAAGTGGAAAGATCAGGTCTCAGCTGCCGATCAGGCATATATGAGAGGCATGTATTGTGGATGTAAGAGGAGGTTGTGGTATTTGCATAGGCTGACATCCTGCCAGAAACTTGCAAGGGCAGTCTGAAATACCGGGGATGATCCCGACGACAGACCCTACGACGATCAAATCAGTAATCAGAATTGTTAAACTGAGTTTAGTTGGAAAAAGATTGACTTCCTGGTAAAAAAGGAAGATGATTCTTACTTATAGGCTTGAGTATGAGCAGTTAGAGGATAATTCCCTTAACTGAATTGGAAGATCCTTCAAATTTAAGGGATTTAACCCCTAATAAATCCCTTATTTTAGGGATTTGATTACTATTTTAATCAGTTAGTCAATTACATCTGATTAGGTTGTTGGTTGTCCCCACTCATGAGTTGAGCTAGTGTAATGGGCCCATGATTGGCCCATGTTCAGATTGTGGGCCCACAGATGCCGAGAAAAAACTGTCTTGCTCATAGGGACTCCGAGATTCGTGTGAGAATCATGCGGTCTTGATAGGACGTGATTTTTACCCCCGTCATAAGCCCCCTACTCTCGGAGGTTAGCTTCTAGGAACCTTTGAGGAGTAGATAACTCGCAAAAAAAATCGCGTCGACGTGAGCGTCTATTTACCGCAATGATATCAGATCCATTCGTCAAGAGGTACAACGTGCCAATGATAGTGCATCTATTTACCCCAACGTACGAAGAAATTTGCGAGTGACTAGGAGGACCACGCCAAGGGGCGAGGGATGAAGCATGAGGCAGAAGCCAAGTTGTGAATAAATTCGGGAGTGATCCGAAGTACCATGGCGAAGGGCGAGATGCGAGCCTATTTGCGAAGGAATTCTCGAGTGACCCGAAGTACCACACTGAGGGGCTAGGCACGAGGTGCAAGCCAATTTGCGAAGAAATTTGCGAGTGACCTGGAGTACCATGCTGATGGGAGAGGCATGTGGGGCGAGCCAATTTACGAAGAAACTTGCAAGTGACCCGGAGTACCATGCCGAGGGGTTGGGCACGAGGCACGAACCAATTTACAAAAAAAAGTCATGAGTGACCCGGAGTACCAAACAGAGGGGCGAGGCATGTGGTGTGAGCCAGTTTGTGAAGAAATTCGCGAGTGACTTGGAATACTATGCAGAGGGGCGAAGCACAAGGCGCAAGCCAATTTGCAAAGGAATTCGCGAGTTACCCAGAGTACCATACCGAAGGGCGAGTCCACGAGGCACACACCAAATTGTGAATAAATTCGCGAGTGACCCGTGGTACCACGCCGAGGTGCTAGCCAATTTGCGAAGAAATTCGCGAGTTACCCAGAATACCATGCTGAGGGGCGAGGCACGAGGTGCGAGCCAATTTTTGAAGAAATTCGCGAGTGACCCAGAGCACCACGCCAAAGAACAAGCTAATTTGCGAAGAAATTCATGAGTGATACAGAGTACCATGTCGAGGCGTGACCCAATTTGCGAAGAAATTCGCAAGTGAACCGGAATACCATGCTTAGGTGCGAGCAAATTTGCGAAGAAATTCGCAAGTGAACCGGAATACCATGCTTAGGTGCGAGCAAATTTGCGAAGAAATTCGCAAGTGACCCGTAATACCATGCTGAGGGGAGAGGCATGAGACGCGAGCCAATTTGCGAAGAAATTTACGAGTGACCAGGAATACCAGGCCAAGGGGTGAGGCACAATGTGCGAGCCAATTTGCAAGGAAATTAACGAGTGCCTCGAAGTACACCACCGAGGGGCGTGGGGCGAGGGGCGAGGGGCGAGGGGCAAGGGGCGATGCATGAGGTGCGAAGGCACGAGTGCAACATGTTGGGTGAGAGTGGGCAAGTGGTGTTGAATCTCGTTCTCACGTGACTGTGTGGTTATCGAGGAGTCGTTGTGTCACGCCTCGCTTCCAAAGATACAGGAACATGAGCACGGAACAAAGGCCCAGCGAATGATAAGAATACTATCCATAGCTGTAACAGATTAACTCAGCAATATACAAGAGAATACATCCGCGCAAGAATAGAATAACCACATAAACAAAAAATAAACTCCAAAATAATCATGAAATAATTTCACTAAAAATATCCAACATCTGGAAAAAAGTAAACTTTGGGACACACATCCGGAATGCAAAGTATGATAAAAGCAATGAAATAAACAAATAACATGAGGAAACTACAATAGTCTAATAGTCCAGCTTCGATCTTCAAAATGTTTGCTCACCAAGTCCTTCTGGTATCGCTTCTTCGACACTTGTAAATTCGTGATCTAAAATAGAAAAAATAATTTCCTTAGAGCACGTCACGGACAGCAAGTAGCGAAAGCAAAGAAGCAAGGAAATATGGTATGTCAAGAAATAATAGGCTAGAACAAAGTCAAAGATAAAAAATAATAACAAAGCTGGTAATAGAATCAAAGTTTAGAATTCAAGATGTAATAAACAGTAATTGTAATCAATGATGCAAGATCAATAACAATAATCATGATCAAGAGTACAAGTGTCATTCCTAGGTTCAATAGTGTTTTATTATCCTATCTAATGCACGTTTACTGCATCCCATACCACAGGTTCGGTGCATGCAAACAGTGAACGTTTAGACTATGATGGTGAACTCAACAGATCGTGTACTCAGCACAATGAAGAGAATTTAATCAAGCGGGATTTCCACGATCAACACTCCACCTTCCATGACAACAAGAACAAGGGGCCTTACTGAGTACAGTCTCCGATTGTTCACTACCAAGTTGACCCTTATTTACCCCGGCTTGCTAATATTTTATTATACTTAAATGTGAACATGCAATGGGTAAAAGAAGATTTGAAATAATTTTCAAGAGATGGCAAAGTTATGCAATGCATGCTACAACTATTTCTCTTCCCTAGATACAAAATCAATCATGGATATATATATAAGCAAAACACAAAGCACACATTTTGGACAGTAAGACGTTGCTGTACAAAAACAGAGATTCCCGTTAATACAGGAAAGTAAAACTGGTTCCTTCAGAGATTCTGGAAATTAGATTCTCTGTTGATTCCAGCGAATATACATACGATATATGATAAATACAGAAACTAGGTCTATAAGTTCATTCTTTTCTAATTACAGGTTCAGGCAGCATATCAGAGTCAAAATACTTGTGTATAAAAGTAGACTGAAAAATAATTTAAAAATCTCATTAAAATTATATTTCAACTCCTAACAGTGTTTAGTAACAACAAAATTCAATCTCATATTTTATTTCTCAAATTTGATCTACTGTTTTAATTAATTAAGTAGGGTGATGCATATTTAAACTGTATTCTGGAATTCAGACGTCACTGAACGAAAATATAGATATCTTGCAAGCTATAGGACGGATTGCAAAACTGTCAGATGATCTGGATTTCAGACACACAGGGCTATAATTCTTATTTACTGAGTTCTAATTGATATGTAACACCCCGCAAAATTGAGTAATGACAATTTTGCCCCTCGGGTGTTACGTACGTGTATTTTGTACTGTTACGGGTAGTAACCGTAACATATTTAAGTATAATATCATACATATTTTTCATTTCGACTATTTGTACATTTTTCGTCTTCTCGAAATTCATTTTTATCTTATTTGAGCAAACTCAAATATTAATTTCCAATATTTGTGTTTTTAATTGCATTGCACGTGTTATCGATGCACGTGTCAATTACGTATAATATTTTCTATGTGTTACAATTATTTATTTTACGAATTTTTCGAATTTGTTTTATAAACAGAAATTTATTTTTTGTCCTATTTTGATTAAAATAATTTATACGTGCGGTGCACGTGTTTTCTATGTACGTGTTGATTATATTATGGTATATGTATAACGAAATATATTTTTCGTATGTTGTATTTCGATTATTTATAAATATTTTCCCGTCGATAAAATCTATTTCATATTTTGATATTTTTACACGCGACACACGTGTTTGTGGTGCACGTATTAGTTGTATTCTCTTTCAAAATAAATTTCATGCAATATGTGTGTCTATTTTTATTTGTGCATGAAAACTCTAACTTTTAATTAAACTAAACTAATTTTATTTAAATATATATTATATATATTAACACATGTTTTAATTTAAAAATAAAAATAATTAATAATGTTAAGTACACACAAAGCACGTGCGTGTGCACATGTGCAATGTGCACACCTCAAAAAGAACAACCGGCTGTTTATGAGTGAGTGGGGGTTTGAGAAGAAGTAGTGGGTGGTTAATTATAGATTAGTGGGTTAATTAGTTATTTAATTAATTAATTAAGCTTATAAACTACCCCCACCCCACTCAATTCAACAGAAAAATAAAACAACTCAAAAACTCAAAAAAATAAAAATAAAGTGTAGGCTGTGCTTTCGGGTTTCGTTGCTGTTGAGTTTCGGAAGGGACTTTTGGGTGTTTGCTCTTGAGATTATTTGGAGTTTTGTGAGGGAATTGGTTCTAGTACTCTTCTATAAGGTGGATGTTTCGATATGCTTCTAAATTGTAGATTAATTGCATGTGTAAGTGTTCTAAAGTACAATTGTAGATGTAAAATTGCTTAATTCATTCTCAATTTTGATGTGATGCATGTGGTAAGAGAAATTCAATAATTATGAATGAAATGCATGTTGTTTGAAGTAGATTCTATGAAATTAAAATTTAAAGTTGTGCAAATTAACATATGAGATGCTATATTTAGAGTGAGTAGAATTTTTATAAACAAATTGTGAAAGGAATCGATTTGTGCATGAATTGAATTGATTTTGAAATTTCGGGGAAAAATCCTTCATCTTGTTAATTGTTATTGAAAAAAGGAAAAGAACAATCTATAAATATGTTGTAGAATAATATTTTATTAATTGCTTATGGTGTTTGAGATGTCCTCAATTTGTTAGAAACTTTTAATTGTGAAAAATATTTTATTGCATGAAAACTCCGTATGGATTGGGTACTGAATATTTTAGAGTGTGTAGTATGAACAGAAAAATATAATGTAATGAATTGAAGAAGTTGAATGTTTATATTTTAAAAGAATGAAATAGGCAGAGATCAAATACTTAACGAATTTAACCCCATATATGTTGTGAATCTGAGCTTGGCTCAGTAGGTAAGCGCTGTGACGCTTCGTTAATGGCACTGGGTTCGAGTCCTGAGAGGTTCTGTTATTTTTTTAAATTAAAATTTGAGTTTTTCCAAATTAACAGTACAAGGGCATAAATTATTGAAGGCTATTCTCTTCAATAACCGCAAGTGGCCTACTAGCTTGGGGCGTTGCCTTTGGGTGTAATACCCTAAAATTTCATTTTTATAAAAATATTATGTTTTACGTATTTTGCACGTGCAAACTTCATGTGTTTATTTTATATGAAATCTCATTTCGTATGAACAATTATTTTCCTTCATTTTTCTAAAAAGTCTATTTCCAAAAGCCTAAAACACTAATTAATTGTTTTAACCCACTTTAATTAATTATTAATTTGTTGTCTTGGCCCACAAGCCTAAGCCCACTATTTATGAAGCCCACCAATTTAATTAATCAATTAAATGGTCACACTTGTCATGTAGAGAAAAAATGTGAACAATTTGATTAATTAAAATTGTACAAACTTCTACATAGAGGACTAGGTGGCACGTGAGAAGCACGTAGTGTGCAATGCACACTAGATTGGGGCCGGTTTGTGCTTGGAGAGATGGAGAGTGTGGGTATGTGTTCATGGATAGTTATTTTGTGTGTGGGTGGTTGCTACAACTTCTACTCCTATCCTACCCCTCCATTCTACAACTATCCAATCAATCCTAGCCCTCCAATCTATTTCAAAACTAGTATAAATGCCCCCTTTCCTACTTGTATTCTACACTTAAGCAAATATTAAAGGAGATTTGTTTACATATTAGTGTGAGTTGAGTGTGAGTGTTCCCCCATTAGAGGCCGGCCATCCCTACAAGAAGAAGCTCTCGGTTTTTGGCAAGGAGCAAGGAGAAGGAGTTCGTTGCACTGCAATCTAGGAGGAGAAGACACTCGCTCGCAATCTAGGAGGCTCTAGGGATTTTTCTTAATTGGTTTTCTTCAAAAGGTGGGTGTTTCTCATGACTTCTAAAGTAGAAATCATGCTAGGGAATGAAATTGAATTGTTATTATGAAATACTAGTTGAAATGAAATGCATGCTTGCCTAAATAGAAGGGAATTGAGAAATTAGCAAATATGTGTTGATTGATTACTATATTTATAAATTATGAGTAAAGTGAATGTTCTCGTTATTTCTAATGTTAGTATGCAAAATATGTCCTAAATATGAACTATGTGGTTTAACTAGTAAAAGACTAACATCATGTTTATGGATTAAAGTGCTAAAGTGGAATGGTGTGTTAAAGATGAATTGATAGAATAAATTATTAAGAAATGATTGGTAATAGATGTCATGAAATTTCCCATTGCTATTTATACCATTAGAAAAAATGAAAAGGAATGTATTTTTGCAAACAAATGATCGAATGCATCATGTGTAATTAATAAAACAGAAGTTCTTATAAAGCAAATTTTTAAGTAGATTGTGATCTGGAAAGTTATGTTTCAAAAAGAGAAGAAAATATATTTTTAGACTTGAAAAACATCGCAGAGCAGCCGGCTGATCACATTTAACAGTCGACTGGCTTGATCGTTTATTTTTTTATTTAAAAATCATAACGGAACAGCCGACTGTCCATATAAGACAGTCGACTCCTCTGAGTATTTTATTCTCGAGCTTTAGAAACTCGCAGGACAGCCGACTGGTCATGGTAACAGTCGACTGCCCTGGACATTTTTATTTTTGAGTTTAAAAACATCGTAGAACAGCCGACTGGTGATCTGTGACAGTCGACTTCCCCGAAGTTTTAATGTAAATCTGTATTCTCTTTGTGAGATAATTTCTATGACCTATGTCTTAGTATAAATGAGATTTTAGACGGTTTTTATGAAGAGGAACTCATTTTGATTATTAACTTTTTATATAAAGGAAACTGAAGGGATTATGTTAGAAATTTAAGATGAGATTTTGGTAGTGAGAAATTTGAAAGGTATGAATTGTAAAACCTATTGAAAATGTGAACTGTGGAATTAGAATGGATTGAAATAGAATTATGTGAGTTTATAAACTAGTGAATGTGACATATTTGAAGAATTTCAGTTTTTCAAGTATCTATGCATTGAATTATTGATTGTGATGAATTATGAAAGATGTGAATACATGAATACTATGCTTTTGAAATATGAATGGTGATAAATCATGAAAAGGTCTTATGAGCAAGACATTGTAATTATGAGTTGAAATTGAGAATTAAGGTATAGCCAAGCCTTATACCGGCAGAGAAATGAATTGAAATGGAATTTGAAATGAAAAGACCAAGACTTAGGTCATGTTGAATAAATGGATAAGACCGGTATAGTGGGAGTGCTACATTCTAAGAGATTAATTTTATTCATGATTCAATTAAATTAAGGAATAGATACATAGTGAAGATGTGATGAAAGTAAGAGAAAAACATTGAGTATGAGGGCCATTGGATTGGCGGCGTGAGAGAATTTACAGGATGTCCCATGATGAGTCATGATAGGGCGTGGATACTGCTCCAGAGTACCGTCCCGGTGGCGACGCTCGTGGAGTGTTTGACGACTGCGGGTGGTGTCACGTCTATGGTAGGAGCTGAATTACCACAGGATGCCTGCATGATGAGTCATGTGTCAGTGCGTTGGGATTCCCTCCAGGGCACCTAGACATGAGTTCGTAGGTCAGAAAACATCTAGGATACTTACCGTAGTTACAGTAGTAGATTAAGTCATGGCGAGAGATTGAACCCTATAAGATGAAGAACGATTAAGGGCTTGCCCTCGGACCTATGTAGTATGGGATGCATAGAATCCGAACAAGTGTGCATTAGTGTCATATAATATAAATAATTGCATTAAGGACTAAGTGCACATTCACAACACGACAACAATAGGATAGTCCCTTTAGCTTTGTTTGTGACAAGTTTGTGTTTGTTAAGAAATGAGAATCGTTATACTATTTCCGGCATAGAGAGGATGACCGTGTATAATATTTTGTCAGTTGAATGAACTGACGCGCCCACAGTTTTATATGCAGGGTAAAGATACTTGACTATTGAAGTATACATGCTGCGCAGGATTGAGTTAAATATTGTTTCATGTAATTTATTGTAATATTGCTTCGGCTGTGATAATGTACAAGTGTAAATGTAACTCTGATGAAAGAAAAGTTTTTATTTTCTTATAAAATTGTACGAAAGAAGTGTAAAGATCCTATGGAATCTCGAATTCAGTTGTATTTTAGAATTCGGGGTGTTACATTGGGCGCTGTCTTGGTTGGCCTTTGGTCTTATGTTCGAAACTACGCATGGAAAGTTTCGATTTTTATTTATTTTTTGGGTTTTTCAAGTTAATAAAATTTGGAAAATATTCTACTATTATTCTTAAATATTATTTAAGACTTTAAGAAATATTTCTACAATATTTATAATATATTTGTGGGAATTAGAAGTGGTATTTTATATTAAACAATATGTTTAGCAGACTTGAATTTAAAATTAATTAAAGAAGAGATTTTTTGTATGATTAAATAAGATTAAAGTGGAATACGATTAGACTCATCTTTATT
Source organism: Hemerocallis citrina (assembly GCA_017893485.1). Lineage (NCBI taxonomy): Eukaryota > Viridiplantae > Streptophyta > Magnoliopsida > Asparagales > Asphodelaceae > Hemerocallis > Hemerocallis citrina. The sequence goes on from CM030358.1 coordinate 201,185,784, forward strand.
AAATTCATGGTTAAAAATATACTTGATTGAGAGAATAGTTGGTTTGCCTACGAGGCTATAATTAATTTAATCGATAATGAAAGTTGAAGTGGGTTACTTCATGTTGTATGATTACAAAGAAAATGAAAATGAAGAAATTGTGAATAAAAAATTAAATTATCTTTGATGAGGTTAGATGTAACCTTTGTGGTCTCAGTTAAGACGGTTATTGTTCTAGAGTGAGCGAGGCCCAGATGACCGGCAGTTGGAATTTATGTGATTTTGAAGAGTAACCGGTTGGGTTGACTCTCTTTTGAGAAGTAGCCAGTGTAGGTTGACTTTCTCTTGTTTTGGTTTAAGTCCGGTAGGGTAAGCTAGCTCTAGGTTGTGATGATTTTAACTAAACTTAAGGACCAGACACTAGTTGGAGACATAATGAAACAAGGGCAAACGTGAGTTATGTACTCCAGGATGATCCTTGGAGAGAGACAGTGTAGCGCCCCGAATTTCCAATATGATATCTTAGAAATACGTGGCATAATTCCCAGCATCAACTTCAATTGCAATATTAAATATAGCCAAAAATATAGATAATTTTTATTTCAACTTTTATTACAACACTTATTTACAAAACACAGTGGAATACAAAACACCTTGAATTACAAACTTTTTCTTTACAACACGTATTTTACAAATTACATAAGCTCTATTACATCATTCTAGCACAAGCATCCAAATTCCAAGCTATAAGCATCTACCTGTAAAAACATAAGGCTAGAGATAACCCTAACCCCCAAAACTACAGGGGTTAGCCATAACGGTGTGAGTGACGTAAAAACAAAACAACATAAATAAAACCTTAAGCATGGAGTCATCAACAACATCTATTAATAGCAAGAATAAATGAAATGAGAAATAACAATAAGTAAGACATGAAAACATCAAGGAATATAAGATAGTAAATAGTAATATATGAAAACAACAAGTGAAACTAGACTAAGTGTCAAGTGTAGGAAAAACAGGAAAAACTCAAGCATAAAACCAAGTAAAGAAAACACAATCTCTATATGCTGATTCTCTAATGCATACTTGTCGTATTCTATGTATTCTATAGTACATAGGTGTAATACCCCGCAAAATTGAAAATGACAATTTTGCCCTCGGGTGTTACTCACGTACATTTTGTACCATTACTGGTGATATCCGTAATGTATTTTGATATGTATTTTGGATTCCGATTATTTATGCATTCTCGTATTCTTAAAATCCCATTTGAGACAACTCAAATGCTAAATTTCAATCTTTGTGTTTTAATGTGTTTTTGCGTATTATCGATGCATGTGTCGATTTCGGGTATTCTACCGTTACGTGCAGTATTTTCGATGGGTTCAATTATTTATTTTTATGACGTGTTCAAATTCGTTTTATAAACGGAAATCCACGTTTGTTTGTTTTGATTAATATACTTTTATATGTATAGTGCATGTGTTTTCAATGTGCGTATTAATTGCGTTATTGGATGCGCATATTAGATATATTTTTCTTATATTGCAATCTGATTATTTATAAATATTTTTCTGTCAATATAGTCAATTTTGTGTTTTGAGATTTTACGGGCGATGCACGTATTTTTGGTGCACGTGTTTAAGCAGATTCTTGTTTAAAATAAATTTCATGAAGAGTGTCTGTCTATTTTTATCGTGCATGAAAAATATAATTTTAAAGTTAATTTTATATGTTTATTACATATATAAATAATTGTTTTAAAGGAATTAAATAAATAATTTATTTTGGGGTGTACATAAAGCACGTGCACGTGCACACGTGAGATGTGCACACATTTTTGGGGCCGAGCTGTTTTAATGAGAGGGAAAATGACCGGTTGGTTTTTGTGTAGGAGGGAAAGTATAAATTTTGATTTTGTGTTAGTGGATTAGTTAGTGGAGTAGTGGACCATTAGTTATACTAACTACCCTTTAATTAACCTACTAATACCCCCCCTACTCTTCCACATTATCCTCATCATCCCCTATTCTTTCCTGTGTAATTCCGAGTGCCATCAGACCAAGCCAAGTCAACAAGTTTCCAATGGCCTTTTATCCACCATACATTTGATGTTTTTACATATATACACTTGTATGTATGTGTATGCAATCCCATCACTCTTCACACTAATCTCCTCCCTCTCTTGTCACTTTCCGAAAGCAATCCAGAACTTCCCACTATCTACTCCACCTATTCCAACATATAATATCCATTATATATATATATATAGGTGTATATATATACCTATGTATGTGTGTTTAGTATGTGCATGATGGAGAATGAGTTGCTCCTACTGTTGCTTGCCGAAAATGGATTGGAAGGAGCCCACTGGATGCTGACCAAAAGTTGGATTGGGGGCTTGGCTTTGGTGCACAGATTTTGAGGAGTTTGCATTGGAGTTTTCTTTAGGAGCTTCTAATTCTAGGAGTTCATTTGAGTACAAATTCTTCAACTTTAGGTGGGTGTTTCTTAAATCCTTTCTAATTTAGGAGTAGAAATTGTATGATAGATAATATACAATTATTTGTTAATTGGTATGATGAAATTGCATGCTAGTTGAAGTTCTAATTGCTAAATTTTAATTGGTGTGATAGTTGTGAATTGCTTAATCTAGTCTCTAAAAATTGTTATGATTGTTAGTTTGAAATACTAGAAATTTTATAAGAAACGTTTTGGTGAAAGACAACATTTTTATTTGGAAAATTAATTATATGTGTTTTTATGCATTTTGAAGAAAAGATTTTATTATATTGCAAAAATGAGAAACTTATGAATTCGAGAACAAGTACGATATTGTTTTTCAAAGGAATACATTTCGGAAATGATTTATATTTTTATAGAAGTACTAATCAATTGAAAGATCAAGTTTTATTCAAAACACCCTTTTGTGGGAATGTGTTGTCAGATTGTGAAGAAGTCATTGTTGCCTTTCAATGTCGAAAATATATTTATGTTCCACTTTAACTGCAACCTGGTGCAATCGACAGTCGACCGAATTAGAGTTGACAATTGATCGACTGTCTACTTATCCACAGTCGACTGTTACAGTCTTGATTATTGGTTTTTGAGTTTCAAAGTTTCGCAGAACAGTCGACTAATTCTTTGTCAACAGTCGACTGAACTGACTGGGTTGTTTTTGAGTTTCAAAGTTCGCAGGACGGTCGACTGGACATTTTTCCACAGTCGACTAAACTGGCTTTTGTTCTTGAGTTTTGAGGTCTCGCAGAATAGCCGACTGGCCACTTTTAATAGTCGACTGCTACTGTCTTGACTGCTGGATTTTCTTGAGTTTGGATTTGATTTCTGACATGTGAAAGTTGAATAAGATTGAATACGAGATTTTATGATTATTAATACTTGATTGAGATTATTTTGAAATGCACAAAAGGGTACGAATGATTAAATTGATTAAGAGGTTGAATTGCCTCATGTTGTGAGATTATAAAGGAAATATTTTTGAGAAAGAGTTTATGAACAAAAGAAATGGAAATGATTATTTAAGATTGATTATGGCATATTGTTGATCTCTAGAAAGAGATAGTTGTTGGAATCTAGAGGCAAGGCGAGACCCTAGTGACCGGCACTTTTATTTATGATTTGAGAGCTAACCGTTGAGGGCTGAGCGTCTCTTGAGAAGTAGCCAGGTAGGCTGACTGTCTCTTTTGTTTTGATTTAAGTCCGGTAGGGTAAGCTAGCTCTATGTTGTGATGATTTTCATTTAAAACAAACAAAATTGTAAGGATTAGATACATAGTGAAGAGGTGACGAAAATAAGAGAAAAACACGAGTATGAGGGCCTTGGAGCTAGGGTGTGAGAGTATTCACAGGCTGTCTTCATGATGCGTCATGACATGACGTGGATATGTCTCCAGGAGTCCGTACCGCAGGCGATGCTCGTGGGGTATTTGGTGACTGCGGGTGGTGTCATGTCCCATGACAGAGGCTGAATTATCCACAGGCTGTCTTCACGATGCGTCGTGACATGACGTGGGATTTCCCTCCAGGCTGTTTGGACATGAGCTCGTAACTCATAGAACATCTAGAATACTTATCGTAGTTACAGTAGTAGTTAAGTCATGATGAGGGATTGAAACCTACAAGATGAAGAACGGTTAAGGGCTTGCCCTCAGACCTATGTAGTATGGGATGCATAACAAGTGCACATTAGTGTCATCTAATATAAATAACTATATTAAGGACTAAGTGCACAACACAACACGACATCAATAGGATAGTCCCTTTGTAGTTTTGTTTGTGATCAAGTTTGTGTTTGCTAAAGTTTTTAAGAATCGTTATACTGTTCGGCATAGCGAGGATGGCCGTGTATAATATTTCGTCGGTTGTAAGCAACTGACGCGCCCACAGTTTTTATGCAGGACTTGGAGTTTACAAGAAGATATAAAGATGAAATGGTTGCTGATGATTATTCAAATGTCAAGTTGTTACAGTTGTACATGTATTATTGTTATATTTTATTAATTCCGCTGCTTGTTGATGTAAAAGACTCTGATGTAAATATTGTTGAAATAAAAGTTTTTAAATTTCTTGTAAAATTGAACGAAATGAAGTATAAAGATCCCGTGGACCTTGAATTCAGCCTATTTTGGAATTCGGGGTGTTACAATAGGTCCGGTGCAGGCCTTTAACGATCTCCACTTTATAGGGTTAAACCTCTCGTTATGCAACTAATCCTACTACAGTAATGGAAAACAAGATCCAGTATACTCCGCGAATAGGCACCACAGCCCTCGACTCGCAAGCATCATGTAAGATAGCTCAAAAACCGGAGAATCATCTCCCTGCCGTGTACCCCACGAATAGGCTTGCAAGGCCCTTGACATGCAGATACACCAGATACATTCTGTGAATAGGCCTACCGACCATCGACACGCGAATGCACACTGCATGCTCCGTGAATAGGCCTGCAGACCCTCGACACGTGAACATACAAATGTCCTCTCAGGACAGAACAACAAATAGTCCTAGAATGCATCCGTTGGACTAAACAAACCATGAGCCTATACTTACGTTTTCCAAGTTCCATCACATCCCCACTAGTGCCTGTCCTTAAGTTGATTATTATTAAAACACAAAAATCCCCATCTCTAGAGTTAGTGTATCCTGCCGGACTTAAATACTCAACAACAACCAAACCAAGAGCCTCCAGGTCTAACTCAACAAATCTCAACTGCTGGTTCACAGGACCCCCACTCAACTCCTGGAGATATCATCAAGACCAAAAACTCACAAATCCATCGTCAAAACGATCATATGAAGAAAACTTCTCCAATCAACAAAACCACATCTTTATAAAATTCCAGAATCCAAACCCAACAATAAAACATCTTGAAAACATATGTTCTGTAGAAAAGATAATATTTAGAATAGTAAGTTATAGATCCAAGAACATTTAAAGAATCAATCGTTTAAAGAACATCTGAAAACTCAAGAAAACATCAGTAACAGTCGACTGTAAGAAGTAATCGTCGACTGTCCAGAGCGAAAATCCAACACTTCAAGAAATAAAATCTAAGTAGTAGCTGTCGACTGTAAAAAGTCACCGGTCTGACTGTCTAGAGCGAAAATCCAACTTTTTTAAGAAAAATAATTCTAAGTATTGACGGTCGACTGTAAAGGTCATCAGTCGATTGTCCAGAGCGAAAATCCAACACTTCGAGAAAATATCAAAACAGAGCAGTGACAGTCGACTGGAGAAATGGGTCAGTCGACTGTTCCGCACGAGATTTCAAGAAAACGAGAAAACACAGCAGCCAGGTAGCGACGGTCGGCTGTCGAAACATACCAGTCGACTGTCACACCTACAGACTTCAGTTTGGGTTGTGCATATTTCAACCTGATACGAAGATTTACTTTACAAAAACGAAATCTATAAAAATTATATTTCTGATATGATCAAATACAACTTATAGGATATGAAAAGATCCATAAAACCGATCAAAACCACTTGAATTGATAAAAATAGCTTTTTGACGAATTTCTTCAAAATAAAACATGAATGTGTGCATATGTCAAAACTAGAGTTTTTAAGAATCAATCATACATCAAAATAACTTTGTTTTATATTCCAAACCATATCAATACCAAAATAAGTTGAGATATAGTTAAATCCTTCGAAAACACATAAAACTCAATTTCTTCTTAAACAACAAAAATACGATATTTATGAAAAACGTTTGTGCGTGCTTGTGCACCAAAAGAACTTTACAAGTCCATAAATTAAAGTAACAAAATAATCAGATTTAATCTTAGTATTTGAGAAATCCAAATTCAAGTAATATCTTTTACAAAATCACGAATTCCCAAATTTAGTCAAAATGTATCAAACCCAAATTTAGTCATCACAACTCAAATCCTCAAGACATGGTCTTTTAATCCATTAATCATTCTCAAAATTCCTTAAACTCAATCTCAACTATTCTCAATAGTTGATTCATGAACAAAAACAAATTTATCATTAACATGGCCAAGTTGCATTCATCCAACTCACCAATAGTCCAAAAATCTCATATTTATTCAATTAATGCATAACATTCACCATACTCAATCAAATCAGCAATAATCCAAGAGAAATAACCTACTCACAATTTATATTGGGTTCTCCAGGAATCTAAAATTATCCACATGCAATTCTACTCACAAATAACTAGGGTTTCCACAAAAGATCCAATTTTTAACTTATCAATTCATCCAATCCAGCATATGTATTCATATCAAAACCCTAGCATGCTTTCTAATAGATAGATCATCACATACAACATACATAAAACAAAACAAAACAAAACATATTATATCACTCACCTTGTTGAAGAGATCAAACGAAGACAAATAGAAAATAGGAAAAAGCCTCCCCTTTGCAAGAAATCCAAGATCTTCTCTTTAAATCTCCAAGAAAATAAAAAAATAAAACTTTTGTGTTGTGCAGCGAAAGACGGCTGCACTCCACCTTTTTAAATAGGCCGGAATTAAGGGAATTAGAGTTTTGAACATATTTGCAAAATAATCCTTCTAAAATATATCTTTACATAAATAGATCCATATACTTGGAAACTTGATCCAATTTAATTGAGATTTAAAAAAAAAAATAAACACTTTATTTCCAGCCGACACTGTTTGAAAAGTCCAGAAAAGTATGTTTGCACTTTTACCCCTCAAATTGACAATTTTGCAAAAAGATCATCTTTTATCAAAACTTGTAAAATAAACCAAATTTATCAAAACGAAAAGTAAACTTTTTAACCCTGAGTTGACTAGGCATTGTACCCAGCGCTAAAATCTGAAAAATCTGGAGTTTTCACCCCAGTTGGTAATTTTGCACAAAAGTCATTCTTTTTGTAATATTTGCAAATAGGTCCAATAAATGTCAGAAAAATCCAGAAAATTCAAAAATAATATCTAATAATAAATAATGATTTTTCACAAAATAATTTTTGACTTTGACTTTCCAAGAAAATATTTGCACGTGTTTTGCATGTCTAAAAAGGTAAATCTTCAGAAAATTTTTATTAAATCTCCAAAAATCATTGTAAAAAGGTAACTCTTAAAAATATTATTTAAAAATACGAGGTACTACAGACAGTTCCCAGTATTCTGGGACGATCGACGTTAGGGCCACAGAATGATCCACGGAGCGGGAATGATCTCCATTATTCCAGGAGGAGAGTGACGCTCAAGGGATATTTGTGTAATGAGGGCTCTAGGATTGTAGCGCCCCGAATTTCCAAAATGATATCTCAGAAATACGTGGCACAATTCCCAACATCAACTTCAATTGCAATAGTAAACATAGCCAAAACACAGATAATTTTTAATTCAAACTTTTATTACATTAATTGTTTACAAAACACAACAGAAAACAAAACACCTTGTATTACAAATTTTCTTTTACAACACTTACTTTTACAATTTGCATAAGCTCTATTATCATTCTAGCACAAGCATCCAAATCCCAAGCTATAAGCACCTACTTGTAAAACTTGAGGCTAGAGATAACCCTTAACCCCCAAAACTACAGGGGTCAGCCATAACGGTGTGAGTGACATCAAAAGAAAACAACATAAATAAAACATAAAGCATAGAGTCATAAACAATATGTATTAACAGCAAGAATAAATGAAATAAGAAATAACAATAAGTAAAACATAAAAACAACAAGGAATATAAGATAGTAAATAGTAGAGCATGAAAATAACAAGTGAAACTAGACTAAGTGTCAAGTGTAGGAAAAACAGAAAACAACATGCATAAAACCAAGGCAAGAAAATATCAGTGCTATATACTGACTCTCTAATGCATACTTGTCGGATTTTATGCATCCCACAATACATAGGTCCGGTGCAAGCCCTTAATGATCTCAACTTTATAGGGTTAAATTCCTCGTTATGTAACTAATTCTGCTACGGTGATGGAAACAAGATCCAGAATACTCCGCGAATAGGCATCACAGCCCTCGACGCACAAGCATTATGTAAGAATAGCTCTACAACTGGAGAATCACCTCCCAACCGTGTACCCCATGAATAGGCTTGCGAGGCTCTCGACATGCAGATACACCGAGTACATTCCGTGAATAGGCCTGCCGACCCTCGACACGCGAATGCATCCTGCATGCTCCGTGAATAGGCCTGCAGACCCTCGACACGTGAACATACAAATGTCCTCTCGAGACAGAACAACAAACAGTTCTGGAATGCATCCGTTGGACTAACAAAACCAAGAGCATATACATACGTTTCCCAAGTTCCATCACATCTCCACCAGTGTCTGTCCTTAAGTTGATTATTATTAAAAGAATAGAAAAATCCTCATATCTAGAGTTAGTGTATCCTGCCGGACTTAATTTCACAACAACAACCCCAAGACCTAGCTGGTTTAAAACAACAAAATCTCATCTGCCGGTTCACAGGACTCCCATTCAACTCTTTAAGATTCACAACTCAACCATTAATACAAAATAAATCTTTTATTTTAGTTACTTTATCTTTTTTCATTGTTAACCTACCCACAGTGAGAAATATTCATTCCTATTGTTTGTATAGATATATATATATGTACATAGGGGACTCTCCACTGAAAAGAAGTTGTGCATATATGAGACATAGAAGAACCCCCTTTTACTGGTTTGAAACATATGTGTATATATATACATAATGATAACAGATATATATGTAGAAACCCCTTTTTACTGAGTATGAGATGTATGAGCAGAATATATAAATAATCTCTTTACTGAGTTGAAGTTGAAGTATGTATATGCAGGTTATATAAAAGATGATTTACATGTAGGTTATAGGAGTTAAAATACATGAATATATATATATATATATATATATATATATATATATATATATATATATATATATATATATATATATATATATATATATATATATATATAAGATAACTGATACATATAGAATGTATCCCTTTCACTGTTATACATATATAGGAAATTCCTCTGTTCACTGATTGGAAACATACATTTGATATATATATATATATATATATATATATATCCTTTTCACTGATTTGAAGTGAAACATATACAGAGTATAGAAGATTCCCTTTTGTTGGAATTAAGCAATATGCAGATATAGAAATTTAACTATGAGTAGGATATAGGAATTGCACTATATGCAGAATATAGGAATTGAAACTATATGCAAGATATAGGAATTTAAACTATAAGCAACATGCAGGTAATCTATAAGCAGATGTAATGCCCCGATTTCTCATTTAATGAAAAATTATTTATTTTGAACGTAGTGTGCACGTGCAATATTTTTGATAAATATTTTCATCATGATGAGTATAGATATTTAAATATGTGCTTTTAATTATTTCTATATAAAAGCCTTCTTTCAATTAGACAAAAATCCTTTTTCTTAAAGCCCAAAATTTATTTCATTTATTTTATTTTAAAATTATTATTTTGGCCCATAAACTAAAGCCCATGAGTTAATTTATTTTTAAATACAACTTGTAATGTAGAATACAATTTAAAGATTATTTTTATACAAAATTTAATGTACAAATTTTTGGAGACCAAATTGCATGCACGTGCATTGCACATACACGTGCAAAGTGCACCTTCCTATGCATGGCCGGTTGTGAAGTTTGGAGGGAAATCAAATTTTTGAGTGGAGTCATGGGGTGATGGTTATTTGATCATGGGCAGTTAGTGTAACTCCTCCTTAAATCTAAGCCATTTGTTCCTAACTCCTACTTCAATCTTAGCCATCCATTTCCTTAGATTTTTAGTATAAATACCCCCCCCCCCCTTTGGCTAGTATTCTTGTGCAAATTAATTCTTTCAAACCTATAGTTAAAAGACATTATCTAGTAGTCAGTAAGTGAGTAAAAGATTGAGAGGTTGTGTGGGATTGTGCTTGCATCAACAAGAAGAAGGAGAGGCCGGCTATCAAAGGGAGTGCTCTCGGTTTGGTGTGCTCGGGTTGGCTTGTGCGCGCGTGTCCAAGGAGGAGGATCGTTCGTTTGCAAGGACATTCGTTTAGGAGGTTGCTAGTTGTATATTTCTCTCCATTTAAGGTGGGTAAATTTTCCATGTTTCTAATTAGGAATGCATGCTAGATTAAATTGAATGAATGAAGCATGAAAAAGATTAATAAGAGTACACATTTAATTGGAAAATGACTTATTGATTGATTGATATAAGGATTTGCAATTGTATGTGGTTCTATTAGTAAAAGCAAAATTGTGTGTGAAATGATTATAGCCATAAATTATTGAAGAAAGTTTCATTATCTACATCACAAATTATGTACACAAAAGTTAGTAGATTAACAATGCTACTTTATGTGTTAAATGAATATTTGTGTTTTATTGAAATGAATGAATTAAAATATAGATTTGTATGTTTGGTAAACGATTAAAAACAGAAATTAATATGAAGAATTGCTAGTAAAGAGATTTGAGATGTTAATTGTTAAGAAATGTCGAAAGAAGAAATGTGGTAGTTATAATGTAGAATCCGAATTAATTGTATGAAAAATATGTTTTAATTGTTAAAAAAATTATTTTTTTTCCATACTGGTATGTAAATTATGTGAGGAAGAATCAATCTGGAATTTTACAGTAATTTTTTATAAAAGCAAAGTGAAATGAGGACTAGTTGAACATCGAAACGTTTTAATAACAGAGAGAATTGGTTTAAATAAATTTTGAGTTGCATTATTGAAAACCTGAGCGCGTAGCTCAAGTGGTCGGGATGGCTTTAATCGCTACAGTGGGCTTTCGGTCTGAGGTCGCTGGTTCGAATCCCCTGGGCAACACACTTTTGTTTCATGAATTTTTAAAATAAAGGATATCAGCGGCCGAGAACATTTAATGCTCTCAGCCCCTCATTCTAACGCAAATAGCGTTCGGCCTAGTGGTTGTGCCTTCGGTTGGTTTCCCTGTGGTTCTAGGTTCGAATCTCGGCTTTGGCAAGTTTGGAAAAAATATTTTTTTTGAATGTTTGGATGATTGAAAAATTATGGAAAAAATATGATTATTCTTCTAAAAATATATGGGACTTATGAAAAATAATTTGGGAATTATTTAAATAAAATAAAATATGATTTGAGAATAAATGTGTAAATAGAACCATGGTTCCACATTGATATGTTTTTTGTGAATTTATATCTTGCAAAAAGAACTTGAAATGAAGGATTAGAAAATTAATATAGCAAAGAAAGAAATTATATTGTGTGATGGATGTGAATTATTCTCATTGGAGAATAGGGTGAAAAATATGAAATGTGAATATTCATTTAGTGATGTGATTTCAATGTGAAATTGATATTTGATGAAGTATAAAATTCCATGTATGATTATGGACTATTGAACAATTTAGAGATCATGCTATTGAAAAAGAAATCTGTTATGATTATGAAAATGAATTTATGAGTTGAAAATGCTCAAATTGGAAATTGTGAATTGGAATTGAAACAAAAGAGTAGCTAAGTCTCCCCCGGCATTTGGAAAGAAATGAAATGAAATTTGAAATGAAAGACCAAGGTTGGTCATGTTTGAATGAATGAATAAGTCCGGTTTAGAGTAGATGCTAACTCTAGAGATTTGATTTTGTTCATGATTCTAATAAAAACTAAGGATTAGTGCATAGTGAAGACATGATGAAAGTGAGAGAAAAACACGAGTATGAGAGTTAGAGTTTACGGTGCGGGTGTGTGAGCCACAGAATGCATGCTTGACGAGTCAAGACATGGCGTAGGCACAACTCAGTAATGATCGGACTCTAGCAACGCTTGTGGGATGTTTGGTGACTGCAAGAGGATCGTGTGCCATGAAAGAGGCTGAATTGCCACAGAATGCATGCTTGACGAGTCAAGACATGGAATGGGGTTCCCCTCCAGGTTTTCTGTACACGTGCTTGTACTCATAGATCATCTAAGATACTCACCATAGTTACAGTAGTAGATTAAGACATGACGAGGGATTGAACCCTACAAAGATGAAGAACGAATAAGAGGCTTGCCCTCGGACTTATGTAGTATGAGATGCATAGAATCCGAACAAGTGCGCATTAGTGTCATATAATATAAATAACTGCATTAAGGACTAAGTGCACAATCACAACACGATATCAATAGGGTAGTCCCTTTAGTTTCATATGTGACAAGTTTGTGTTTGTTAAATATGGAAAATAGGTTATACTATTTCCGGCATAGAGAGGATGACCGTGTATAATGTTCGTCGGTTGAATAAACTGACGTACCCACAGTTTTATATGCAGGTAAGTGACATGATAAAGATTAAAGTGGAACAGATGCTTAAGGATTATTCAATGTTGTTGTACATTTATTTAATTGTTGTAAATTTGACTTCCGCTGTACAATGTAAAGTGTAATATTTTTATGTAACTCTGATGTAAAGTGAAAAGTTCAAATTTCCTTGTAAAATTGTACTAAATGAAGTGGAAAGATCCTGTAGAACTCTCGAATTCAGTTGTATTTGGGATTCGGGGCATTACAGAGTGGTATCAGAGCCAGGTTCCACACTTGTACAAATTTATAAGGAAAGACACCCTAGAAGTGGACATTAGAGTGTGTGTTTGAGTCTAGAGATTTAAATGTAAGTGACTTACATTTGTGTTGCTCTATGACTTATGCTTCTTCCTCTGTACTTCTAAGATGGCTGACCACTTCAACCATGCTGGAGACGACGACTGGCATATCATCGTGGACGAGTACCATCCTGGACAAGCAGATTCCGAGGAAGAGTACTACCCAAGGCAAGCAGATTCTGACGGAGAAGAATTGCCTGAATCCCGAGAGATCACCTCACCTCCGGATTCATCTGATGACTCTTCTGACGAAGAAGAAGAACCAGTTCCAAATAGTCTTGTGATATCTCTTCAGAGGCAGGTAGAAACACTGCGAGAGAGAGTCGGATTATTGGAGGCTCAATTGCCAAAGCGAAAGGATGACTTTTCAGTTCTCAGTCATCGGGTATGGGAACTCGAGAAGAGGAAGAATCTGACCGATGTGCTGAAGGATGAAGTTGATGAACTACGAGGAGAACTTCGAGAAGCGAAGAGGAACCGTAGGAGTTAGATTGTTGTAGCTTCTGCTATTTTCATTCTGATGTCAAGAAATGTTTTTCAATTCAAATGTATAAAATTTGGAATTCAATGAAATGCAAGTTGATTTAAAATTCATGTCTTATACTTCGAATTTAATGGATCTTTTGCATCAGAATATGTCTAGAAGAGGAGCTAGAAATGGTGAAGGTCTGGATCTGGAAACGGAACTTGCGAGGGTCTATTAAATGCTCAATGCCGTGGCAATGAATCAGAACCAAGGAAGGGTACCTGCGAATCTGGTGCCCGAAGCGATTAAACTCGTGGAATCGTTCAAACAAATGAAACCACCTGTATTTGAGGAGAAGTCAGACCCTGATGCGGCTGACAACTGGATTCGTCAAGTAGATACGATCTTCGAAGTGCTGGAGACTCCTGAGGGCAGCAAGGTGAAGTTGGCGACTCTGCAACTTGAGAAGGATGCATCTGTGTAGTGGCAGTCGATGAAGAGGACAATGGGAGGCATAATTCTTGGCTGGGAGGAATTTCTGGAAGAATTCCGCAGTCACTATTTCCCCTCTGACGTCCAAGAGAAGAAGGCTATGGAGTTTCTGTCGCTACAGCAAGGTAGCATGTCAGTGAGAGAGTACGAGACCAAATTACTCAGCTCTCTAGGTATGCTCCTGAATTAATGATGGATGAAGCTAAGAAGGCTCGTAAGTTTGAGCATGGATTGAGGCCGAGCTTGAGGTCCCGGATGATACCTCTTGGTATCAGAAGATTTGACAAGTTGGTCAAGCGAGCAGCAGTGACGGAAGCAGATATGGAACAGTTTCATGTTGTTCAGAACCGAAGGAACAACTGGCAGTCTGGAAAGAGGCCCGCACACTCTGGGAGTTTCAAGGGACAACCATCTGCACAAAGGTTCAAACCGACAGGGGCGAACGCTATTAGTGTGGCTGGAGGACCTGGGAACAATGTGGTGAGACCTCATGCGGTAACTTGCTTCAACTGTGGTGAGACGGGACATTACCAATCTCAATGCCCCAAGCCACGGAATGGTAATCGCAATGCACCAACGCAGCAGACTGGAAAGAGATCATACCAACCAGGGCGAGTATTTGTCTTGACGGAAGCTGATGCCGATGAGGTTGATCATGTCATCACTGGTACGAGGGCAGATGTTTAGAGGTTTTTGTCATTTTTTTTCCCGCTTATTAAGTGAACTGTTACGTAATGAGTGTGTATTATGTAACAGGAGAACTTTATCTTAATGGAATGAAAGCTGCTGTGTTGTTCGATACTGGATCCTCTCATACTTTTGTGTCTCCTAAATTTGCTAAAGTGTTGGGAGTTGAACTGAAGATTTTTCCAGGCAAGATCTTGGCAGTAGCTACTCCATCAGGGAAAACTTTAACCACTAATCGGTATTATGCTGATTGTGAGATTGTGATTGGAGATAGAATCTTTGGGATTGATCTAATCGAGCTGACTATCTTGGGAGTCGATGTTATCATTGGCATTGATTGGATGTCGGTGTACAGTGCAAGCATCGAGTGCAAGACCAAGACAGTAACAGTGAAGGCTCCAGGTGGACCTGAAGTCATTTTCCAAGGGAAGAAGAAGTGTTCTAGGCTGGTGGCAGCTATCCGCAAGGAAGAGATTCCTGTGGAAGTGCAAGGGATTCCTGTGGTTCGGGACTATCCGACTGTATTCTTGGAAGATTTTCCTTGGTCACCCCCACATCGTGATGTAGAGTTCAGCATCACTGTTCAACCGGGAAGTGCACCCATTTCTAAGGCACCGTATAGGATGGCTCCAGTGGAACAGGATGAGGTGAAACAGCAGATTGAGGAACTGTTGGAGAAAGGCTTTATTCAACCTAGTGCGTCACCTTGGGGAGCACCAGTGCTTTTGGTAAAGAAGAAGGATGGATCGATGAGAATGTGTATCGATTACCGGGAGCTGAATAAGGTCACTGTTCAGAATAAGTATCCTATTCCCCGAATTGATGATTTGTTCGATCGTCTACAAGGAGCAGTTGTTTTCTCCAAAATAGATCTTCGATCAGGATATCACCAAGTTCGAGTGAAAGCTGAAGATGTGCACAAGACTGCATTTAGAACTCGACATGGGCATTACGAATTCTTAGTTATGCCATTTGGAGTGACGAATGCACCCGCAATCTTCATGGATTTGATGAACAGAGTTCTGAGGCCGTTCATTGATTCTTTCGTCGTGGTGTTTATCGACGATATTCTCGTGTACTCCAAGTCAGAAGAGGAGCACACCGAGCATTTGGCAGCAATTTTGAAGAAGCTGGAAGAGCAGGAGTTGTATGCCAAGTTATCCAAGTGTGATTTCTAGAAATCTGAAGTGGCATTCCTAGGTTACATCCTTTCTAAGGAGGGTGTGGCAACAGACCCTCAGAAGATAGAGGCAGTGAGGGATTGAGCTAGGCCTACTACAGTGAAGGAAGTCAGAAGTTTTCTTGGAATGACTGGATACTACAGGAGATTCATTCAAGGTTAGGCTCAGATAGCCGTACCGCTTACTGGTCTGACCAAGAAGAATGTGAACTTCAAGTGGACTGAGCAATGTGAGGCGAGCTTTCAGGAGTTGAAAGAGAAACTGACTACTGCACCTATTTTGGCTTTGCCTAGAGCAGGTGTTGAGTATGATGTTTATAGCGATGCTTCACATCGAGGGCTTGGTTGTGTCTTAATGCAAGAGGGAAGAGTAATCGCTTATGGGTCTAGGCAACTACGATCGCATGAGAAGAATTATCCAACTCATGATCTGGAGTTGGCTGCGATTATCTTTGCCCTGAAGCAATGGAGGCACTACGTGTACGGTGAGAAATTGAACATGTACATGGACCACAAGAGTTTGAAGTACATATATCAGCAGAGGGATCTGAATTTGAGGCAGCAGAGATGGTTGGAAGTGCTTGAGGACATGCGACCTGAGATCAAATATCATCCTGGGAAAGCTAATGTTGTTGCTGATGCACTTAGTCGCAAGAGCAGTTTATCCAGTTTGATTACAACTCAGAAGCATCTGATTGAGGAATTGGATCGAGCAGGTATTGAAGTTGTCTTGCAAGGTTTGGGAGCTTCTTTAGCTCAGTTGAGGCTTCAGCCTACACTGAATGGAAGGATCATTGCAAGTCAAGAGGTTGATGCTGAAATCTTGGAGATGAAGGAGCAAGTTGGTGCTGGCAGGTTGACCGGATTTCAAATCAGGGATGGAGTGCTGTGGTTTCGAGAGAGGCTATGTGTTCCAAATCAGGCGGACCTGAAAGAGAGTATTCTTCAGGAAGCGCATACTACTCTTTTGTCGGTACATCCTGGAAGTACTAAGATGTACAAAGACATCAAACAGCATTTCTGGTGGTCAGGTTTGAAGCGGGATGTGGCTGAATTTGTGGCGAAGTGTGAGGTTTGTCAGCAAGTCAAAGCCGAAAATCAGAGACCCGGAGGTCTATTACAGCCGTTACCTATTCCGGAATGGAAGTGGGATAACATCAGTATGGATTTCATTACGGGATTGCCTAAGATTTCTAAAGGCAATGATGTGATTTGGGTTATAGTCGATCGACTAACCAAGCCTGCTCACTTTTTGGCAATAAAACTCACCGCTTCAATGGACAAGTTAGCTGAGTTGTATGTTGGCGAGATCATCAGGCTTCATGGTGTTCCGTCAACTATTGTGTCTGATCGAGATGCGCTGTTTACTTCGTATTTCTGGAGGAGTCTTCAGACAGCTTTGGGTACCAAGACAGATTTCAGCACTGCTTTTCATCCGCAAACCGATGGGCAGACCGAGAGAGTCAACCGTATTCTTGAGGATATGCTTCGGTGTTGTATACTAGACTTTGGAGGCAGTTGGGAAAGGCATTTACCTTTGGTAGAGTTTGCCTATAACAACAGTTTTCAGACTAGCATCGGGATGGCACCGTACGAAGCTTTGTATGGCAGGAAGTGCAGGACGCCTGTTTGTTGGTTTGAAGTTAGGGAGTGTCAGTTGTTTGGTCCTGAGCTTGTACAGCAAACCTCTGAGAAGATTGTTCTGATCAGGAAAAGGTTGGTAGAAGCTCAGAGCAGGCAGAAAAGCTATGCAGACAACCGGAGAAGGGACCTTGAGTTTGAGGTTGGTGACTTCGTCTTTCTGAAAGTATCACCCAGTAAAGGTGTGGTTCGATTTGGCAAAGACGGGAAGTTAGCCCCGAGGTTTTTAGGCCCGTACAAGATATTGAAGAGGATCGGGAAAACTGCTTACCGGCTTGAATTACCGGAAGAGTTATCTCAGGTGCACAATGTCTTTCATGTGTCTATGCTGAAAGGTTATATTCCAGATCCGAGTCATCATTTGCCTGAAGTGCCGGACGGTTTGCAGTTGGATCTGAATTACATCGAGTCTCCTGTCGAGATTGTTGATCGTCGAGAGAAAGTCTTGAGGAATAAGACGATACCAATGGTCAAGGTAGTCTGGAGGAACCATTTGGTTGAAGAGGCTACTTGGGAGTCTGAGGAGAGGATGTTGAAGGACTATCCTGAGCTTTTTGCTTGATTTGTATTTTGTATTTTTCTTGTGCTTGTTGTGAGTGTTTGTTTTCTCGCTCTTGACTATAGTTCCGGGGACAGAACTATTCTAAGGAGGGAGTGTTGTAATGCCCCGATTTTTCATTTAATGAAAAATTATTTATTTTGCACGTAGTGTGCACGTGCAATATTTTTGGTAAATATTTTCATCATGATGAGTATAGAAATTTAAATATGTGCTTTTAATTATTTCTATATAAAAGCCTTCTTTCAATTAGACAAAAAGCCTGTTTCTTAAAGCCCAAAATTTAATTCATTTATTTTATTTTAAAATTATTATTTTGGCCCATAAACTAAAGTCCATGAGTTAATTTATTTTTAAATACAACTTGTAATGTAGAATACAATTTAAAGATTATTTTTATACAAAATTTAATGCACAAATTTTTGGAGACCAAATTGCATGCACGTGCATTGCACGTACACGTACAAAGTGCACCTTCCTATGCATGGCCGGTTGTGAAGTTTGGAGGGAAATCAAATTTTTGAGTGGAGTCATGGGGTGATGGTTATTTGATCATGGGCAGTTAGTGTAACTCCTCCTTAAATCTAAGCCATTTGTTCCTAACTTCTACTTCAATCTTAGCCATCCATTTCCCTAGATTTTTAGTATAAATACCCCCCCCCCCCTTTGGCTAGTATTCTTGTGCAAATTAATTCTTTCAAACCTATAGTTAAAAGACATTATCTAGTAGTCAGTAAGTGAGTAAAAGATTGAGAGGTTGTGTGGGATTGTGCTTGCATCAACAAGAAGAAGGAGAGGCCGGCTATCAAAGGGAGTGCTCTCGGTTTGGTGTGCTCGGGTTGGCTTGTGCGCGCGTGTCCAAGGAGGAGGATCGTTCGTTTGCAAGGACATTCGTTTAGGAGGTTGCTAGTTGTATATTTCTCTCCATTTAAGGTGGGTAAATTTTCCATGTTTCTAATTAGGAATGCATGCTAGATTAAATTGAATGAATGAAGCATGAAAAAGATTAATAAGAGTACACATTTAATTGGAAAATGACTTATTGATTGATTGATATAAGGATTTGCAATTGTATGTGGTTCTATTAGTAAAAGCAAAATTGTGTGTGAATTGATTATAGCCATAAATTATTGAAGAAAGTTTCATTATCTACATCACAAATTATGTACACAAAAGTTAGTAGATTAACAATGCTACTTTATGTGTTAAATGAATATTTGTGTTTTATTGAAATGAATGAATTAAAATATAGATTTGTATGTTTGGTAAACGATTAAAAACAGAAATTAATATGAAGAATTGCTAGTAAAGAGATTTGAGATGTTAATTGTTAAGAAATGTCGAAAGAAGAAATGTGGTAGTTATAATGTAGAATCCGAATTAATTGTATGAAAAATATGTTTTAATTGTTAAAAAAATTATTTTTTTTTCATACTGGTATGTAAATTATGTGAGGAAGAATCAATCTGGAATTTTACAGTAATTTTTTATAAAAGCAAAGTGAAATGAGGACTAGTTGAACATCGAAACGTTTTAATAACAGAGAGAATTGGTTTAAATAAATTTTGAGTTGCATTATTGACAACCTGAGCGCGTAGCTCAAGTGGTCGGGATGGCTTTAATCGCTACAGTGGGCTTTCGGTCTGAGGTCGCTGGTTCGAATCCCCTGGGCAACACACTTTTGTTTCATGAATTTTTAAAATAAAGGATATTAGCGGCCGAGAACATTTAATGCTCTCAGCCCCTCATTCTAACGCAAATAGCGTTCGGCCTAGTGGTTGTGCCTTCGGTTGGTTTCCCTGTGGTTCTGGGTTCGAATCTCGGCTTTGGCAAGTTTGGAAAAAATATTTTTTTTGAATGTTTGGATGATTGAAAAATTATGGAAAAAATATGATTATTCTTCTAAAAATATATGGGACTTATGAAAAATAATTTGGGAATTATTTAAATAAAATAAAATATGATTTGAGAATAAATGTGTAAATAGAACCATGGTTCCACATTGATATGTTTTTTGTGAATTTATATCTTGCAAAAAGAACTTGAAATGAAGGATTAGAAAATTAATATAGCAAAGAAAGAAATTATATTGTGTGATGGATGTGAATTATTCTCATTGGAGAATAGGGTGAAAAATATGAAATGTGAATATTCATTTAGTGATGTGATTTCAATGTGAAATTGATATTTGATGAAGTATAAAATTCCATGTATGATTATGGACTATTGAACAATTTAGAGATCATGCTATTGAAAAAGAAATCTGTTATGATTATGAAAATGAATTTATGAGTTGAAAATGCTCAAATTGGAAATTGTGAATTGGAATTGAAACAAAAGAGTAACTAAGTCTCCCCCGGCATTTGGAAAGAAATGAAATGAAATTTGAAATGAAAGACCAAGGTTGGTCATGTTTGAATGAATGAATAAGTCCGGTTTAGAGGAGATGCTAACTCTAGAGATTTGATTTTGTTCATGATTCTAATAAAAACTAAGGATTAGTGCATAGTGAAGACATGATGAAAGTGAGAGAAAAACACGAGTATGAGAGTTAGAGTTTACGGTGCGGGTGTGTGAGCCACAGAATGCATGCTTGACGAGTCAAGACATGGCGTAGGCACAACTCAGTAATGATCGGACTCTAGCAACGCTTGTGGGATGTTTGGTGACTGCAAGAGGATCGTGTGCCATGAAAGAGGCTGAATTGCCACAGAATGCATGCTTGACGAGTCAAGACATGGCATGGGGTTCCCCTCCAGGTTTTCTGTACACGTGCTTGTACTCATAGATCATCTAAGATACTCACCATAGTTACAGTAGTAGATTAAGACATGACGAGGGATTGAACCCTACAAAGATGAAGAACGAATAAGAGGCTTGCCCTCGGACCTATGTAGTATGAGATGCATAGAATCCGAACAAGTGCGCATTAGTGTCATATAATATAAATAACTGCATTAAGGACTAAGTGCACAATCACAACACGATATCAATAGGGTAGTCCCTTTAGTTTCATATGTGACAAGTTTGTGTTTGTTAAATATGGAAAATAGGTTATACTATTTCCGGCATAGAGAGGATGACCGTGTATAATGTTCGTCGGTTGAATAAACTGACGTACCCACAGTTTTATATGCAGGTAAGTGACATGATAAAGATTAAAGTGGAACAGATGCTTAAGGATTATTCAATGTTGTTGTACATTTATTTAATTGTTGTAAATTTGACTTCCGCTGTGCAATGTAAAGTGTAATATTTTTATGTAACTCTGATGTAAAGTGAAAAGTTCAAATTTCCTTGTAAAATTGTACTAAATGAAGTGGAAAGATCCTGTAGAACTCTCGAATTCAGTTGTATTTGGGATTCGGGGCGTTACAGCAGATATATAGAAATAGCTCATATTCAGGATATAGAAGTTTGAACTATAGCATGATAAAGAAATTACTCTATTGTTGAAGTAAATGCAGGTTGTAAAAAAAAAAGAAACCATGTAGGTTGTAGCAGTGGGTCCCCAAATGCAAACACACAGAATACTACCAAACACCCTACTTATGACTACTACTTAAAGAAGATACTGGATGTTCATGTGGAGGTGGATTGTTCATGTGTGCACATGCACAGCGGTGCAGCAGCATCTGCAGTAAAAGGAAACTGATACTCACAAAAACCCACACAACTCACTAATTTGATTGAAGACATAGGACTGGCTTTTCTAGGTGGTTGTTAAGGTATATTAGGACTTCAAAAGCATCAGTATACACACCCTAATGTGACTAACTATATATGTATATATATCCATACATTTATGAACAGTAACCTGCTAACAGTCAGGGTTGGGTATTTTTTATGTGCATGTTTTCGATTGATACTCAGTTAAACTTTTTGTAATCGAAATCTAATTCCCTGAGATGTTTAAACATATCATATATAATATATAGGAACTATCAAAACACCTCAACACATCAGGATCTTAAAAAATATCAATTTTTCACAAAACTCTTCAAAATTAGTGAATGTATGTGTGTATATGTTCAAATAGAGTTTAAGCATCCATTTTAGCATCAGAATTATCCTAATAGGAGTAGTGTATAGTTAAAAATCATCTCAGTACCAAATAAATTGAAATCCAATCAAAACTTCGTCAAAAATTCATAAAACTTCAAAAACATTATATAAGAATAAGAATGTGTATGTGTGTGTATTTGGTGCTTCAATAAACTTCAAGAACCCATTATATATTTGTAGTATTAAGTTCAAAGCCATCTCAGTACACTAACAATTCAGATTAGATGAAATTTCACCAAAACACAAAAACTCAGATTTGGTCAGCATACCAATCAGACCCGAAAGCTGATACCCAATCCCCTAACTTCAAAACTTGATTCTTTGATCCATAAACCCCTCTTGTAATTCATTAGACACATACGCAACCCCTCACATCAGTTGCCCATGAAATGTATGCAATCACAACATGTTTTTAATCAAGTTTAGTTCATCAAAAGTCCAAAACTGTAACACCTCACATTTTTATTTAAACTAAAAATGTATTCTTTCGATTTTTGCACGTATGTTGCACGTGCAAATTTTTACTCTCATGTTATTACTCTCATTATCTATTTTTAGCATGCAAAGTCTTAATTAGCCTTCTTTTTATCCATGGACCTAAAGAGTAAATTCTAGACTATTAGAAGGAGAGCCCACTAGGATAATTAAATTAATTAATTAAAAGAGAGCCCATGAATCAAGACCATTAGTAAAATCACAAGTTAAGTTGAGCTTGGAATAATACATGACAAGTTACAATTTTTAGTACACATTTAGAACCATAAAATTGTATTAATTTTTGTATGTGCATATGTGCATGTGTGCACACATATTTGGCCGAGTTGTACTCTTGGTGTAGGTCGGTTTTGGGCTAGTGGGGGTGAAGGAAAATTTGGAGTTATGGGGGTTAAGGTTGTGAAGGGTTGGAAAGGTGAAGAGCTAAGAGTTTAGGAGTTGAGAAAATGAAGGGTTGGAAGAATTAAAAGAGAAAGTTTTTAGGTTAAGAATTTTGCACTTTAGACCATAACTTGACACTATAAATAGAACCCCCATTTCTCCTTCTCTTTTGCACCAAAAACAAAATCAAAATAAGTGAAAGAAAAAGAAAGAGAGTAAGAGAGTTCTTGTGCTTGGAGAAGCTATTGCTAGGAGAAGGAGCTATTGCTAGGAGGAGAAGTCTTGCTAGGAGAAGAAGGAGTTGCTTTGGAGCTAGAAGTTGGTGTTCCACCTTTCTTTTCATTCCCAATCTCCAATTGAGGTGGGTGTTCTCATGCTTTCTAATTTTAGAACTATGCATGCTAGTCATAATAAATGAGTATTATATTTTGATGTGATGAAGTAGAACAAATCTATACATTGGTTGTAATGAAAGATGCTATGTTAGTAAATAGATTAACATTATGTTAGTGGGTGGTTTCATGCTTTCTAGTTGTAGAATATGCATGCTATAAAATATGAATGGGTAATATAAGTTAATGTTTATGAGAAAAATATAGATAAAATTCATGCTAGTGTATCATGCTATGAATAAGGATGATTTTTGTTGTGATTGTAAATACCATGCCAATTAAAAGAAGAATTCCTTTATAATATGAATTACGTTAGTATGTTTGCAAATTTTGTACTTGTTAAGTATATGAAATGTTGAAGAAAGTTATTTTCAAATCATGCCATGATAAATAAGAAAGAAGAAAGAAAACAAAATGAAATTAGTTAGTATGATGAGATGTGTTAACATATGTGTATTTTTCCATGTTATAATTGAAAATATAAACCGTTCTATGAAAGTGTCTTTTGAGAAATTATCATGAATAAGTGACATGCTAGTTGTTATAAATTGAAATTTGTGAAAGTAGGAACATAAACTAGTTTATGAACACTACTCAAGTCTTATACAAGTTTTTGTGAAAATTGAGAAAGAAAATTGTTTAAAGAAGTAGAAATGAAGTTTTAATGAATTTAAAAATTATTGTTTACTATTTTAATTTCAATCTCAGTAAAGAAAAATTTTATTTCAAATTCTTGGAAAGATTTGATTTTTTGATAAACAAGTTTTATGAAAAGGAATCTATTACTGAACAATATAAACAAAAGTATATTAGTGCAAATCCTAAACAGAAAATACACTTGGACTTACTGGTTAGCTAGTGCAGTACAGAGTACTGTTTATAAGAGATATTGGGTTCGATCCTGAAAGTCAATACAGAGTACTGTTTTTTAAATTGATCCCGAACCCGAGAGTCAATACATGAGGGTTTCTGCATAGGAATGTGACACACAACCCACATGGGCTTAGTGGCTGGCGGGTTTGACCTTGGGCGCTCGCTGGGTGTCTTGCTGGTGTGCCTAGTTCGGAACCTGATGGTTTCTTTTAATTTTTTTTTTTTGGGTTTTGATGATGTTAGATGGGTTTTTAATGCAAAGGAGAAATTGGGAAAAAAAATACTAGAATTTATATAAAATGAAATAGAGATTATTAAAAAGAGTTGTAGAATTTTTCAAGTATATTTGAGATGTTAAAAAGGAGAAATTGGGATAGAAAGTGAATTTTTACTTAAGATTTAATTAGTAAAGAGTATGAAACTTATAATTTTTTTTTTGAAGAAGAGAGAAAAAGGTTTGTGTAAAGTGAATTCTTTTGAAAAGATTGTACTCTTGATTGGTTTAAGAATTTCTTTGTTGTGATCGAGATACATTGTATGAGCTTGAAATCAATCATAATATTTCATGTGTTGAGGTTGTGTTCTTGGAAGAAGTGATTTACTTATAAAGATTATGAATGAATAACTAGATCATGAATAGAGACAAGATATTGATCTTTGGTGAATAAATTGAAGACCAAAATATCTAGGTTTAAGACATGTTTATTAAAGGGTATGTGTACCCATAATTTTTGTACATAAAAGGTTATGATTTAGAGTTAGTAAGACCTCGGGTACCGGCACTATTGAAATGAAAGATTTGATACATGATTTGGAGATATGGCCATGGAGCTATCTCGTATTTGTTGATCAAGTCTGGTAGGAGGTAAAACTAATTCTAGGTGTGGAAAATTATTCATGTCTTGAACTTAAGAAATTTTAGGCACATAAGTGAAGATGTAGTAAGACCTAGGCGAACGTGAGTGGGGCACTCCATATAGTGTGCCGGTGGGCTTGTTGCAGCGGTTCATCGGGACTATAGACCTAGTCGGGCGGGGGATTTGTTGCGGTGATTCTCCGGGACTGTGGTTGCCTCATAGGAGGCAAGTTTTTATTTTAAATCCGGGACTATACATAGTCGGGCGGAGAGTTTGCCGTTCTCCATGTATATACGTATACCGGGGCTAGAGGGACACTTGCGGGAGGTTCACACGACGAGGAGTCTGTATAACAGACGGGCGGGAGATTTGTTGCGGCGGTTTCCCGGGACTCAGATCCATACTCGTGGAACGTTCTAACTTTGTCTTATTACTGGGTAGTTTCATGGCGAGGGATCGAACCCTTAAATATGGAGTACGTAGACGCTTGCCCTCGGACCTATGTAGTATGAGATGCATAGAATCCGAACAAGTATGCATTAGTGTCATCCTAGAATAAAATGTGTGCATTAGGCATTAAGATATGACATACACTTACATGTTTAGTGTAGTCACAATTTAACATTTTATTGTTCATTTAATTTTTGTGATTTGTTAAAGTAATGATATCGTTATATGTACGGCATAGAGAGGATGACCGAGTATAACATTTTCGTCAGTTGTAATTGACTGACGTGCCCACAGCTTAACATGTAGGTAATGGACTTTGCCATGAAAATGTTATGATGCAGTTGATGGTTTACATTGTTATAGTTGTACAAGTTGTATTTTATTTCATTGTTGTATTTTTCCGCTGTGTAAACAAAGATGTAATGAACTTTGATGTATTATTGAAAAGTTTTAATTTCCTTGTAAAATTGTACGAAGTGAAGTAAAGATCCTGTGAAATCTCGAATTCGGTCTTATTTGGAATTCGGGGCGTTACAGATGGTATTAGAGCAAGCTTCACAAGTAGTACAAATTTATAAGGAACGACACCCTAGAGTGGACACTAGAGTGTGAGTTTCAACTTATAGAGATTAAAACTTATGTTTGTGTTACTCTATAAGATGACATTTTCTCCTCCTTTTCCCTATAAGATGGCAAATCAGCATGATCCCCAGAATGAGGCGCCTTGGTTTGTCTACTTTGAGGATGAAAAGGAAGAACCAATGGAAAAAGAAGAAGAGGACCCAGAAGAAGACCCACAGGAGGAAGAAGAACCATTTGAGATAGAAGAAGAATTTCTCGAGTCCAGGGAGATCACACCACCTCCGCCTGATCTTCCCGAAGAGTCCTCGAACGAAGAACTCGTTCCAAATAACCCAAATGACATTGTTACTTCTCTTCGATGGAAATTAGACGCTCAAAAGTGGAGAGTTAACCACTTGGAGTTACAACGGACACAGGAAAAGGAGTTCATCCGGGAGCTGAACTTTCAAGTGTGCGCGTTTGAGAAGGTCCGACTCGTGAATGATCGACATTTCGCCAATTTAGACCACATCAATTGCTGGGACAAGGAAGAGCGACAACAGAAATTCGAAGATATGCAGAAAGAAATGCAAGAACTACAGGGATAGCTCAGAGAAGCCAAGAGAAACCGTAGAATCTAGGATGTCTTTTATTAAAAGATGTAATGGATGTATTGGAACAAAAGTTTTTCTTTCTGAATAAAGAGTTTAAATTTTGGAATGAATAAATTTTGTTATTTGTGTTATTTATGATGATTAATGATGAATTTTATGACTCAGAAATGGCACGAAGAATCGGAAACGGTGAAGGGTATAGCAGTGAGAATGGGCTAGACATGAAAACAGAACTAGCTCGTATATACCAGACCCTAAATGCTCTCGCTGCCAATATTCTCGAGAACAGAGGACCAGGGCCAGTTATGCATGTACCCGAAGCAATCAAGCTAGTCGAGTCGTTCAAAAGAATGAAGCCACTAGTATTTGAGGGAAAGACTAATCCAGATGTTGCTGATGACTGGATTAGGCAAATCGAGACAGTCTTCGAGGTACTAGAAATCCCAGAGGCAAGCATGGTGAAATTGGCTACCATTCAACTAGAGAAGGATGCAAGTGTTTGGTGGCAATCATTGAAAAGGAATTTGGGCAACGTGCAACTCACATGGGAAGAATTCCTTGAAGAATTCTGGAGTCATTATTTTCCACTAGACGTCCAAGAAAAGAAGGCCATGGAATTTTTGAGATTACAGCAGGGCAGTATAACAGTGTGGGAGTACGAGATCAAGTTCAACCAACTCTCAGGTACGCCCCTGAAAATGGTACAAGATGAAACCAAGAAGGCGAGCAAATTTGAGCAAGGGCTGAGGCCAAGTCTGTGATCCAGGATGATACCTTTGGGCATTCGGAGGTTTGAGAAGCTAGTCAGAAGAACCGCTGCAACTGAGTCTGACATGAACCAGTTCCAGACTGTGCAAGTCAAGCGGAACAATTAGAGCACGGGCAAGAGGCCTGCAGCACTAAGCAACTACAGAAGTCAGCCCCCAGTATCAGCACTTCAAGCCAACAGGCGCTAATGCTGTTGCAGTGGTAGGGAGGGTACCCTACGTGCTTCAAATGTGGAGAATCGGGTCACTTGTCTTCCGGGTGCAAGAAGTTGGAAATGGTTAAGGTTTGTTTTCTATGTGGCAAGGAGGGCTAAATCAAACCATTTTGCCCTCAGCTTTAGCGGGGAGGACCGAGTCAATAGTAGTCCAACCCTATGCAAAAGCAGTTCAGGCAGGGGCGGGTGTTCGCTCTAACAGAGGCAGATGCAGATGATGTAGACAATGTGATCACTGGTATGAAGGATGAAGCCTAGTTGATTTGTTGTTCTTTTCCATTTTTTATGTAATAAAATGTTATGTAATGAGAGTACTCATATGTAACAGGAGACATTCTAATAAATGGAATAAAAGCATCGGTGTTATTTGATACGGGATCATCGCACACTTTTGTGTCACCCTCATCTGCAAAAAGATTGGGAGTTGAACTTAAAATTTTTCCTAGCAAGGTTCTATCGGTGGCTACTCCGTCAGGAGAAAACTTGACAACTGATCGATATTATGAAAGCAAAGGTTCTAGGAGTAGAGATATCGTCTCTGCAGGTTCGAAGCTCCTATCTCCGTGTGATCTTGAAATCGGAGGCAGGATCTTTGGCATCGACCTCATTGAATTGGCAGTTCTGGGAGTCGACATTATTATTGGCATAGACTGGATGTCAGTTTACAGTGCCACTATTGAATGTAAGAGCAAGGAAGTTGTGGTGAAGGCTCTAGGAGGACCAGTAGTTACATTCCAAGGTAAAAGGAAGTGTAAACAGTTGGTAGCAGCTCTATCAGAGCAGAAAGTTCCAGAAGAAGTGAAGCAGATCCCAGTTGTCCGAGATTTTTTAGCTGTATTTCTTGATGATTTACCAGGGCTTCCCCCTCACTGAGATGTAGAGTTCAGCATCACTGTTCAACCAAGAACTGCACCTATTTCCAAGGTACCATACAGAATGGCACCAGTTGAACAAGATGAGATCAAGAAGCAGATCGAAGAATTGTTGAGCAAAGGATTCATCAGGCCAAGTGCATCATCGTGGGGAGCCCCAGTTTTTTTGGTAAAGAAGAAGGATGGATCATGAGGATGTGTATCGACTACAGAGAGTTGAACAAGGTTACTCTACAGAATAAGTACCCAATTCCTCGAATCGATAATTTTTTCGACCGTCTACAAGGAGCAGCTGTATTCTCCAAGATAGATTTATGATCAGGGTATCACCAAGTCCGAGTGAAAGAAGAAGATGTGCACAAGACGGCTTTCTGAACCAGGCATGGTCACTATGAGTTTCTAGTCATGCCATTTGGAGTCATAAATGCACCGGCTATTTTCATGGACATGATGAACAGAGATTTGCGGCCTTTCATCGATTCTTTTGTCGTTGTATTTATCGACGATATATTGGTCTATTCCAGGACAGAAGAAGAGCATGCCAAGCACTTAGCAGAAGTTCTGAAGAAGCTACAAGAGCATCAGCTGTATGCAAAGTTATCCAAATGTGACTTCTGAAAACCGAAGTTGCCTTCCTGATATCCTTTCTAAGGAGGGAGTGGCTACTGATCTGCAGAAAGTTGAAGCTGTGAAAGATTGGCCAAGACCGACCACAGTGAAGGATATTAGGAGCTTTCTGGGCTTGATTAGATATTACAGAAGGTTCATTCAAGGTTACGCTCAGATGGCCGTGCCGCTCACCGGACTTACAAAGAAGAATGTGAGTTTCAAATGGTCGGATCAGTGTGAAGCTAGTTTCCAAGAGTTAAAGTAAAGGTTGACTACCGCTCCCATTTTGGCTTTGCCAAGAGTAGGAGTCGACTATGATATCTACAGCTGATGCTTCCCATCGCAGAGTGGGCTGTGTGCTGATGCAGGAAGGGAAGGTAATTGCTTATGGGTCTAGGCAGCTAAGACCACATGAAAAGAATTACCCAACTCATGATTTGGAGCTGACAACAATCATCTTTGCTTTGAAGCAATGGAGGCATTACGTGTACGGAGAGAAGGTCAACATGTACACGGATCACAAGAGTTTGAAATATATCTATCTGCAGAGGGACCTAAATCTGAGGTAGAAAAGATGGTTAGAAGTGTTGGAAGATATCCGACCTGAGATCAAATACCATCCGGGCAAGACAAATGTTATGGCAGATGCGCTCAACAGAAAGTGCAGTTTGTCTCGACTGATCACAACTCAGAAGGAATTGGCAGAGGAGCTTGATCGAGCTGGAATTAAAGTGGTTTTGCAAGGTTTGGGAGCTTTCTTAGCTCAGTTGAGGATTCAACCTACCTTCAAAGACAGAATTATTGACGGTCAGAAGGCAGATCCAGAGATCCAGAAGATGATAGAGCAGGTTGGTATTGGCAAGTTGGCAGAGTTCCAGGTGAGGGATGCAGTGTTGTGGTATGGCGAGCGGCTGTGTGTGCCAGATCTAGTAGAACTAAAGAAGAGTATTCTTCAGGAAGCACATGCCACTTTGTTATCAGTACATCCAGGGAGTACCAAGATGTACAAGGATATAAAGCTATACTTCTGGTTGCTAGGGATTAAGCGTGATGTAGCCGAGTTCGTTGCCAAGTGTGCAGTGTGTCAGCAGGTCAAGACAGAGAATCAGAAGCCCGGCAGGTTTGTTGCAGCCAATACCCATCCCAGAATGGAAGTGGGATTGTATCAGCATGGATTTCATCACAAGTTTACCGAAGAGTTCCAAATGCAACGATACAATTTTGGGTGATAGTGGACCGACTCACCAAATCGGCTCACTTCTTAGCGATGAAGCTTACTTGGTCAATGGAGAAGCTGGTAGAGTTGTATGTTGGTGAGATTGTGAAGCTTCATGGTTTCCACTGTCAATAGTATTCGACCGAGATGCGCGTTTTACTTCGAACTTTTGGAGAAGTCTTCAAGCAGCTTTGGGGACAAAGACTGACTTCAGTACCGCTTTTCATCCTCAAACCGATGGACAGACTGAGAGAGTCAACAGAGTGTTGGAGGATATGTTGAGATGCTGTGTGTTGGATTTCGGTGGCAGCTGGAAGAGGCATTTAGCTCTTGTGGAATTTTCCTACAACATTAGTTTTCAGGCAAGCATTGGAATGGCACCTATACGAAGCTCTATATGGAAGGAAATGCAGGACACCGGTTTGTTGGTATGAAGTAGGGGAGCGGCAGCTGTATGGACCAGAGATTGTGCAGCAGACCTCAGAAAAGATCGAGTTGATCAGGAATAGATTGGTCGATGCACAGAGTAGGCAGAAGAGTTACGCCGACAACCGGAGGAGAGACCTGGAGTTTGATGAAGGTGACTGTGTATTCGTGAAGGTGTCTCTGATCAAAGGGGTGATTCGGTTTGGAAGGGAGAAAAATTAGCCCCGAGATATATTGGACCCAACAAGATATTGAAGAGAATTGGGAAGACAGCTTGTTAGAACTACCAGAAGAGTTGGCCCAAGTGAACATGTCTTTCATGTGTCCATGCTACGTGGTTATGTCCCAGATCCGAGTCATCATTTGCCAGAAGTGCCTGAAGGTTTACAACTGGACTTGAGCTATGCTGAGCGTCCAATAGAGATCGTGGATCGTCGAGAAAAGGTCTTGAGAAACAAGACGATACCTATGGTCAAAGTCATTTGGAGGAACCAGTTTGTAGAGGAGGCCACTTGGGAATCTAGAGGAAAAGATGATGAAAAATCAACCGGAACTCTTCCACTGAAAATTTTTGTAAACCTTTTCTTTTCTTCCTTTGTACTTTCTCGCTCCTAAGTGGTTCCGGGGACGAAACTATTCTAAGGAGGGAGTGTTGTAACACCCCACATTTTTATTTAAATTAAAAATGCATTTTTTTATTAGTTTTGCATGTATGATGCACGTGCAAATTTTTACTTTCATTTTATTACTCTCATTATATTTTTAGCATGCATAGTCTTAATTAGCCTTCTTTTGATCCATGGACCTAAAGAGTAAATTTTAGCCCATTAGAAGGAGAGCCCACTAGGATAATTAAATTAATTAATTAAAAGAGAGCCCATGAAAAAAGCACATTAGTAAAATCACAAATTAAGTTGATCTTGGACTAATACATGACATGTTACAACTTTTAGTACACATTTAGAACCATAAAATTGTATTAATTTTTGTATCTGCATATGTGCATGTGTGCACACAAGTTTGGCCGGGTTGTACACTTGGTGTAGGCCGGTTTTGGGCTAGTGGGGGAGCGTGAAAGTTTGGAGTTATGGTCGTTAAGGTTGTGAAGGGTTGGAAAGGTGAAGAGGAGAAGATCGCCCAGGAAGGCTTGTCCAAAGCATAAAAATGAAGTCTGATCTGTTAGGAGTTTAGGAGTTGAGAAAATGAAGGGTTGGAAGAATTAAAAGAGAGAGTTATTAGGTTGAGAATTTTGCACTTTAGACCCTAACTTTACGTTGAGAATTTTGTACTTTAGACCCTAACTTTACCCTATAAATAGAACCTCTATTTCTCCTTCTCTTTTGCACCAAAAACAGAATCAAAATAAGTGAAAGAAAAAGAAAGAGAGTAAGAGAGTTCTTGTGCTTGGAGAAGCTATTGTTAGGAGGAGGAGCTCTTGCTAGGAGGAGAAGTCTTGCTAGGAGAAGAAAGAGTCGCTTTGAAGCTAGAAGTTGGTGTTCCATCTTTCTTTTCATTCCCAATCTCCAATTAAGGTGGGTGTTCTCATGCTTTCTAATTTTAGAACTGTGCATGCTAGTGATAATAAATGGGTATTATATTTTGATATGATGAAGTAGAACAAATATATACATTGGTTGTAATCAAAGATGCTATGTTTAGTAAATAGATCAACATTATGTTAGTGGGTGGTTTCATGCTTTCTAGTTGTAGAATATGCAAGCTATAAAATATGAATGGGTAATATAAGTTAATGTTTATGAGAAAAATATAGATAAAATTCATGCTAGTGTATCATGCTATGAATAAGGATGATTTTTGTTGTGATTGTAAATACCATGCCAATTAAAAGAAGAATTCCTTTATTATATGAATTACGTTAGTATGTTTGCAAATTTTGTACTTGTTAAGTATATGAAATGTTGAAGAAAGTTGTTTTCAAATCATGCCATGATAAATAAGAAAGAAGAAAGAAAACTAAATGAAATTAGTTAGTATGATGAGATGTGTTGACATATGCGTATTTTTCCATGTTATAATTGAAAATATAAACCGTTCTATGAAAGTGTCTTTTGAGAAATTATCATGAATAAGTGACATGCTAGTTGTTATAAATTGAAATTTGTGAAAGTAGGAACATAAACTAGTTTATGAACACTACTCAAGTCTTATACAAGTTTTTGTGAAAAATGAGAAAGAAAATTGTTTAAAGAAGTAGAAATGAAGTTTTAATGAATTTAAAAATTATTGTTTACTATTTTAATTTCAATCTCAGTCAAGAAAAATTTTATTTCAAATTCTTGGAAAGATTTGATTTTTGGATAAACAAGTTTTATGAAAAGGAATCTATTACTGAACAATATAAACAAAAGTATATTAGTGCAAATCCTAAACTGAAAATACACTTGGACTTACTGGTTAGCTAGTGCAATACAGAGCACTGTTTATAAGAGACCTTGGGTTCGAAACTTGATAGTTACATTTTATTTTCATTCTTTTAAATTGATCCTGAAACCGAGTCAATACACGAGGGATTCTGCATAGGAATGTGACACACTAGCCCACATGGGCTTAGTGGCTGGCGGGTTTGACCTTGGGCGCTCGCTGAGTGTCTTGCGGGTGTGCCTGGTTCGAAACCTGAGGGTTTCTTTTTTTTTGGGGGGGGTTTTGATGATGTTAGATGGGTTTTTAATGTAAAAGAAAATTTGGGAAAAAAATTCTAGAATTTATATAAAATGAAATAGAGAATATTAAAAAGAGTTGTAGAATTTTTCAAGTATATTTGAGATGTTAAAAAGGAGAAATTGAGATAGAAGTGAATTTTTACTTAAGATTTAATTAGTAAAGAGTATGAAACTTATATATATTTTTTTTTGAAGAAAAGAGAAAAAGGTTTGTGTAAAGTGAATTCTTTTGAAAAGATTGTACTCTTGATTGGTTTAAGAATTTCTTTGTTGTGATCGAGATACATTGTATGAGCTTGAATTCAATCATAATATTTCATGTGTTGAGGTTGTGTTCTTGGAAGAAGTGATTTACTTATAAAGATTATGAATGAATAACTAAATAATGAATAGAGACAAGATATTGATCTTTGGTGAATAAATTGAAGATGAAAATATCTAGGTTTAAGATATGTTTATTAAAGAGTATGTGTACCCATGATTTCTTGTACATGAAAGGTTATGATTTAGAGTTAGTAAGACCTCGGGTACCGGCACTATTGAAATGAAAGATTTGAGACATGATTTAGAGATATGGCCATGGAGCTATCTCGTATTTGTTGATTAAGTCCTGTAGGAGGTAAAACTAATTCTAGGTATGGAAAATTATTCATGTCTCGAACTTAAGAAATTTTAGGCACATAAGTGAAGATATAGTAAGACCTAGGTAAACGTGAGTGAGGCACTCTATATAGTCGGGCGGTGGGCTTGTTGTGGCGGTTCATCGGGACTATAGACCTCGTCAGGCAGGGGATTTGTTGCGGCGATTCTCCGGGACTGTGGTTGCCTCGTGAGAGACGAGTTTTTATTTTAAATTCGGGACTATGCATAGACAGGAGGATAGTTTGCCGTTTCTCGATGTATATACGTATACCAGGGCTAGAGGGGCACTTGCGGGAGGTTTGCACGACGAGGAGTCTGTATAACAGTCGGGCGGGGGATTTGTTACGGCGGTTCCCCAGAACTGGGATCCATACTCGTGGAACGTCCTAATTTTGTCTTATTACTGGGTAGTTTCATAGCGAGGGATCGAACCCTTAAATATGGAGTACGTAGGCGCTTGCCCTCAGATCTATGTAGTATGGGATGTATAGAATCGAACAAGTGTGCATTAGTGTCATCCTAGTATAAAATGTGTGCATTAGGCATTAAGACATGACATACACTTACATGTTTTGTGTAGTCACAATTTAATGATTTATTGTTCATTCAATTTTTGTGATTTATTAAAGTAATGAGATCATTATATGTACGGCATAGAGAGGATGGCCGAGTATAATATTTTCGTCAGCTGTAATTGACTGACGTGCCCACAGCTTAACATGTAGGTAATAGATTTTGCCATGAAGATGTTATGATGCAGTTGATGATTTACATTGTTATAGTTGTACAAGTTGTATTTTATTTCATTGTTGTACTTTTCCTGCCGTGTAAATAAAGATGTAATGAACTCTGATATATTATTGAAAAGTTTTAATTTCCTTGTAAAATTGTACGAAGTGAAGTAAAGATCCTGTGAAATCTCAAATTCGATCTTATTTGAAATTCCGGGCGTTACAAAAACAGAGTTTATATACCTATACACATAGTGAAGAACCCTATTCTACTTACTTTGTGCACTTTTCAGCATATCACTTCTTATAGTCAATTGAATTAGCAAGAATATGATAACAAAACAACATACTCATGGATATAAGCACTACAACATGTACACAATTAAGTTTGCACATCGATCAAAATATATTGACAGTGTATACATACATATTCACAATAAAGGTGGGGTTTTTGTTCAATTTTTGCAATTACACCATACAATTCAATATATATATTCAAATAAGCAAGTATATAATACAAACAGCATGCCCATGATTTCTTTTAGGTTTCTTAACAATCTTAAGTCATCTATGTAAAGTTTAATCATCAAAGGCATAGTTTTCATGAAAGATTCAATTTTTAACTCATCTACTCATCAAAAATTCATTATATCTTCATCCAATCCCTAGTATGTTTTCTAATAGACAAATCATCACATACAACATGCATAGAACAAAAGAAAACAAAAACATGTCACTCTCCTTATTGAAGAAAATAATCGAAGAAACATAAAGAAACAAGAAAAATCATCCTTCGCAAGAAAACCAAGAATCCTCGCTTGAAAACTCTAAGAAAATAATAATAAGAAATCCTTTGTGTAGCACAGCAAGAGACGGTTACACCCCACTCTTTTATAGGCCGGAAATAATAGGTTTAGGGTTTTGTACATAGATTTGCAAAATACCTCTTTTAAATATATCCTTCTATATATAAATCTTTATACTTGGAAACCTAATAAAACAAACTTAATTGAGTTTTAAAAACAAAAAAACATTTTATAACCAGCCGACACTGTTTGAAAAATCCAGAAAACGAATTTACACTTTTACCCCTCTAAATGGCAAATTTGCAAAAAGATCCATTTTTTTATATCAAAACTTGTAAAATAAATTAAATTTATTAAAAAGTCAAATCTTTACCTCTGAGTTGACTAGGCATCATATCCAGTCCAAAAATCTAAAAATCCGGAGTTTTCACTCCAAGTGGCAATTTTGCACAAAAGTCCATCTTTTTGTAATATTTGCAAATAGGTCCAACAATTATCAGAAAATTCACAAATAATTTCTAATAATAAATATTGAGTTTTTACCTAAATAATTTTTGATTTTGAACTTCCCTAGAAATTATTTGCACGTGGTTTGCACGTGTAAAAAGGTAAATTCCAGAAAAAATATTTATTAAATCACCAAAAATCATTTTAATTCATTTATTAATCTTTAAAAAATTATTTTAAAATTTGGGGTATTACATCACTCCATACTTAGAATAATTTTGTCCTCAGAACTAATACTAATAGGGTCCAAACAAAAGATAAGCAAAAGGAAATGAAATCTCATAAATAGAAACATAGTTTAAGAAATACAATTACACATGAGAATATAATCTAACAAAAGAAATACAACCAACATAAAGAGCACAGTCATACAAAAGGATACAAAAAGGAGCATAATCATACAAAATTTTAGGAAAAAACCTTCTGTATGCGATCCTCCGACTCCCACGTAGCTCCCGCTGCGCACTCTGATAACTTACCTTCGGAAACCTGCTGCAACAACCTCTGAATCTCTGCATCTAACTTCTGGCCTTCCACCATTTGCTTCAACCTTCCGAGGATCCGTGGCCACTCCCTCCTTAGAAAGGACATGACCAAGAAGAGCTACCTCAAGCTTGCAGCTCAAAAGAGATCAATACCAAATAATCCCCCACCAATCTCGATATCACAGTGCTCGTAATATCGATCAAAAATCAATTCTCCCCCTGACGGTGTTGCCACCGTCAAGGCTCCGCCTGGAAACAACTTAGGCTCCACACCTAAGACTTAGCAAAAATTGGGTGACACAAATGTATGCAAGAAAACAGTAAAAACTTTTGCTTTTATTCCATTAACCAAAATAAATTCTGTTATATGGAGAATGATACTCAAATCTCTAATTTATTCTCAAACAAAGTTTTACTTAATACATAAATGAATGAATTCAAAATTCTTGCACACCCTGGATCACATCCCTGAGTTACCCACATCCTCCTCAGTCAATGCGAACACTCGCCCCTGCCTCAGAACTTTGCCTCCGCCTGCACCATCTTTCTTCAACAGCGGACAGTTTGGTCTGAGATGCCCTTCACGACCACACTGATAACAAACCTGTGCCCTCTGAGGCTTGGTGCATGCTGCCTAATAATGACCTGTCTCTCCACAGTTGAAATAAGTCACGCCTTGAATTGCGGGTGCCTTCTGCACTGGCCTACTGAACTTGCCCTGCTTCGCTGGGAACTCCTTCCCACTCTGACTATCTGCTTGCCTCTTGCTCCTGTTCTAGGTCTCCTGCTTCTTCTGGAACTGATCCATATCCTTTTTTGTCATAGCTGCTCTCCTGACCAGCTTATCAAACCTCCTGATGCTCAATGGAATCATCTTCGACCTCAAATTTGGCCTCAAGCCCTGATCAAACATCTTGGCCTTCTTTGCTTCATCTATAATTAGCTCCGGTGCATACATTGACAGCTGGGAAAATTCAAGAATTCCGTTGCCTTCTTCTCCTGAATATCCAGAGGAAAGAAACGATCTCTGAACTCATCCAGAAAAACCTTCCAAATCACTTGTTGATCTCCAAGAGTTCTTTTCACTGACTACCACCAAACGCCAGCATCCTTCTCTAATTGCATTGCAGCCAATTTCACCTTATTGACTGCTAGAGTTTTCGAGACTTCGAAGATTATCTCCATCTGTCTAATCCAATTATCAACCCTATCTGGATCAGACTGCCCTTCAAACACAGGCAGCTTCATC